>CM031581.1:9072580-9671097 GCA_018467065.1 Ephestia elutella | reverse complement strand
CTTAAAACGTAGTAGTGATGTGCCGCCGAGAAATTCTCGCTTTCCGAAAATTTCTTTCATGGAAAATTTCCGAAACTTTCCGGAAAGTTTCGGAAACGTTTTCGCTCAAATTTTTAAATTATATTCACCTTTACTCAAATATGTTAAACACTTCACATAGCATCGTAGTATAGTCCTTATCGCGAAACAATATACCTGGCAAGCAAAACACAGTGATAAGGGATGCGTTAAGAACCACCTGTGGATCATTCAGGTAAGCGGCATTTCTTTGTAATCAGGTAAACAAAAGCCACCATTTGACTCCTGAATACTCCTGATTGGCTTTCCTGCTTTGTGACAGAGGAGTGGGGTCAGATGTACACTTTTTAAGGACAGTATTTAGTTTATTTCATACAGTCAGGTGCAAAAGTGTTGTTATAAAAATGAAGCCAAAAAATAGGAAGAGTTTTTGAATATTTTGGTCAAAAAAATGATGAAAGTAGTCGTAGATTAGATACTGTTGTTTATTTTGTAACTGCGAATATAAAATAAAAATACGTTACACGATTGTGAAAATGTGAAAAATGTCTTGTTGAAGTGAAGACTAGTTTTTAAAAAGATGAATCACAAAAGGATGCTCTCGATGCTCTACCTGCCACTGCCAGCAGTTCTGGGACCACAGAACAGTTTAACGAGATATATTTGATGGGTTAAGCATATTATATATTTTTTATAGATAAAGACATAGTCCATCTTTTCCAATTATGCGAGGTGTGAAGAAGGTGTGACCCGCTCTCTCCCAAACTATTCACCAGCGCCCTCGAGGAAGTCTTTAAAACGCTAGCTGTCCATTGGAAATCTAGGGGCATTATGTCATCGGCGAAAAAAGATTAACTAAAAAAATACCACCACCCACCCACCTAAAAATTTTCTGCATAACCCAAAGGTTGGCTGGTACATAATGCTTTAGCATTAAGCCCTCCTATTGTACGTTTACTTTGTATTTTTGTACAATAAAGGTTAAATAAATAAATAAACTAATCTTCGTTTTTCCGATGACATTGATCTTTTTGCATCCTCCGCATCTGAACTCGAGATAAAGCTACAAGAACTCAGCACGGCAAACCACCTTCAAGTAGGTCTCAAAATGAATTAAACCAAAACTAAGCTCATGACTAAAGGCACGAAATGTAGGGTAGTGGTAGATGGGGAAGAAATGCAATATGTTGACGAGTACGTATATCTTGGGCAAGTAGTATCTTTCATCGACCGGCAAGACAAAGAAATCGATCGCAGGATCGAGAATGCTTGTAAAAATCGTCGATGTGGCAAAAAAGGCAGTTAGGCTAAAGTGGGACTGGGCGGGTCACGTCTGTCGCATGCACCCGGAGAGATGGACTCAAATTTAAACAAACTGGGTTCCAACTGATGGAAAGAGAAAAAGAGGAAGGCCAAAGACGAGATGGGCGGACGACCTGAGAGCGTTCGACAAAGAATGGAAAGAGAGGACCAAGAACAGAGATACGTGGAAGGCTTTTGCCCAGCAGTGGGACACAGATAGCTAGTAAAAAAAAAAGACATACACTACAAATGACCTAAGTGGTCATCATACCGGACTGTTACACCAGACGTCCCGGGTTCGATCCCCGGTCAAGTCAAAATGGAAAATGATATTTTTCAGATTGACCTGGCTCTTGGCTGTTTATGTAGTCTCCCAACACAAGTCTCGAATTTTCTTATATTTTTTGAATATTTAAAGCATCTTATATTTATTCAACTTGTTACATAATACAGTTCACAAGGCATATGCAAAAGCGGTTTATGTGACTGGAATGCAGTTGAGTATATTTGAACATCCTCTATCTTTTCACAAAACCCAATTTTGTATTGAACTTAAAAATATATCAATAGTACCAACGATGAGTTCATTTATTTTTAACTCCTCCTTTGTCTATTTCTGAATTTTAAATTTGATATTACTGAGGTATTTGAAAGTTTTGGTCGTTTTAATTTTAAAAGTTAAATAGATAAATAAAATTAGCATACAAACATTCATTTAATTCAAAAGAATCGTACATCATAATTGTGTCTACTAGAATAAAAAACCGCAATGTCCATAGTAAATACTCTGGACATTGCGGTTCAAGTTATTATTTGTACAAAAAGTTCAAGTTTGCAAAATACTAACTTTCTGAGAATGATCTATAACATTTTAAAAGAAATCTTATAGAAAATTCTCAGGAATGAACTTTACAAGAAATTTCTCTAAAATTTCTTGGAAATTTTCCCAGAAATTTCTTGGAAAATTTCTCGGGAATTTGGAAAATATGTATTTCCCGTCATCAGATTTTCGTGAAAATTTCAATGATTATTAATCTTCTTATTATAAAGACGACTGCATAAAGAAAATTCGAAATTTTTATATATTTCAAATACTTTTCCAACAATTTCCATTCTAGGGAATATTTCCGAGAACGTTTCCTGACCGTTTCCAACAATTCTCGAAAATTTCGGAAACGGCACATCACTAAAACGTAGTGATTATATGCTCTTTGAACCAATACGATAGTTTTGGTTATCACTATTCTGAGGGTTGTCACATCCATCACCAATAGTATTGTAAATGGCTATCGATAGTATCAATATTATTTACTAGCTTTTGCCCCACGGGTACTGGGCTTTTTCCCGGGATGAAAGGTACCCATGTCCTCAGTACTTCGAACTGTATGCGAAATTTCAGGAAGATTGGTTCAGTAAAGTCCATTTATTCATAATGGTCCTATTATGTAAAGAATCTTAACAGTACTTTTTATTGAAAATAAATCAAATATTAGTTCAAACCTAATCATTCTAAAGTAAAACATTTGTAAACCACGAAAGTAATTTCCTAAAAAGTCTATTTTAATTTATATTGTTGTAAAATCATAAAAAGACATTTTAAGATTGTTTACATAATAGGACTATTATGAATAAATTTTAATGGACTTTAGATAAAGCGTGAAGAGGTAACAAGAAAACTCACTTTCGCATTTATAATATTACCTAGTTAGTATAGGATTTTGCCGCTTATCCGACCAACCGCGCCTAAAGGCCCTTGAGCAGGGATCATCTTCTTCATAGAATTTAAGAACGAGGTCCTTGTCAGTGGAGTTCCTTAGTTATTGTTAAGAGAGTTCCTTCCATCTTCCGGGGTGGCTGTGGCGGTCCGTCGGCAGCTCGGCGCGGTGTTCCGTCCGGAGTGGAGCATGCCAATCTCCGACGACACCGAACTGATATGGCTTAGCATCCCACTGCAACCGCGCGCCCTCCCCTCTTGACCCAGTACATCCATCCTCCTCTAACACCAACTTTTTACACCTAGCTGTCACGTATATACCTCACTGCAGAAATCATGAATTTATACTAACAAATCTCAGCGATAGGATATCTGACTTGATTCAGAGACATCCAAACGACATTTTTCTCATTTTAGGTGACTTTAACGTAACAAAATCAGAGTGGTTTTATGACGAGGAACTCGATAGTATGAATATTTCCGCTAATGGTGATAAACTGGCCTTGATAACTTCTGAATTGTTGAACCTATCGTCCCTGAATCAGTATAACTCCGAGTTTAACATCAATAACAGATTACTGGATTTAGTCTTATGTAATAGGATCTGTGATGTGTCTCATTGTCCCATGCCTTTAGTTCCGGAAGACAATAATCATAAATCTTTAGAGATAAACTTGACTTTAGACTTGCCCGAACCATTAAAAAATAAACAATTTAAAAAAAAAATGTTCTTTAAAGCCGACTATGAAAAGATACGCAAAGAACTTAATGATATTAATTGGGAAGAGGAATTTTCTTGCTGTAATAACGTGGATTCCATGGTTAAGTTACTATATGATAAGCTCAACTTACTAATTGACAAATATGTACCATGTCGCACCGTATCAGAAAATATTGGTAACTACCCGCCTTGGTATACAACACCACTAATAAAACTGGCTAACGAAAAGCGTAAGTATCATACTAAATGGAAACGTTATAGAAACTTCTAACGATTACAATACATTTTCTTTGCTCAGAAAGAGGCTGCGCTTGATGGAGACTGAATGTCACAATCGCTATATTCAATTTGCAGAGAGTATTATTAAAACAAATCCCAAATACTTTTGGACATTTGTAAAGTCAAAAAAATCATCTGGTGAAATACCAAACAAAATGTTATCAATGTTATATAAAGATTCTGAATTGACAGATGGTTCTGAGATTTGCGAAGCCTTTAACGATTACTTTCATTCGGTCTTTATTCCGCAGTCTTCTAATAGCAGCTGCAACCTCAACTCTGACGTTCCATCTGATACTACTATAGATATGTCATCCGTTTATTTAAATAAGGAAATGGTAGAAAAAGAATTAAAAAATGTTAATATTTGCAAAGGTGCTGGCTCGGACGGATTACACCCAGTATTTATTTCAATGTGTTACAAAGAATTAGTCACACCCGTTTATCTTATATTTTCTGCATCTATAAACACCGGTGTTTTTCCAAGCTACTGGAAAAAAGCACTTATTACACCCATCCCAAAAAATAATAAAAAGAATGTAATTGAAAATTTTCGGCCTATCTCTAAACTTTGTATCTTGGGGAAAATCTTGGAAAAAATGGTAACCATTCAAGTATTTAACGTTGTACATAATCACATTTTAGAGGAGCAGCACGGGTTTTTCAAGTCGCGAAGTGTCGATACTAATATGGTATCCTTTACAAATTTTTTGTCGAAAGCAATGGAAAATAACTCTCAAGTAGACGTTATATACCTACACCGATTTTTCCAAAGCTTTCGACAAAATAAATCACAGTAATCTCTTATTGAAGTTATCAATGGCTGGAATCCATGGAAACCTCCTCAGATGGATAGAATCATATATAAGTAATCGCAGTCAGGCTGTTTGTCTCAGAGGGCACATTTCTAAATTCTTATACATCCCTTCTGGAATCCCACAAGGTTCACATATCGGGCCTCTTCTCTTCTCCATTTATATAAATGATATTAAATCCGCACTCAATAACTCTAATATCTTGCTTTACGCTGACGACGACGCCAAAATTTTTAGGATCGTTCAATCACTAGATGATTGTCACAAAATTCAAACTGATATTGATTCATTAATTTCGTACTGTGCTAAAAACCAACTATATGTTAATATCGACAAATGTAGTATTATAACATACACTAGAAAAAAATCTTATAGATTTTCCTTATACTATAGGCTCCGACCGCCTTAAACGAGTAAAGGTTATAAGAGACTTGGGGAGTGCTTATGAATGAGAAGTTGACCTTTGACCTGTTACCGACACATCAACCTTAGCCATCTTCGGTCATGGAGTCACCTCGACCAGCGACACCAACAGTCACCGGCGGCAGCTTTGAGCATGGCGCGCTGCACGACACGGCCGCAGCGCCGCTGACACCCGGTGACACTTCGGCACCCGTCGCTCCCGTCACAACTGCGCCCAGTGGGTCGCACGCCACCACAACGGGAGGACCACAGCTGAACGACACCAGCCAACCGTTGAGAGACCTAACGGCGGCTTTATTAGAGGTAGTTCGTGGGGCTCGCCCCGCGACACACAGGTATGCTGACTTGCCTTATTTTAATGGAAATACTGGTGATTGGTTATATTTTAAAAGTGCATTTAACGAGTCACAATCTGCTTTTACGGAGGCAGAAAATATGGCACGGCTACGCAAATGCTTAAAAGGAGTAGCTTTAGAATCGGTAAAGGGTTTATTTGTAGGCGGTATAAACGCACAAAAAATAGTGGAAAAGGTTAGAAGCACGCTTCGGTCGACCACACGCTTTGGTTACAAACGAGCTGGAAAAGTTACGCCACTTACCAAAGTTGACAGATAGTCCAAAGGAAGTGTGTATTTTTGCTTCTAAAGTAAATAATATTATTTCTACTATAAATGCATTAAATAAAATCGAGTACTTACATAATCCAGAAATTACTAACATTGTATGCGATAAATTGACGACAGTTTTACGACACCGCTGGTATGACTTTGAGGTTATGGCAGACGCATCTGAACCTAGGCTGCTTGTCATCGCTCGTTTCCTAGACAGGGAGGCTGACCTCAATTCAAGGCATGCCAAATGTGAGATAGTCGAAGAGCGAAAAGATTACAAGCGCCATCACTGTGGTACCACAAACACAAAAGTCAGTATGTGCCCTATATGCAACGCCACAAGCCATAGCACTCCAGCCGCATGTTCTAAATTTTTATCCATACCCGTTTCAGAAAGGTGGGAGACAGCTCGTAAAAATAAATTATGTTTCAGATGCCTCGGTAGACGGACATGGAACCACCGTTGCAAAGGAAAGAAGTGCGAAGCGCGAGGCTGCGAGTACTACCACCACAAGCTGTTGCACAACGACGCAGCACAGCGAGTGCAGAGTGACAGCAGCACAACTACACTACGACAGCGAGCGGAGGGCGACAGCACCGAGGCAGCACCTGTATTCGAGTCGTGTAGCAACGCAACTACAACAGCGGCGGGAGTGCCGCGCTCGGTGCAGACCTTCCTTAAAGTTTTACCTGTTCAAATATCGGGACCACATGGTAAGATAGATACTTATGCTTTATTAGATGATGGGTCCACCATCACGCTGCTGACGTCAAGACTGGCAGACAAGATTGGCGTTACGGGGCCAGCAGCACCTTTTGTCATAGAAGCCATAGCGGGAGCGCACATCGACGCTGTCAGTTCCCGACGGGTAAAGTTCTCTATTAAAGGCAAGTATACAAATAATAAAATTAACATCGAGGCGCGAACCATTGACAGCCTAAACATATCCCCGCAGTCTGTGCCAACCGAAGCTCTGGCTCATTGTGAACATCTACAGGACATTAGCGACCAACTCGTCTATGCAACTGCAGAACCGCTCATATTAATAGGACAAGACAATTGGTCCCTGCTCATTGCATCTGAGGTAAGACGAGGTAAGCAGGAACAACCAGTAGCGTCGCACACACCCCTTGGCTGGGTATTACACGGACAGAAAAGTCGCGGTGGCTACATGCTACAAGAACGTTTTCGTTGTAGCCATGCACATACGAAAGACGAAGCCCTTGAACAATTAGTAAAGGAGCACTTTGATTTAGAGGCGTTGGGCGTAGAACCGCGTCGACCTCAAGCTGACCCTGACACGCGCGCACTGCAGATATTACAAAAAACGACAAAAGCGCTGACCGAGGGTGGCTATGAAACAGGACTATTATGGAAGGAAAACGGTAAGCCCTTCCCAAATAATTACCAGGCTACTCTCGGAAGGTTGGTAGGCGTAGAAAAACGACTGGCGAAAGACCCACCTCTAAAACAAAAAATACAAGGATCAAATCAATTCCCTGTTTGAAAACAAATATGCTGAGCTCGCTCCAACAGCGCCACCTGTTGGACACACCTGGTACCTGCCTCATTTTCCGGTTTTAAATCCCTCAAAACCCGGTAAAGTTCGTATAGTTAAAGACGCAGCTGCACATACCGATGGTGTTTGCCTTAATGATTATTTATTAACTGGCCCTGATTTGTTACAATCTCTGCTAGGTGTCTTTATGCGATTTAGAGAAAAACCAGTTGCAATAGCGGCTGACATAAAGGACATGTTTCTCCGCATAAAAATAAGAGAGGAAGATAGAGACGCTTTACGTTTTCTGTGGCGTGACGAGACAGACCACGCACCCATGGAGTACAGAATGACATCTCTCCTCTTTGGCGCCACATCATCACCTAGTACGGCAATTTACGTTAAGAACTATAATGCCCTTTTACATCAAGACGAGTTTCCAGAAGCCTTGGATCCTATAATAAATAATCACTATATGGATGACTATTTACAGAGTTTTGACACCGCGGCCGAGGCGAATCGTGTGGCTCGAGCAGTGGACGCCGTGCACCGCCGAGGCAACTTCGTGCTACAGAAATGGGCATCGAACGACAGCAGTGCCATCGCCGGTCTCGCAGTGGAGCCCATGACTCCTAATGTCAACATCAACAATGAGGAAAAGTATTGGGGCTCGTTTGGCGAGTAGCCGACGACACCCTGGGTTTTAATTTATCTAAATTTCCCTTTAACGATAAAATTACTAAACGTCAAATATTGAAAGAAGCTATGTCTCTCTATGATCCATTAGGTTTAGTAACACCAGTAACCATCCAAGGCAAACAAATATTACAAGAGGCATGGCGTAGTAACGTCGGGTGGGATGATCCCTTACCATTTAAATTAGAGCAAGCCTGGCTAACTTGGTTAATATCTTTACAGAATTTGAAGGATGTGGCTTTACCACGAAGTTACCCATTATTTAGTTCGGCAGAGATACTTGAGCTACACGTTTTTGTTGACGCGAGCGAAGTCGCCTACGCCGCAGCGGCTTATTGGCGATCAGTAAATAATAAAGGCGAGGTACAGATCTCACTCTGCGGCAGCAAAAGGACGTGTGGCCCCCTTAAGATTGTTTCTATACCTAGACTTGAATTACAGGCGGCAGTTCTGGGTGGTCGGCTGGCGCGCACCGTCACGCTCCAACACTCGCGTCGCCCGGACCGCCGCGTGCTGTGGACTGACTCACGCACCGTGCTGTCGTGGCTGCGCGCGGGTGCGCGGTCTTTCAAGCCGTTCGTAGCGCACCGCGTGGCCGAACTGGAAGAGACAACGGCAACCACGGAGTGGCGATGGGTACCCACAGCCGACAACGTCGCTGACGACGCTACTCGCAGCGTACCGACCGAGTTCACAGCTTCACATCGATGGTTTCGAGGCCCGGAATTTCTATACAAAGAAGAAAAACTCTGGCCGCGCGATAACGACCCGCTCCACTCCACGAAAACTGGCGAAGAACGTGTTGCCATGACTACCACTCACCCGCAACTCAAAGAAGCTCTACCCGACGTGTCGAGGTTCTCGTCGTGGATCCGTCTAATCAGATCGACCGCACGCGTACTACAATTCATCGACCGCTGCAAAACTCACACTGTCACTGCCGTGCGTAGAAAACGCACACGCCGCATTTCATCTGAGGACCCGGACTGGACTGGCGCCCAGCCCCGGCCAGCCCGCGCTAGCACCAGAGCGACTCCACAGCGTGACAACAGACCAGCGAGTGCAGCCCGCACCTACGTGCCTCTCGCAGCTTGTTACACACGCCGAGCTGAACTCTTATGGACGCGTGCCCTTCAGGAGGACTGCTTTCCTTCTGAGCTGCGTGACATCACCGGCGGGAGGAGATTATCCAATGACAGTCGCCTTCGACACCTATCCTTGACTACAGATCAATATGGCGTATTGAGGTTACGCTCTAGAACGGCCGTCGCTACTGATATCAACGAGGAAACTCTGTCCCCAGCAGTATTAGATGGAAACCACGCCTATAGCCGACTGTATATCAACTGGATCCACCGACAGTTACATCATAGCGGGGTCGAATGTGTCACCAACGAGATACGCCAAAGGTATTGGATACTACGCATCAGACCAACAGTAAGAACAGTCATCAGACGATGCCAGCCATGCAGACTACGTCGTGCCACGCCTACTGAGCCGTTGACGGGGAACCTGCCACCATGTCGCCTCGCCCATCATCAGCGGCCATTCACACAAACGGGACTGGATTATTTCGGGCCATTAACAGTCACTATCGCGAGACACCACGAGAAACGCTACGTTGCCCTATTCACCTGCTTGACGACAAGGGCAGTTCATCTGGAAATAGCGTCGTCACTCTCTGCTGATGCTGCCGTGCTCGCATTACGTCGCATGATGGCTAGACGTGGTTGCCCCGACGCTATATGGAGTGACAATGGCTCTAACTTTCATGGAGCTGATGCTGAACTTCGAAAGGCGGCTCTAACCTCTATGCTACAGGAAGCAGACGTTCGACAAATAAACTGGCACTACATACCACCGGGGGCGCCGTTCATGGGCGGAGCATGGGAGCGGTTGGTGCGCTCAGTTAAAACCGCACTGACAACTACATTGCACGAACGTCACCCTCACGAAGACGTCCTTCACACTTTACTTACGGAAGTCGAACATACAGTCAATTCTCGACCGCTGTCACATGTGTCGGTCGCACCAGAAGACGACACCGCCTTAACCCCTAACCACTTCTTATTAGGCGGACCTTCGAAGGTCCCATTGCCAGGGACATTCTCCAAGGTGGATGAGCTTGGACGGTCACATTGGAAGGCAGCTCAACGACTGGCTGATCTATTCTGGCAGCGCTGGGTGCGAGAAGTCCTACCTCTACTTCATCATCGACGAGAGCCGCATGGGCGCGGCGAGGCGATAAAAGTGGGTGATGTAGTCGTCATAGTGGACTCGACGTTACCACGAAATGTATGGCCGAAGGGCAGAGTGGAGCAGGTCTATCCAGGCACGGACGGAGTGATACGGGTCGTAGACGTCAAAACAAAGAATGGCCTGATGCGTCGTCCGACTAAACGTTTAGTTATACTACCAGTAGAATGTTAAACTGATTTGTTTATGTTTGTCATTTTTCTTATGCATATTTTGTTGGCGTTGTTATGGAAGGTATTGCTGACTTTTGTGGTGTAATTATTTTTGCAGAATACTGACCATAACAACTACCCTTAGAGTCAGATTTGTTTATGTTTGTCGTTGTTTTATGTATTTGTGTTGGCGTTGTTATGATGGAGGTATTGCCGGCCTTTACGGTGTAATTATTTTGCAGAGTACCGACAACATAACAACTACCCTTAAAAGTATTATTTATTTCTTGTTTTCTCCGCAAGTAAACAACACAGTCGTTTGTTTACTTGTGGAAAGAGTTTAGTTTAAGTCATTTAATATTGCATATTGATGTTTACAATATTATAAATTTGTCATGGTTTTATGTATATTTGTGTTGGCGTTGTTGTGATGAAGGTATTGCCGGCCTTTACGGTGTAATTATTTCGCAGAGTACCGACAACATAACAACTACCCTTAAAGTATTATTTATTTCTTGGCCTCTCCGCAAGTAAATAGCACAGTCGTTTGTTTACTTGTGGAAAGAGTTTAGTTTAATTTAACTAATATTGTATGCTAATGTTCATAGAATCAAACTATACTTCTCTATTTAATATGGTTATTTGCTTTATATAGAGATCGGAATTAGCTAAATCTTATTACATATTTTCTCTAAAATGTAGAGTCCATAGATTTAGTAGTAATTGTCGATAAGTACTTTAAGTCAGAGGTGGCAAGTGTTCAACAGTTTAGTAATGACATTGTAACCGATTCTATAATTTGTTTATATTTCATTTAGTCAGCCGATAACTTAAGTTATTTACTTGTCACCAACAAGGCGCATGTGTCGGTAGCGGAATACTGCCTATATGTTTACTGCGTTCACACGGCGGGAGAGATGTTACCGACACATCAACCTTTATTCTATCTGTTATATTTATACTCTATGCGCAATCTATCTGTTGTATGTATACTCTATGGCGGGCAAAAGCGTGTAAGTACTTCTAAACGCCGAGCGAATTTTGTAACCATATTTGGTAATGTTTGAGACTCTCTGCTGTGATTGGTACAATTTTAACGAACACGCGACAGGCGCCCCGCGCCCCTGCAGAGCATATATAAGTATTTTCACGCCTCACCGCCCGGGCTCATTCTCTGTCTACAATTTATCAAGCGATGTAGTAGTGTTTAAGTGTCGCTGTGTTAGTTTATAAAGGCTAATCCTCCTAAAGGTTTCCTTGTATTTGTATTTATGAGTTTACTGACAAATAAAACGCAATTACGCGTTTGGACAATCTTTCATTTCTAACAGACCAACATATTGACTCCATAGTTAACAGATGCTACAGGAATCTTGGTTTCATAAACCGAGTGACAAAGCCATTTTCCAACGCCCACACATATAAAATATTATATTTCGCATTTGTTAGGTCTGTCCTAGATTTTGCATCCGTAGTTTGGTGTCCACATTTCAAAAAATCTATAGATCGTGTAGAAAGGATACAACAAGTCTTCATAAAAAATTTAAATTATCGTACCAATTATTATCAGGACGACTACACATCTTCTCTGCGCCACCATCAAATATTGAGTCTGGAAAACCGTCGTAAACAATTCGATTTGATGTTCTTGTATAAGATACTAAATTATAAAATAGATTCTCCTTCACTTTTAGCCTCGCTACAGTTCGCTGCACACAAACGCAGGCCTGCACGCCCCTCGCGCCCAGCTAACAATATGCTTGTACCGCCAAACTTCAAAAAACTATATACTGCGAATTGCTTCGCATCTCGGTGTCCCAAATTGTTTAATAAGCACATTGCTGATTTGGACCCTTTCAACTGTAGTTCACTGACATTTAAAAATAAACTTAAAACAATTCTTGTATAAACTTTTAATAAACTGCACTAAGCATGTTCTATATATAACTTTTATAATAATAATTTTAAATTCGGCACTCATTGTCTTTTGTTATGAACATAGTTATAAGTAGTATTTTGTATGTAATGACTGTTTGATGCCAAAATAAAGAGAAAAAAAAAAAAAAATCTTTTTTTTTTCATTGCTAACTCACTCACTTCCAGATCACGCCATCAAGGGATCAATCTTACAGATGGTAATAAAAAAAGAATAACTTTTTTTAAAGCTTTTATTAGATTTACAGGACAATCACGCTCTGCTTGGCCTGTTGTTTGGCCTTTAGGCGGACTTGTGCGGCAATCCTGTCCAGATCACGCCTGCCCTGAACGGTGAGGATACGGCCACCATCTGGTACCTTCTCAACCAGTTTGAGGGCTTCCAAGGCCTGTAGAGATTTGCGAGCAATGCTTCCTGATGATCTGTAACAATTTTAATTTATTTTTATTAATAAATCATGGATTTCTTGCTGTTTAGATACAGGACACATGGGAATTGAGCAGATCAGTTCCCTATGGCAACACCCATTCATGAGTTGACACATGGGTCAGCCATCACAAAACTCAACTATAACCATAATCTATTATGGTTCCCTCTAAGGATCCTCAACCCGGCGCACGACGCTGACACCAGTTTGAACATTTTAGTGGGCATGACTTATTTGATCCCCAAGACCTTATCAAAAAAATAGACAATATATAGTGCCATACTTTTGACCAGAGTCAAAGTCAATTGTTTTAATTTAAATTGGCTTAAAAAGTACTTTTAAATCGTCATATTTTTGTTTTAGTTAGTTGACGTCATAAACCTCCAAAGCGCAAGTGGAGAAGAGGCGGCGCAACAAAACGACCATTGTCGGTGCTGGCTCACACACTGCAAGCCACCATGATATTGCAGCAACTTCGAATACGAGAATAAGGCCACATGTCAGAATATAACCACTAAACTTCAAGAGCAATGTGGGTGGATTTACCTGCAGAAGTGTGAGGGTGTGACTCCATTGCGTTTACGGCCTCCAAAGATTTTGGTGACAGTCTTGACTCCAACTGGGGAGCGGATGTAGATGTGACGCAGGACTGCAGCACACCTTACATAGAACCAATCGGGGTCATAAGGAGCCAGCTCCTTGAAGCGAGCAGTCTTGACAAGGTCCATGTGTTCTGGTACCTTGACCTTGCCTGTCCTGAAAGTTTATACAATATTAATCAGAATTTGCACATAATAAAAAGAGAATTTTTAACATTTTTTTTTATAGAAGACTAGCTTTCGCCCGCGGCTTCGCCCGCGTGAATTTCCCACGGGAACAGTGCTTTTTCCTGGGATGAAAGGTACCCTAAGGTACCTTCTCCGTACTCCCAGCTATGTGTATGCGAAATTTCAGGAAGATTGGTTTAGTAGATAAAGCGTGAAGAGGTAACAAACAAACAAACTCACTTTCGCTTTTATAATATTAGTTAGGATTTTTGTTAAATAGGTCAAAAACCAAAACTTGATCCAGTTTTATAAAAATATACATATTTGTATATGGCAAGATTTATTTAAACCACATATCCTGAAATGTCCTTTATAAGAATAAAAAGATCTGGAACAGTTCAGTGGAATCGAGTTTAGGGTCTCCTGTAATTTTATGACACAACTAGCTAATTTCCTTGGCTTCACTTGCAGGAATTTAGTTTTTGTCCATTTTATCTACTTCTCTCTCAGCCTAAAGACGTCCACTGCTGGACAAAGGCCTCCCCAAGGATTTTATCCACGGGGGTTTTGCCGTAATCGCCACGCTTGGCAGGCGATCGCAGTGTGATGGCATAGTACGCGGCAAGATGCTGCTGCCCATCCTCCGGTGTTTTAAATCCCTTAGTCGCCTCTTACGACACCCACGGGAAGAGATGGGTTGGTGCTATTCTAGGGCCACACCACTTCCACATCTACTTAGGGGTGGAATTTAAACTGATGTTGTTTCAGGTAACAGGCCATTTGTTTACTTACTTATCAAGGCTGTAGTGATATTTTTAAACACTGCTAAAGTAATTGATCTCTGTCTGTGGATTCTCATAGATGAGGATGCACTATGAGAATCCATTAATTAGACACTCTGCTAGGGATATCAAAATAAAAATATTGACCACTTACTTTTTCAAGTGGGCGGCGACGGTCTTGACAACCTTGTCTTGTTCAACATCTTTTAGCGTGACGGAACGCATCTGAAATATAAATAAAGTGGTTTCTAATTTATGTGTGAAACTGCATTTGAGTATTTTCAGTGTAATATCAAACGTTTTATAATGTCTTTACTACGAACAAGATACGTGTAACTTATTCTTTCATTAGACTGCTTTATATACTGCAGATAAACATTAAATTGGATATTTCTATAGAAAGTGAGGTTATAAAATAAATATTGTTATGTTAGTACATATTGACTCTCAAAATTAGGTATTTAGGATTAATTTATGGCAATAGTTGGCGATTTTGTTTAACATATTAAATAAAAGATTATTTATTTCATGAAAACAACGCGCTGCGGTCGCAAGCATACCATTTTTTCAACTAAAACATCAGACAAGTTTGCTTTGTCAAATAAAGTCTAGATCTATATTCATGTGAATAATACATTTGATATTACCTTGGTCACTAAAAATTGTTAATTTACACTAAATTCAGCTGATAATTTACAAATTAACAAAATCACATGTGGCATTCACCCACCTTGCCTTCAGTTGGCAGCCGGAAGAGAGAAAGAAAAAAAATGTCATCAGTGTGGCCTCTTGCGAGCTGTCAAAAATAAAGGTATACATACATTAAAACCGTGGGAGTTGGAAGCCACGCGCGTCGGACGGACGACAACGGGCCGTTTGCTTCACAGACGCTGATGTATCTGTTGACCCCTCATTGACCCTATTGTCTATAGTTTTTTTTCCCCTAGCAACTCTTATAAATGCTCTATACACTCTATAGTCTATAGTTTCTCTTTGCTTCTCATTTGTCAAAAGTGTCAAATATTGGAATATGGCCGCGAAACAGAATTCAATGGCGCAAGAAGGTACTTTATTGCGATTTTTGTTGATGTTGACCTCAATAGAAATCACTAAATAATGTAAATATAAACAGTGACTATATGAACATAAAACAAAGCATAATATTGCTATTTATGTTTTTGTAGGGCAAGCAACATCTGACGATATTCCATTGACATCCCTGGAGGAAAGTTTACTGAGTTTGGAGAAGCTGGACCGTGCATCACCAGAATTATGGCCCGAGCAAAGTAAGTTCTAATGAACTATTCGCCTAGTTGTGAAACTGTGATATTATTATTGAATAATTTGCAACTCCGTGTTCAGTGTTGGTTTTCAAAAATGGCGCGAATTCATATTATGTAGTTGTCATCCTCTCCACGTAGCCAATGTGTATTTTTATTTTGATCTGGCATTTCGGTTATAACCGTTCACATTTTTAAAATTAATATGGGTGATGGAAATGATAATTTTACCAATTCTGAGGAAGGATCAAGATGTTCTACCGATTCATTTGCAGTTCCTGGAGTGTCGGAGTTTGCGCCCGTACAGTCTGGTAACCAATCTCCTCCCTCGTGGAACAAGGGCCTTACTAGCTCAGATCTACTTTACATGCAACGTGAGTACATATTTTTAATTGTGGTTCAAATGAAAACACTTTAGCTCTATTATTGTCAATCACTTCATTATAGAATTATCAATATGATAAGATTCTTAAAACTACATTGGCATGCAGGAACAACTACTACCGAGATGAAAAGAGACTCATTGGTTACCGATACATTCCTTCCCTTTGTAGATTTGGCTCCTCTGATGGCTTTTCATTCGTTGTTTACTTATTGACACCAAATAAAGGCACTTTCTGAATAATGTCTTTTCCAATAATCTATTTGAGACAACCATAAACCCATTATTTTACGTCTTTATATCACATGAAACAAGTTTGTACAAATCCCCTACATATTTTTTTACAGAGCTGAGTACTCTTTCTACAAGTGTTCTTATAATGGAAGTGAAGCAACTACATGATCTGGCATATCAACTGGGATTAGAAGAAGCAAAAGAAATGACAAGGGGCAAATATTTAAACATTTTCTCTTCAAGGCGGCACAAGTAGACACTAGTGTTACTTTGTGGTAGCAGAACTAAAATATGTAATAGGTAGTTTCGAATTTAATTCATTGGATAGTTATAATTTCACCTTTAAAATTAATCTGCTCTAGCACTCAGAGTTTAGTTGACATGGAGAGACATATCTTCTATAAAACTCGTTAAAGAGTAATAAGTGAAACACTATAATAAGTTATAGGTAAAACTGACTGCTACCAGTGGTCTTGGGAATTTGTTCTAAAGGAATTTTAATAATGTGCATTTATGGCATAGAGCATAAAGTTTATGTATTCCTACATATAAATGGAGTGAAACAATGTTATTACTTTTAAAATTTATTGTGTAACTTGTAATATAATAGACTAGTAATATAACATACATTTTTCATGTATATTTAATACAAAGTCACTATAAAAGCGTATTTTTCATTGAAGCTGAACAGAAGAGTAACTTAAGATTTACAAACAGCAGAATTCTTTTGGTAACTATACATACATCTCAGCTGTGCTTCAGTAAATAAAATACAACCTTGCTAACAAAGTCTAAATCAAGTAATTAGAGCCTATCTGTAAACCTTATTTTCAATGCCCTGTTTGGTCTTGTTATGAAACTTCTTGTTGGTTGAATGTCTCCGTAATGGTATTCAAGCTTATATTTTTGCAATAGCTGAAAAGGATACAAAGATGTATTTATAATAATGATATATAATTCTACATTCTCTTGGGACAATCCACTAACCATCTAGGGTAGTATGTCTCCAATGAAAAAAATATCTCTATTTTGGTATACATTAACCACAATAACGTCATTTTATGCAAAGCTTTTTTACTATTGATACAGATCACTAACAACCCACCCTTGCTCATATATGTTTTATAACTATATACCATCTGGGGTAATTATCTAAATAAATGAGAGTAATAACCGCATCAAAATAAGTTGGCTCAAAAGATGAACATATCTCAAAATTCTTACTCTGATTGTTAACAGTGACATCATTGTCTCGGCGATATTCTGTCCAAGGCACTTTCTAGCTCCAAAGCCAAAAGGAATTGAAGCGAACGCGTGATAATCCTTGGAATCATCCTTTAGCCATCGGTCCGGGTGGAACTTGTTTGCATCATCGTAATTGCTTTCTTTAAGTGCAGAGTCTTGGGTGGACATAATTATAAGCGTGCCTCGTGGGATGCTAAAATACAAATTATCTTAAGAGTAGGTGAGCACTAGTAGTGCACATCAAACTGCAAATACTTGTGTTGAATATTTGAAGATGAACCATGTACGACAAAAGTTGTTGCACCCTATTCTGAACTTGACACTTTTAAATATGGTTCATTTCACAGACTGTTGTAGCATTTTGCAGCTTGGTGTGTGTTGCAGGATCACCTGATAGATATTCCTTAAGTATAAGAAAATTTATAAGTCACTATGTTTCACTTACTTGTACCGATCCAAAGTGACATTCTTAGATAAAACCCTTGTCAGAACTGGAATCGGTGGCACTAATCTGAAATTATATTATGTCTCTGAAGAACATTTTTTTAGAAATGAGCAGATATTCTCAGGGGAAATATTTTCAGTATTCCATTCATACTAGATTTTGCCCGCGACTTCGCCCGCGTCAATTTCTCTTACATAGTAATAAATATATTTTCGAGTATTTTTCCAACCTGTAAGAAAATATAGGTACTTATCAACTAAAAATCTCGTTTTGATAAATCCTACTAATATTGTAATTGGGATCTTGGCACATAGGGTACTATTGTACTGAAATTCCCACGGGATCAAATCCCCGGTGCGCAGCTCCGAACTTCCTTTATCCCCTTGTTAAGTAAAATGTTAGAAAGATACCTTAAAGTTTCCTTTATACAGGCTTGAAGATAAGGGGTGGTCTCTTTCATCTTGTTCATATCTTCTGGTTTCAAATCATGGCTCATTTTATTAACTTCCTCAAAGAGTATCTTTTGGGATCTTTGATATTTAGCTAAATAGTATAGCATGAATGACATTGATGTCGTGATCTAGAAATATATATATAGATTCTTAATAAAAAAAAATAAAGGACTAGATATGTAATACAAATTATAGTGAAATAACGATAAAATCATGTTTTTCTGCAAACTAGACCGCCAAAATTATCTCTGCCTTTTTTATTATCTACATGTAATTATTTTCAAAATATTATGAAAGCTTACGGTATTAACTCCAATGAGAAGCATATCCATAAGAACGGTTGCAATATCCTCGGCGGTCATTTTCTCATTGCTCAACAGCATCGCTTGGATCAAGGAACTTTTTTCTAAATTAAGAACAAGCTTATAAGTTGCGTAACGTTCAAAAAATTATGTCTACTTTGATATCAATCAATACTGTTACCTAATTTTCCGGAAGCACCCTTGACATTGTAATTAATAGCATGTTCTTCTTCCATTACATGTTTACCAATTAAACTAGAAAAAAAATATTTGATTATGCCAGAGGCATTAAAAATTCAGAAAAAAAGGATAAGCTAGAACGTGCTGGGCGCTACCGTGACGCGTACTAGCACGGACTCTGACGAGGCACGAATTGAGGTAGTTGGTGCGGGTAGTTGGTATGGTTATTTCCATTAGCCAGATCAGATTCAAATGTCAAAGTCAAAATTTTTTATTGAAACTTGGCCTTCAAAGTAGGCTCTTTTTCACGTCGATAACTAATTATTTAATCATAATATATTATGTCTCAAAGCTACAAACTACTAGCATTTCGGAACTACCACTGCTGAGAAGAAATGCCGAAAGAAACTTATGAAACAGTCTTGGTCGCCTAATATGCCAGAGGGGCTATTTATTAACTTTATGCATACACTAGATTGTGTACAGTCAAAAATAAAATAATAAAACATGTTATGTTTGTGATCAAGTAACCACAATAAATTGGTTAAGAACAAAAAATAAAAATAAAATTCGAATCAGGATCGAAGCAGGATTCCCCTGGCAACACCCGTTCACGAGTTGACGCGAGGGTCAGCCATCGCAAAGCTCAACCATAATAGAGGGAACCTTACGACCCGGCCCACGACGCTGTCAACAGCTTGAACATTTTAGAAAAATAAATACTTTCAGTCACTTGAAGATCACAATACACGTACATGTTTAACAATTAAATGTCAATGTAATTAAATTTTTAAAAGAAAGGAAAGGTTATTATTCACAATAACAAAAGAATGCAATCAAGTGTGGAGTGGCGAAGTTGTAGGGAGAGACCAAGCTTTTTCATCGTTCAAATAATCACTTATTGTGTAATACGCTTTATTCATCAAAGTATTTTTAAGATGTTATAAATTTTTGCATAGGTAAATTTATAGCCTCATCAGGGAGCTTGTTGAACATTTTTACACTTTGACCCACGAAAGACCGCCGAACCTTTTTAAGCCTAAAGCAGGGCGTATAAAGTTTATTCTTATTGCGGGTGTTTATACTATGTACATCGCAAATTTTTTTAAAGAGGTTTAAATTGGATTTAACAAAAATAAGTACATTGAAGATGTATTGAGATGCAACAGTAAGAATTTTTATTGATTTAAAGAGCTCTCGTAGAGAATCGCGTCGTTTTAGCCCGTACATAAAACGAATTGCTCTCTTCTGTAATACAAAAATTTTCCCTATCTCGGCTGCATTTCTATTGATTCTATTAGATTATACCAAATGTTAATTTATTATGCGCATACTATGACTAATTTAAATTTGCATGATGATTTCCATAGAAATGGCTGATTTAGAGGTAAAAATCTATTGTAATTATCTTCTGTATAGGTACCCTTATGAAATGCAAGTGAAGCGGTGATGGCCGAGTGGTAAGGCCTGTGGCTGCAAAGGCCCCAGGTTCAAATCCTGCTCGCGCTATATGAGTTTTGTATACCAATCTGACTCATGTATTGTAGTTTTCATCGTCCACCACCACTTGTTTCCGGTGAAGGAAAACATCGTAAGGAAATCTGCTCTCTGGTTGATGATTATAAGCTAGTGGTGAAACCTGCTCCCAAAATTTCACGGGAATCGGTTGAGAAATGCGACCTCTAGAGATATACCAAAGCATTTTTGGCGAAGCTGAAACGGAGACCTCGCTCGTTTGATCAAAAACTTAGGTGGCGCCCTCACTCACGCGTCAACAGATCGCGGTCGCACAGTAGCACAGAAGTACTACGTACAGAAACGAAGCTGCCTGTCTTTCCCATCACGTGCAATGGCCGCTGGTAGGGTGAGGAGGGGTGAAACTTGCGCATGGGTACGACTGACGGACCAATCGCGCAAAGTGCCGGATGAGACCCGCCTGCCTCTTGCGCATGGGTACGACTGACGGACCAATCGCGCGCGCCGGATGAGACCCGCCTGACCCCGCTCACCGCATAGACCGATATATCGCCTACTGCGCAGCTTAACCGTCATTTTACGTGACGGCAACTATACCCCGCACTTCTCCCCCGTTGTTTTGCAGATTGAGACGCTATCACTACGAAAACGCACACATTGACGTGTTCACGGACGTACAGTTTCATTTGTAGTATATATGACGCCCCATTTCTATGAATTGTCCTCCTTGTGACTGTAGACAACTTACTTGTCCAAACTGTCACAATACTTGACTAGAGAGTGCCAAGCAGGCGTCCTGATAAACTTCCAGAGATGCAGGCCGGACTCGCACTTGACGATCGCCTCGGTCGCCCGCTCCAGGCTGTGGTACAGCCAAGACATGTCACACTGGCTGTACACCAGTTCAGTATCCAGCATTGTAAACTTCTTCGAAAATACAAGTAAACCTGTGGAACAGTGTTCACAATTTGACTGACCTATGCCAAAAAACTGCCCTGGTTCATTTACTATCCGTCTCGCTTTTATGAATATCGCCCTCGCATTAAATCATTCTCCTCACATATGACATTTCATTATCTCTTTTTCGCAGTTTATAAAAATACCCTTTTCTCGTAGAAATTACATTTGTTTGTTTTTATACATATTTATTTACCTAGGTAATATCTAGTCAACAACGTAACGATAATTCTATCCATTAGGATACGTTATATGATGACGATTATATCCATTACTTAGTTAGGAATAGGTAATCGTTGTAATAATAGTGAACTTACTGCTGTAAAACATAACCCCTATTGTTGCTGTCGGGTAAAAACAAGAATTGGTGCCTTAAGTTCTTACAGTCATGTAAGAACTAAAGAAGGCATAAATTGTAAAAATCGGGATTTCAGCTTCACGCTCCACGAGAGCCGTCGATATTATAATCTGTCGTATCATTTCACATCCTTTCAACAATATTTAACAAAAATAAGCAAGGTTGTGTCCTCACCCATACAATCAAAAGTCCATTTGTGCAATTCCTTAAACAGATCTTTTGGCACCTCATCCTGGTGGTTCCTCATATTGTATATCTTGTGTGCGAAGTTCTCGCAGATGTCGTCGATGCCCTGAATGTGTTGGGTGATGGAGTTGTGCAGAGGATTGTACACCACGGTCCTGTGGCGGGTCCACTCTTGGCCGTGACTGGAATTAACTTTATTGTGAAAAACTAAATCCGTATTACGGAACACCACGCAAAAAAATATGAATCCGGTGAAATGATGGCCATCTGAATTATCTGTTGCGGGAAATAGTTAGGCGGTGTTTGGTCGGAATGCGATAACAGGCTTATTTGGCTAGTGTGTAGGACCAAGATGAGTCGGGTTTACCACTAAATACTTACGAAGCATAAAGGCCGCCGTAGACGTGATTTCTGTGCTCTGCTCTATATTTTTCCAGACACTCCAGTGTTGATCTCACAGGGCAATCTCCCTCTAGAGCGTATACTTTCTGGATATGATCAGGATTGTTAAGCAGCACAATGTCGCTCCCAACGGGACTGACGAAGCGAACCACAGGACCGTACTCATCGAACAGCGCAGACAAGTTTTTTATAGGCTTCCTGACATTTAAATACGAACCTAAATGGAAAGTACAAGATGCTGTTAAAATAGCTGTTAATGTAAATAAAGTACTTAGCTTAGAAATCAACAGCAATTAAGTACAGGAGATAGAAAAAGGCACAATAAATAACTATAACTAGCTTAAATGCTGGTCTGTGAATGAACAGAATGTGCCAGCTGTTTCTTCTTTCCGCGCCGATTGTAAAAGTCAATCGAGGGAAAGGGCTTTAATCTTGGGATTCCTCCACACTCATAGGCGATGGGCTAGCAACCGCTGTCACTAAACCTGAATCTCCATTCCATCAGAGAGCCCACTATTCAGCTAAGCGTGGCCTTCGAGTCTCACGACTCTTGGCTCTGTCTACCCCTAAGGGATAAAGACGTGATTCTATATATATGTATGTATGTACAATAAATAACTCACCAATGTTCAAACCTAATGTCAAAGTGCTAGCAGTGATTTGAGTACCAATCTCGGACAAGTATTGACGGAAATTTGCAAAATATTTCAATGATTTCGGGCCCGGTATTTCATCAAAAGACAAAACTACTGGTTCTTTATTTGTCAGCATCATAGGTACTACTTTTGCCGCAGGAAATATTTCACCAAGAAGCCTTTCATTTGATGTAGATACCTCAGCCTCGGGTCGAGATGCTTTTTGGAGGTCCTGTTGTAACTTTGCATTTTGTTGATTAGTTCCTTCTGACTGCAACCACCTATGTTGGAGCAAACCAAAATTCACATTTCTTGGCACGTGAACTCTGCATTTCAGCATTTTCGTTAAATTTCGATTATTTTGATTGAATAAGATTTATATTTGAAAACGTCGTTTTACTGACAGCAGGTTGTGGATTTGAACAATTGAAGATGCAAATTCGAAAACATGAATTAGGCGCCAAAAAAATTTGCCGGAAACCACATTCCATAAAGCTAAGCAGCGCGCGGAAGTCCTCGTTGTTTTGTTGCCGAAAGAAGAGCTGTTCAAATCTATGCGCACAAGCGTAGTAGTGTAGTTACGTAGTCACGTAAATTGAACTGGGGCCACAGACATATAATAATAGTATATATTTAAAAAAAAATTTTACTTCTGTGACTGGGGCCCTATTTTTGAAAGCGCGACATATCGATGAAAACTACAGCTGGGCCACGGGGAATACGCCGTGGCGAAAATTCGCGCGACGCGTCTATCGACGCGTCTGGCGAGTCGAACAAAACAAGAGAAAATTACCGACTATGCCACGCACACCGGCGCGGCGCGCGGCGTCTGACAGCGCGACTGAAGAGTGGTGCCGGGCGAATCGCACGGGCGACCGGCCGCGCGGCGGGCGAGTGAAACAAGGCGTGAATAAGTACGGCGCCAGCCACGGAGTCGAGCGGCAGTCGCGGCGAATTAGGACGGTTTCTAAATTATTTTAATTAATTTCGCCACGGAACGATGGACACAGAAATTTTTAATTTTTATTTCGGAAATTTTAGCTAGGCCAGCTATTTGCAAGTCTACCACCCACAGGATAAGTTTAAAAATAAAATTAAAAAATCGTGGGAAGAAATAAAAAATAAAATCCTATTCGAATCGACTCTTTCCTCGAATCCAGGTTTAATATTATAAAGAATATAATCAAGGGTTTCGTCACTCATTCTAGACTACTGGAAATTTTTTTTGGGTACTTTCTGTATTTCTCGTATATCTTGTGAAACTTTCCATTTATACTCCGACTCCTATTCAAATCGTATAATCCACAATTTCTTCCAAATATTATATCTTCAACCAAAAAATTACTACTTTCTTAGCAATACCGAGATAACTTTGATAAAGACAAGTTACTTTCGGATCTCCGTCTATTCTGGTCGCCGCGCCGCGGCGAACGAGACTGTCCGTGGCCTGTCAAACGCGCCGCGCGATTAGTCGTGCCTAGAGATGGGCGCTTGGATAAATTTCCGGAAGGTAAAAATGGAAAAGAATGGGTAGAATTGGTAAAAATTAATTTATACCCATTTATACCCGATATTTTTTATTTATACCGGGAAGAAATTAAAATGAAAGTAAATTATCCTACTGATAAAATAATAATTAAAGTATAAATATTAGGTGTGTTTTGATTATAAGGAAGATAAATAACTAGTTGTTTTCGGTTCAAATATTAAAAAAACATAAACAACAGATTTAAAATCATATGTATTCAAATAATATTTTGAAAATAATGATGCATTTTTAGTATATGGCTGTTTAAAGTAGAATTAACAAAAAAATCAAAACATCTTCAGTTGTATTATAGACTATCTTTTGCCCGCAGCTTCGCCCGCGTGAATTTCCTTCGGGAACAGTGCTTTTTCCCGGGATGAAAAATATCCTATGGCCTTCTCAGTACTTCTAACTATGTGTATGTGAAATAGGAAGATTGGTTGAGTAGATAAAGCGTGAAGAGGTAACAAACAAACTCACTTTCACAATTATAATATTAGTTAGGATTTGGAGGTAACTTCGCAATATTTTTCTATCGAGAAAATTTTATGCAAGCGTGTTTTTGAGAGAGTTAGTAATTAAGTTCCATAACGACCGGTCCTGCGCTGCCCGCATCCGGTCGTTATGGAAATCCTTGGGGGAGGCCTTTGTCCAGCAGTGGACGTCTTTCCTCTGACAGAGAGAGAGAGAGTGTAATTAAGTTGGCTGACATTCGTGTAAGGCGGGCCTTATGATTCGATGATCGCCTAGCCGTTCAATAGAATTCTGGCATTTGGCAAACTTGTTCGTCGCCCCGGCATAACATTTATCGTCTAAAACCAGTTGGCTGCGAATGAGTCAGAATAAAGATACCTATATCTTGTCAGGTCTTTTTGTAACCAAAACGTAAATTGTACACTTTATAAGTACTTTTATACACAGTACTTAATTTAAAAACTAAATATGTGCTTATTTCATAATAAATCTTAACGATATATTGTAAAATATCGTAATTACAAACATTTTAATTGATTTTAATTTTTACCCGGTATAAATTAAAAATTCCTGGGAAAATATGGGTATAAATGGATAAATTTCCGAGTCTCGGAAATTTATCGGGTAAATGCCCATCTCTAGTCGTGCCGCCATACGTGCCGCCGGTCGCCGTCGCCCGTCCCCGTGGCCATGCCGATAGACTATAATGTCGCGCATAATATGAGCGGAAATTGTGTCTCGCATTATTTTCATAGGTATCACTTCTAACAAAATTGTTAGACGAGTTATTTCAAAAATATTCAGAATAATTGGTGTCTAATGAAAAATTATTCTGTATATTTTTGAAATTACTCTCACAATTTTCATATTACGCGCGACATAATACATACCTACATACATAGAATCACGTCTTTATCTCTTAATAAATAATAGACATAATAGTCTATTAGTTTTCATCGGTATGTCACGCTTTCAAAAATAGAACCCAGTTCAATTTAGGTCCTAAACAGGATCGCAATAAGAGTTCTCGGTAGGCCTGCAGACTAGGGTTGCTGAGGATTCCTCTTCCGCTTCCTCAAAATGCGGAAGTTCCGCAATATTTTGAGTTCCTCATCCGTTACCGCATCCTCATAAATAAAAATTAAAAATTCCTCTTCCGCTATCGCTTCCTCAAAATTTTAGAGGAATTTCACTTCCGCCGGGCCAAACGGAAGTGTGTCATTTCTTGTGTGCGTGTGTATGTCCCTGAACTCCTTTGAAAATTTTCTGTTTGTGTTCAAGGAGATTCGAAAATGGTTTTAGATACACAATTTGGTCCACTGGAAAATGTTCTTTTAATTTATTTTTGTATGTGTACGGACAGGACAACTTCTGTCGGGTTCGCTAGTATTTATATCCTAATCATAACTAATATAATAAATGCGAAAGTGAGTTTATTTGTTCGTTATTTATTTGTTTGTTTGTTACCTCTACACAAACCAATACAAAACAAATAGTTAGAAGTACTGAGATAGACATATGGTAACAACAACACTTGCACACAACAGTGCTTTTTCCGGAGATGACTGTTCCCGTGGGAAATTTACGCGGGCGAAGTCGCGGGCAAGAGCTAGTATTTCATATCATCCTCTTCCTCATCCGCTTCCTCTTCCGCTTCCTCATCCGCATCCTCTTCCTCAAAAAATATCCTCATCCGCATCCCCCAAATTTGTGCTTGACACTTCCTCTTCCTCCTCCTCTTCCTCATAATCACTTCCTCAACAACCCTACTGCAGACTCCCAAAGAAGTACTTCTATCTACTCAGACCATGGAAGTGTTAAAATACGTAAGTACTTATTACTTCCATGACTCAGACTTGTTAGCAAAGGTTATTAGTTCCATGTTTATATTAATTATACACTAGCAACATTGATATGAACTGTCAATGAAAATTGCGAAACGAGCGACAGCTAGTGGCAGATGGCGGGAGTGATCTCGTGTGATATAACTGTGTTAGATGGTTAGATTAGTTTTTAAATTGTAGTGTATAATATAGAATAGTTATTAAAATGACTAGGTAAGCCCCTGTGATATTGCACAAATATGCCTTCCTCTGTGGAAAAAAATATTAATAACAAAGATGACAAACCACTACTGTGAGCCTGTTGAATATCTCGTAATAACTATTGTAATAAAAAAGGCATTTTGCATTTTCAGAGCTAAAATAGAACTCGGGGACGTGACACCGCATAATATAAAGCAACTGAAAAAGTTGAACACAGTCGTATTTCCAGTGTCTTACAATGATAAATTTTACAAAGACGTATTGGAGGCTGGTGAATTGGCGAAGTTAGCGTATTACAATGATATCGTGGTGGGAGCGGTGTGCTGCAGGATAGACACGTCGGAGAACTCTCGGAGATTGTATATAATGACTTTGGGTTGCTTGTACCCGTACAGAAGACTAGGCATTGGTACACTCATGGTGGAACATGTGCTCAAGTATGTTGAACAGGATGGCAATTTTGACAGCATTTTCTTGTAAGTATATATAGATACTCAGTTTGAGTAATTTTTATTATAGGGTATAATACCTCTTATCTGTATTCTTTACTTTTCTCAAGTGTCTATCCTTGGTTTTCCTTGCAAGAAGGTTTTCAAGGTTATGTTCTGTATTTGTTAAGGCAAATGGTAATCATCTCAAGGTTATAAAACATCTGATGCCTATAAGGTATTCTGTTCAAATTCAAATTGTATCATGCATACCCTAATTGAGTTTATGTTGATATTCATTAACCTTATTTGAACTCATTGGCCGCCCTGAATGCCTTAACAAATGATAAGTTGTAAATTTGGCAAAACAAACATTTGGCTTTCTATGCAACTATTTAGTACTAGCAGTGCCTAGGAGCTCCGCTCTTGTAAGAATTTAGGGATAAAGTGCCCTATGTGTTATTTCAAGTTCCATTCAACATGTGCACCAAATTTCATCTAAATCCATGTATTTGAGTGAGAGTAACTTAACATCCAAATATCTATTCTGGCTAACTAACATACATACATACATAGAATCACGTCTTTATCCCTTACGGGGTAGACGGAGCCAAGAGTCGTGAGACTTGATGGCCACGCTTAGCTGAATAGTGGGCTCTCTGATGGAATGGAGATTCAGGTACAACAGTTTGAATAATATTAGTAAGATGTGTTAGAATCTTTGATATATGGTCTAACAAGTTTGGATAAGTGTTTGTTTTCTTAATCCTTTAGTCACGGGGTTTTTCAATAACAATCGTTCAACAATAAGCGCAATTCCTGAAATGAGATCTTCGTTGTTGAAGGATGTATTGACACTTCCATTGCTAAAATAACATATTATTTTAAAATTGAGCTCTTATATGCATAAAACTGATACAGGGGTGGCGGATGAAATTGCTTTACACAATCATAAATAAGATCTGACACATTCTTTCAACTTTCATAGCATTACGATTATAACACGAGGCAATAATGTGTGTATATGTCAACACTACATGTATGTATGTTTCCTTTAATATTTAAGTCTATTTAATCTTGTTAACGAATGGTGTGATTTGTCTGCATATAGGTATTTATTTATTTATTTATTAATATGTTACTTTCAGACATGTGCAAGTAAATAATGAGGGTGCAATAGATTTCTACAAAAAGTTTGGCTTTGAGATTGTAGAGACAAAAGAACATTACTACAAGAGGATAGAGCCTGCCGACGCCCATGTCTTGCAGAAGACTATCAGGCAGCCTGAAGCACCGTTAGTCAATGGAACAGTGCCACATGCGAAAACAAATGGACATGATTGAGCAAATCAATAAACCCCACTATGTACACATACAGAGCCTCAAATCGGTTGTTATAGTGCAACAGGCAAGTGATACAACATAATGTTAAGATATAAGTCACTTGAAATAACCTAACAGATTTAAGAATTTTGCATGGACTGTCAACTTTGTGTGTGGTATGCCAGAAGTGATGTGTAAGAAAATAAATAACTACATAATGAGTGAACTAAGGCTATGAAAAGAAGCAGGCGTAAAACATGTTTAACAGTTTGCTTTCTTTGTGACAAGTCGGTGTTAATTTTAAACGGTTTTATTCCTCATTGCATCTAACCACCAGAATATCATGCATGAAGTTGTAGGTCTATAAGGTACAGGTAACAGTTAGTTGTGGTTGTGTAAGTCTGAGGCCATAATAATTACTTGAAATGACTGATACTTTTCAAGATTCAGGTATTTCATGTTGTACAGTATACTTCCATACTAAAACTTCGAGTGTTTTGTATGCGTTCTCTTGTGTGTATTGAATAATCTAGTACCTACTTGTACAGAATGTGACACTAAGTTCTAATAGCTATGAAATTGTAAATGGACTCTTTTTATCATTTGTAAGATAAGGATGATGCTAGCTCTAGGCATTCTTTTAACTATTGGATGGCATACAAAATTATATGTCCATTTTTTACTGTTCAATCTTGTATAATGAAGTAGGTGTAAAGATTTCGATTTTTTTAATTTTACGCAGTTTCAAATAAAATGTAATGTTGACCAACAAACTTACCATTTTCCATAAATTGGCTTATCATTGTAATTCCAGCAATATTTATAAGCTCTAGTAATTCGTCTTCAAATTAGTTTTTACAAAAAAATATGCTTATTTTTTGCACTGTGACAGTATATTGGTGTTCAATAATTTAATAACTTTGTTTATTTGTACAAAAATTGTTTATTGATGATTTGAGGCATGAATGCTAGTGAAGCAAAGTTTTAGTAACTATTGTTTGTTGCACATTTATTAATTCCAGACCTGGTTAAAAACTACAATTTGAACCATTTCCATTTCTAAAAGTATTCTGAATTTTTCCGATTTTCAGCATATTTTAATTCATTTTTTCTTTCATTAAGAACCTTTTTTATAGGTACTTAATTTAAAAAAAGATGAATGAAATTGGTAAATTAATTCTCAAGTTATGACATGACATGATAGGGATTCATTTTTAAAGGTATAGGTATAAAAGATTGCTTTTGCATTCAATTCTTTATGCTTTTGTGTACCTATTGAAATTCATTCATTTGAAAAAAATACTGTCACCTTGAAAATCACGAGGTGTTTTTGTACTGGCTGGTGTGTAAATTTTGTTGTCCCAATGTAACAGATTTAACATAAAGTAGTGAACGTCAAGTAGGTCTGCTGTATATTCTGTATGTTAAATTGTGGTATGAATCAGAGGCGAATTTATCATATTGACAAGATTGTTTTCGCCTGTGTTTTATACTAATACGAGTTACGCCTTTTGTATAGCACCCACGTCTCTTAAAACGCTACTTAGGTATAGTTGCCGTCACGTAAAAAGACCACTGGCGGCTAAGCTGCGCAGTAGGCGATATATCGGTCTATGCGGTGAGCGGGGGTCGGGCGGGTCTCATCCGGTGCGCGCGATTGGTTCGTCAGTCGTACCCATGCGCAAGTTTCACCCCCACCTCACCCTACCAGCGGCCTTTTCACCTGATGGGAAGTATACATACATTTCTTCGATGCTATGGGCGAGTCATCAATTTCTTCTATATATTTTATATAGCTAAAGATAGAGCCCACAATCTTAGCATTTCATAATTCTTTCCCAGGTAACAGGTTTGTAAATGAGCAACAACAATAAACATTTTTGTTTTTGTTACCGAAAAGTTCCAACTGTCTTCTGTCACATGGTAATATTTCTAAACCAATACTTTGTTAAATATCATGTTCACTGCAACTTTAGCATTAGCAAATAAATAATAAATATAATTAAATTATATTTTGTTTTATTGTTTGGTCTTACTGCCTTATGATTAATGCCTAATAATACAGAGAAAAAAAATCACTACCCATGTTTCTATGCAAAATGTGTTTGTTGCTACTTTTTATCCCGAAATTCCCACGGGAGCTAGGACTTTTATGTTATTCCAAATAAGGTGGTCTACCTCAGCTGGAAGTGCCATCTGCTATCTTAAAATACCTGTCGCCCTTTTGACATAGGTATGTTTTTGAATAAACCCTGATATACAGCGATACGTAAAAATAAATTTTCTCTGTGCGAGTCGCCGCCGCCTTTATGTCTGAAGGATCGCCTACTTACGTCGTCCCATTGATAAGTCATAGATAGATATAATTAATTTTGAAAACTGGAACACCTGATGAAGAACCTTAACAGAACAGCTAAACTATAAGAAATATGGAAATGGTGCCTTAACAAAAGTCGTTCAACCTGATGAGCATTTTCTGATGACGTATAAAAATTGAAGATCTGAAACATCTGATAAAGAACTGCAAGAGACCAGTTACACTATAACATATGGAAATGGCGCCTTATTAAAAGTTGTTCAACCTGATGAGCATTTTCTGCTGACGTATAAAAATTGAAGATCTGGAACATCTGATGAAAAGCTCCAAGAGAGATTTTTCATCTAAGCGAAACTCATGCGGGCGACAGCTAGTAGTAATCTATGACGTCCCCCTGGTGAGCAACAACGAGTAAGTTTTTAATATCCGTTTAATAAAATATACTAATTTTTATATAATATTTACTGGATAGCTGGGCGGCAATCAGTAAAAAAATAAGCATTAGTGGTGGTAACCAGGGATAGCCGTTTTTCGCTTATTTTAGTATGTGAATTTGATTTTTTATCGAAGCCTACTTGCAGTTGGTCGCTACGTCGACCTTTACTGCTTCACCGGAGGAAATATGGCGACAGCCTCGAGGGCCATACAGCCGAAACAGTAACAGCACAAAGGGCTCCCAGGTGGGAACGAACCTCGGCTTTGGGCGTTACTCACAAAGCGGCAGAGCGGTATATTGCTCAATTTGCCTGAAGGGCCTGAGGGGAAAAACGTCCTGGTGCCGCCGGGCGGTACCGTGTGAACGTTGAAGCGGTCCTACTACTTCGCACTCGATTCCGGCGAGTGCGGTGTCTGTTTGAGTTACCCTGAGCCCTACTATTACCTCTAGAGTGATCGGAAGGAGGATTAGCAACCGTAATGGGGTCGTCTGGATCGGTAAGGACGTGTCGCGGCCGGCGGTGCCGGAATCGGCGGAAATTCGCGGTGTTGATACGGTAATCGGCTGCGCGCCTGATTAGCGGATTTGGGTGGAGGAGGAGCGCTCGAAAAGCGTTCCGAGCATTCCTTGAAGTAGCGGACCATCGAGGGAAGCTCTAGGTCTCTGTGCAGATCGACATTTCGCGTGTACCAGGGAGCCCCGGTCGCGCGGCGTGTGAATCTGTTTTGGACTACTTGCAACATGCGCAAGTTGGAGGGAGCCGCGTGTGCGGAAACAACACTGGCGTAGGACATGACGGGACGGATGCAGGCCTTGTAGAGTGTCAGCTTATTTCTAAGCGACATTCTGGGATGCCTGATGACGGACGAGAGCCGGTTCAGAATGAACGCGGCCCGGTTTTTGACTCTAGTGATATGAGGTCCAAAACGTCAAACGAGAGTCGAGTGTGACACCTAGGTACTTGGCTTTATTCGCCCAAGGAATGGGCTTGCCGAAGAGACTGAGCTGGCCGAGCGATGTTAGTGCTCCGCGCTGGTTTTGTTGACGGGTCAAAGCGAGGGGATCCTTTGAAAAGAGCACTGCTGCGCTTTTCTCCGGATTTACCTCGATTCTCCACCGTCTGAACCAAATACCGAGCGCGTTGATGGCCTTTTGGAGACGTGAGGACACGTTCGCCTTGAACTTGTCGGAGGTGTAGAGGGCCGTATCGTCGGCGAAAAGGGCTAACTCAATATTGGGAGTTTTGGGGATGTCTGCCGTGTACAGAGAGTACAGGGTCGGAGATAGCACGGAGCCCTGTGGGACTCCTGCTTTGATGGGACGTGGCGACGAGAGGCAGCCTTCAACTTTGTACCGAAAGGTGCGATTTGACAAAAAGTCTTGTATGGTGTTCACAAGACCGTCTGGCACTCCCAGGAGAGTGAGCTTGAATATCAAGCCTGCGTGCCAGACCATGTCAAATGCCTTCGATACATCGAAGAAGACTGACCCCGTGGATCGCTTCGCCATAAGGTTTTCGTGGATGTGCTCCGTGATGCGGTGCACTTGTTGGACGCAGTCGTGCTTTTCGCGAAAGCCGAACTGTTCGTCAGGGATAAGTCCGTTTGTCTGTACGTAGTCCTTGAGTCGGATGGCTATGAGCCGGCCATAGAGCTTGCCTAGCACGCTCAGGAGGCTGATTGGTCTGAAGGATGCGGGAAGACTGTGGTCTTTACCAGGTTTTGGGATACCGATGACCGTTACGCATTTCCAGGCGTCTGGGAACGCGCAATTGGCCATGGCCGCATTGAAGATGCTGACCAGAAGGAGCAACAAGGTCTGTGGCAGGTGTTTGAGAACACGGGTGGAGATCCCGTCTGGACCGGGAGCTTTGCGGATTTTGCTTTGCGCGGAGCGCGCAAAGCCGACGCGCGTGTTTTTATATAACGGCTCCAGGATCCCGTGCTGTGATTGGTCAATAGCATCACTTGTACTTTGTAAATATTTAAATTGTATATAAAATAATGTAAGTTAATTACTAATATATTATTTTCTGCTATCTGCTTTCACTGCTATTAATCTTTCATTTCTCTCAAATACGACGAGTCTACACTACCATCTCCCAACAATCTAAAGTACAATTTTAAATATAGAGTAAGTTCTCTAAATATGGACTACCACATCGTCTTTGTTAAATAAAACTCAGAATTTAAATGCTTATAAAGATTTATTATCGTAAATCTATGGAGAAACTAATATAAGTTAACAAAATAGACTTAATTCTCAAAAAATAACAACAGTTTTAACAATTTCCTTTTTTTTTTATTAAACTGCACTTTCGCCTTTTTTTTAAATGGTCATATTATATGGACCACAGCGTTTACAATACGGACCATAAAATGGAATTCAGGTTTCTCGGCAAAATAAACAATGGAATCGGCCACTGTCCACGCCAGCACACTCATATCGTTAATGGTGGTGTCGATGCAATTTCCTAAAACAAAATTATGCATTTTAAAACGTATCTTAACAACTTTAATATGGACCAGTCCATATTTAGGACTTAAGACGTAATGCATATTTAGACTTAGACGTAGTCCATATTAAAAAACGTCATACTTTTATGTTATGATATTTGTATCATTTTATAGTAAATAACTAGAACAATCCGGTTTATTCTACAATACAGACATATAATAATGGTCTCAATTAAAAAATGAAAGCTTAATAGCGGAAAAGATAATAGTAATAACCTACAAAACTCACCGAAAAAGTACATCCAGCGACGCAAAAATTGTTAATGGCGATCAGTGACACAAATATACGTAAACTCTCTGTGATCGACTGAGGTGCGAGGTGCGAGAGAGCGTCGAACGTAATTATCTCCCACTGCAGTTGTAGCGACATTTAGCGAAATATCACCGTAGTGTCCATATTGTATGACTAGTCCATATTTAGGGAAATTACTCTACTAATAGTCGGGGCTGTGAATTTTCAGTTGTATGGAGGTGGTCACATTAAATCCTACGATGGTGATTTTTATAAACTACATAGATTATGATATTACAACTGCAAATTAAAAAAAAAATCACCACCGCCGTTTTTTTTTTAAACGCTATTATAAGACGTGAATTTGAAAAGTTATTCGTTTGTTGTTTAGTGTTAATTGGAAAGTAACTAATTAGAACTACTCGGTTTATAAAATATGTAGTAGCAAGACATCTGCTAAACGACGACGATTGCACACAATCGTACCAGAATTCGCCATACTGTAGGCAGGAGCAAATACATCGAGGGCATTAAATAACTAAACTTGTGTTCCTGGGTCCGATGAGGAATCAAAAATAAAAATTACTTAATATTTTGAGTTAATTTATTTATATAACATAAGACATTGTACAATATTGTCACAATATTAAACTTTTACTATTTCGTAATCTTCCATATGGACACATCTTTGGTCATGAATCCTAGATACAGACTGTAATTATACGTAACATCAATGTAAATTCATTTCCTCTGTTAAGGCCTGATAATTATGTAAATAAAGAACTTTTACGATCAATTTGTTTTTCATAATTACCGAATAATAATCTCATTTATGGACATTTATTTATTCTATAAAAATATGTTTAATTACATTTTTACACATCATAAATTACACAACAGATATAACAACACATAATAATTATTTTACAGTTTTTTTTTATATTCGTGCATTTTAGAATACTGTGTGCTTTCAAAAAGCTTCAATTCACTATCACAGACTTTGTTTAATAATGCATTTAAATTAAGTACTTCACCGATTCATCGTGGCTGATATCGAATATTTCGTGTTTATAATTAATAGGTATCTGATATTTGATATGGTATTTATGGTTGCCCGCGAGCTTACTAAATTGACCTAAAAATAAACATAAAAAGAATTTTACACTGCGCTTCAAATAATTGATATTCGCCGCGCGTGGCGTGGGTCAGACGACTACTTTTTATGTAGAAATGTAGATTTATAAAGGACAGTCCACAATGGATCAGTGTTAGTAATATCATTTTCTTATAAATTAAACCTATGAGTTCCCAATATAACATGTACAACAAATACATTCAAACTATACCTACCTACGTTATATTTGTAGGTGAAAGTTGTATAAATTACACAAGTTCAATAAAAAAGTAAGCAAAACTAAGCCATACGTATTGCCCCATATACTGGCTACAAATGCATATATTTTATACTTGGAAGTTTAAATTTAAACTAAGTTTCTAAAATATTAACATTATAAAACAATTCTATGAAGTCAAAGTGCCAACATCCCTCTAAAAGGTACACTAAGTTCAAAGATCGGATATTAAAATTAAAATGAGAATTCTTAACGTCTCTAGGTAAATAACTGGCTCAAATTGAATAAGGACTTATTTAAAGTTAACACTATTACATATACATAAGGTTCAATATTATAATAACAGCTGTTGGCAATTTTTGAGATTATTTTTAGGAAATTATTGGTAATTACAAATAACACAAAACGTGCTTTTAATTATATAAAGAAAAATTAGCCAACAGCTCATAAGGTACAGGTATAAAAAAGGTTAACAAAATGTACGTAACCATACGTAGTTGATTAACTCATATGTATTAAAAATATTCAACAACAATGGAATTGAGCATCTAATTTATTAGAATAACAGTAAAAAATGATAATTTAAAAGTGATGTTTTAAACATTAATTCAACATATCACACACTAGCTTTTGCCCGCGGCTTCGCCCGCGTGAATTTCCCACGGGAACAGTGCTTTTTCCCGGGATAAAAAGTAGCCTATGTGCTATTCCAGGTCATTATCTACCTCTGTACCAAATTTCATCGAAATCCGTCCAGTAGATTTTGCGTGATTGAGTAACAAACATCCTCACAAACTCACATCCAAACTTTCGCATTTATAATATTAGTATGGATTAAAAGCTGCTACGGAACGTCCATTAACGAGCTGTTTTTTTATAAAGTCGCCAAATATACATATAACCCTCCTGGTACCTAATTTGATACCTACTTTCTTATGTAATGCGGCCGCATAGGAATAATATGTAATATACTACTAGCTTTTGCCCGCGGCTTCGCCTGCGTGAATTTCCCTTCCTACGGGAACAGTGTTTCCCAGGATGAAAGGTACCCTATGTCCTTCTTAGTACTTCTGACTATGTGTTTGCGAAATTTCAGGAAGATTGGTTCAGTAGATAGAGCGTGAAGAGGTAACAAACAAACAAATAAACTCACTTTCACATTTATAATACGAGTATTAGTTAGGATTTAGTAATTATAATCGACAAAGGTAAAACAGCAATGGGTGTTGCCTTTCAAGGATTATTAAAAAACAAAAGATAAAACAATTATTAATTAAATATTACATGATTCAAATCCATAATTTTATCACACAATTTTTAAACAATCCAAAATAAAATATCTATCATCTAAATAAAAAGGGGTATAAAATAGGTAAAACTATAAATTCCGAGCTGCTTTTTGGCATTTATACATCAGGGGGCCTAAAACAGCCACTTTGACGAATCGTAGTATGACCATTTATTTCCTAAATATTTAAAAATGAACCTTATGATTCTACGTATATGGTTCATTTTATAAAGAAATGGATCAAACTCTGATTAAGTGGCCCCCAGATTTATTTTGGCATAATAATGCCTTCGAGGAACAGTTGCATTTTTAAATGCTGTTTAAATGTACATTTCTTTTTTGAGAAATTTTAGTGAGATTCTGATTGATAAAAGAACTATTATATTTCAATGACCAAGAGATCGCATGAGGTAGTGCGCCTATTGTAAAACAATTGTTATCTAAAACGCCGTGATTGGAGAATTAACACTTTACAATATGATTGATAAAATTTCTTATTACTTTAATACTAGATCATTTTATGTCAGAAGCAATTGTATAGAACTATAGTCATGTATAATTAAAATATCTGGCGGAAATATTTATTTATACATTATGTTACGTATCACGCACATAAAGTTGACGATCTGTAGCCGATAAAATAAAAAATCATCAATTTCAGTACACTTGTAAACAACAAGAAATTGTAATTATCGTTTTCAAATAAAAAAATGTATAAAAATGTAGCTTTGTATAGTTAAAATGGATTATCTTTGAGTATTACCAACCTTTTAATACTGAGCTTATCATATCACAACACATGTTTTGTTAACAACAAATAATTTAGCTTCAAATTCAGTTAACTTTAAGCAAATAAAAATAATGTGCATGTAAATAATATGATTGAGAGGTTCATTTCATACGATTTAATCATTAAAAAGTTTAAAAACCAAATAATTTTATTTATTAAACATAAAAAAAATTGTCCCATGATTACGAGAAAATTGGACGAGATTCCAAATTAAAGATTTCGATTGTATCAAGCACCTACCATACACTGCCATAAAAAAGTTTTGGCGGCAGGTAGATGTAAAACATCTGAGCATTTGCGATAAATATCATTAGGTTAAACACCAGCGCAAAGCACCCAAGACGAAAACCGCAAAATACCGAAAAAAATTGGCATTTTACCATAAAAAAACCGGCCCGTCGTTGTCCCAATTAGAGACGGGCAGATTCTCAGGAAAAATGGCAAACTAAAAAACATTTCAATCTGCTCACTGTCGCGAATTCGCCCATTGGTTATTCGCACCCATATTTAGGGTTGCACTGCGTGATATCGTCTACGTGTGACAACAAAGGCCGCACATTCATAACTGACTGTTCTCAGCGACGGGCCCGTTCTCTAAATCGAGCAGTTGCTTTATACGCTCCACACACAGTTTTGATCCTTCGTTCGCTTCTCTTGCCATCTGAAAAGTGTCAAATCCAATCAAAATTTGATTATTGAAAATAAAATTACTACATTTTCAAGTCAAAATTAATTAAATAATTGTATAATTATAAATCTCGAAGCTACAAACTACTAGCATTTCGGAACGACCACTGCTGAGAAGAAATGCCGAAATAATAGCCCATTGTGCCATTTTATATTAGTGTTTTTTGAGGGGTGGCAGAAAACTGATGCCTAATAGTTTTGGCTGTGCGTTGTCCGTCAGTCAGTTACGAAAGATTTTTATAAAGGTATACTAGCACCAAGTACAAAACAGAAATTGAGGGCGAAAGGATGGAATATGTCAATGACTATATTTACCTGGGCCAATTAGTATCCTTTCAGGCACGACAAGAAAAAGAAGTTGCAAGACGCACCGAAAGTGCTTGGAGAAACTATTGGTCTATGAAGGAACTTATGAAGGGAAACCTTCCTCTATCACACAAAAGAAAGCTCATGGATATACTCTCACATACGGTGCTCAGACTTGGTCTTTTACAGAAGCTCAGAAGTCCGGTCTTGGGGTTTGCCAGCGAGCCATGGAACGCAGCACGATTGGTGTCAAAATCATTGACCGAATCCGAAATACCACGCTGAGATCCATTACTAAAGTCGCTGATGTGCAAGTAACTGCCGTTAAGTTAAAATGGAATTGGGCAGGACACGTCGCCCACATGCCGAGGGAACAATGGGCCAAGACATTAACTTCATGGGCTCCACCCTAAGAAAACCGGCTTCCTGGGAGGCCCCGGCGAAGATGGCGGATGACATAGAATCATACTCTGCAGAATGGATTTCAATAGCTCAGGATAGGGATAAATGGAGGGAGGAGAGGGAGGCCTTTGCCCAGCAGTGGGATTTAAACGGCTGAATAATAATAATACTAGCCGCGCCCCGGGTCTTCGCTCCCGTGGGAATTTATAGATAAAAAGTACCCTATGCGCTATTCCCGGTATTTTTCTACGCGTATACCAAATTTCATTGAAATCCGTCCAGTAGATTTTGCTTGATTGAGTAACAACATCCTCACAAATTAACATACAAACTTTCGCATTTATAATATTAGTAGAAGGTAGGATATATGCATATTGATAGATGGTTGTTACCAGTGAGAAGTTGAGGAACCCGTGCGGCAACCCTTCAAGCACATCGATGCCGACCACGTTCCCGAGCCGCTTCAGCTTCCTCGCGAACATTACGCAGTCGTCTAGGCACGGGTCCAAATGCACCGTCTGTATTCAGTTCAATTCAAAACATTTATTGCAATTCACATTATACTACAGGGGGTCTAAAAAGGCCATTTTGATGAATCGGAATATGATCCATTTCTCAGTTCCTAAAAAATTAAAAATGAAACTTATGTAACTACTTAAGAAAATAAGAAATGAATCATATTCTGATTCGTCAAAGTGGCCTTTTTAGACCCCAGTTCTCTTAAATAAGCAATTACTGTTATCATTTCGGTACAATATGAACCCTGTCGGGTGCAAAATTATTAATTTTATTTTTTAGGAAAACCAACAGCCATTTACTGTAGCCACGTGATACTGTATCTTATTGAAGAATTGGATTTTTACAGCTTACTTCCTCGATTTTTTTCGAATCATCAATATTGGGTTAGGATTTTTCAACAAACACTAATTAACTCATTTATAAAGCACTAGCTTTTTTGCCCGCGGCTTCGCCCGCGTGAATTTCCCACGGGAACAGTGCTTTTTCCCGGGATAAAAGTAGCCTATGTGCTATTCCAGGTCATTATCTACCTCTGTACCAAATTTCATCGAAATCCGTCCAGTAGATTTTGCGTGATTGAGTAACAAACATCCTCACAAACTCACAAACTCACATCCAAACATTCGCATTTATAATATTAGTATGGATAAAGTATAGCATCCGCTGCTGTCTGATAGCAGCAGATCTCGAGGAACGGAGAATATGAACTGGTCTGATGTTCTGGCTATCAGCTGGCACAGAGCAACACACACTCACCAGTATCCTGACAGGCGGGAACTTGTTCAGAAGCTGGTCGTCGGCCCAGTACGGGGACAGCAGCGGGTCCCGGGGCACGGAGAATATGAACTCGTCTGATGGACTTCGCGCTATTAACGCGTCCAAATTTGATCGAACTGCGAGGCTGGGAACATACAAAATAAAGGTTTAGTCTCAACCAACGAACTAATATACCATAGAACTCTAACAACGCCAAAAAAATGGTTCCACGAAATAGGAACCTAGGTGGGCGGGGCATAAAATAGAAACCTCACTTCGCCTCAGTTCGCCGTGGCCCAGCGAGTTCAACGGTTGTACTTGTACCTAACGCATAAGTGTCAATTGGACGTATCATCGAGTAATTTCGCAAGTTTAATTAGCAAAAATAGGCCATCGTGTGTCGTAAAGTGGTGTAGAAATCACACAGATATGAAGAACAGCGGAATTACCTCTCTTTCCTTTGCCGAGATTACGTAGTACTTATATTAATTCTGTGCCGAGACTTCAAACGCCAAGTGGCAGGGCCGTTTGTTTGAGCGGTAGCACAGGGCGGGAGCTTCATATAAACGGGCGTCAAATATACCTACTACTACTACAAACGAAACTGTCATCCGTGAACACGTCAATGTGTGCGTTAAACAACGAGGGTCGCCACCGCAAAATTATTTATTTATACGTATGACACAGATTAATAAAATAGTTACTACGTGATATGAATAGTTTAATTATGAACTTGATTTCAATTCTGTAAGATTTGAGATTGTTTTATCTTATGTACCTGCTTATATATTTTGTGACTTACCTAACATACCTGCATCGCCTGCATCATAAATAAGTAAACTTCCACATAGGCACTGCAACTGTCACAACTACATCACTATGAGGCTTAAAAATTAATTTATTATAATTACACATATATTATTAAGTATTTATTTATCATTCACAAATATTTATTTAGGTTATAATGTCCGGTCTTCTTTTCATTACAGACACACATCGCATTGAATATACTATTGTACTATGATTATATATTAGCGCCAAACTTTGTGTTAAATATGATTAAACTAAATCAAAACAAATTATTTTTTATTGTCATCATATCACGGCTCACTAGTAAACAAATCAACAGTAGCGAGTGGCGGACGTGGCGGTGGCGGCGCCAGCGACGACCGTCGACATGCGCGCGCAGGATACGCGTGTGACCTTCGACCGGCGGCATATTTTACGAAACTCATTATTATCTATTTATCATTTTAAATATTGTAAAATAAATATAAAATTTAATTCTCATATGTTGCTCCCATTTACTAACAAAATGGCATATAACGAAAAAATGAATATCTAATGATGTGAAATATTGTTAATTACTTTGCTTACCTGTATTCATCCTTCGGAAATTTATAAAATTTACGTCCTTCTTGGTTTGTAGATAAACAAAGGTTAACTGCGCAGTACCTTACCATAATTAATTTCAATGAAACTATGTTTCTCTCTATCTACAAAATCGAAACGTAAGAGTAGCTTGAGATACGCTTCGCAGCTGCTAACCCCGTTTAATAGTGTCCCTCGATTCAAATGAACGGGGTAGAGGTGCGGGGTACGCCATATTGCAAGAGGGGCAGGGAACTTCCCATCTGTACGTAGTACTTATATTAATTCTGTGGCGGTAGCCGGCTGCCGCGGTGTGTTGACCCCGCCCCGTGACCTTGACGCGCCCAATCGTGTACTAGCTTTTTCTATGAGAATGTGTGAGTGTCTTGTTGTATTTAAGTACATTTGTTTGCGTAAATGGAACCAAGATTAGAGCGTTCGTTGTATGAGAGTTACACTTCCATATTATTTATTTATAATTCAATGGTCTCAACTCACATTGGCGCAGAGTCGAAGCGACGTCAATTTTTTCAACTAAAACAATATTTGATATGGCCAGACCATTTCTGTGGGCCTAAATGTCCGCAAGACGCTCGAAATGTAATAAAGTTAAAGCACCTATGATTTTACGGTACAAAGAATATCTTATGCGTTTATCCCACCATTGCAGTCCCTTGGGGGTTGATCTTTGATAAAAAAACCCGGCCAAGTGCGAGTCAAACTCGCGCACCGAGGGTTCCGTACACGCAAAGCATCTCACATTACAGCTTTAACTAAAATGCAAACTAGTTTCAAAATCAAACATAACTTTGCAGTTCGATCCCTAACATTCATACTAAATCCAGCGCACAAATAAGTTTGTAACACTTTTTTTTTAAACTTTCAACAACATATTTACAATTTTCAGATTTATTCCTGTGTAAGTGCTGTTAGACCTTGCTTTTTGCCAAATTTCATAATTTTAGGTCAACGGGAAGTACCCCATAGGTTTTGATTGCTGACTGAAATCGCAAAATATGCGAAAATTCGCAACATTTACGGTAATATCTCTTGATTGCGTTGACGTATAATTTTGATTATTTATTTGCTGAAAGAGACAGTGGATCCGAGTATTCGATATTAGTTTCAACTTGATACATAAGCGTTCCTGAGAAAAAAAAAGTTTGACAAACAGACAGACAACAAAGTGATCTTACAAGGGTTCCGTTTTTGCCTTTTGAGTTACGGAACCCTAAAAAAGTAGCCTGTATTCGACCCCGGGTCTTCAACTACATCCATACCAAATTTCATCAAAATCGGTCAAGCGTAAAGACACTTTCGCATTTATAATATGTACGGAAGTCCTTTAAGTTATGATGTTTATACTTACTCCTCTTGTGTGGGTCGCGAGATAGAATTGGAGCCGGTGATGTAGGCGAGGCGGGACGACATCGCGGCCATGATACCGGTCGTGGCTTCACTTATCCTGCCATTTTAAAAATCAAGATTTATTTTTAAACAGACTTCAAAAAAGAAGGCGTATTGTTTCCTGTATTTTTATTTTATTTTATGAGAATAAATTATATTGTTCAACTAATAATATTTAAAAAACATATTTACAAATTAATTAAAAAATAAATTGGTGGCGCCATCTATCAACTATATATGATATCCGCTAAGGTATTGGCATTTTCCCAACCCTAACTTCCTACTTTGACATGTTGCCTTAAACATTCGACAGTCGCAAATAGATACTCATACGCATTGTGCGTGCCGCGACTCGCCGCCGGAACGGATCGAGCCCGTTCTCGAACATTCTATCGCCGAAATCAGCTTATAGCTTGATTTCGTAAACTTCGCTAGCGATACGGAATTTTCCGTAAGCTATACCTCTGTACCGCTGTTTCAAAGTGTGCTTCCGTGTATGAAAATATAAGAGAAGATCGATGAACCTTGTGCTGTGACATTTTTGGTGTGAATTTGCTGAACTATAGTGTCTATGGATCCCTGCAGCAGGAGTTGGAGGTCTTAAGGTAGGCACATGTCATTCCTATTTACCTAGTTCCAAGCCAATATCTGTACATAGCCGGTCTTTCTCTTATTTAAAATTTTAGCTATCGAAGGCTTCGCAATTCATACGCGCGAAACCATAACTAATAATAAAACTAAAATTAAATATATTTACAAAAATGCCAGCCCCGACAGGTCGTTGCCCTGAGGTAAAGTGCTCAGAAGGCTGGCAGCATTGCCACGTTGAATGGCAATGCTTAATCTCTGTGCGAGATAAATACCAGCCCTCTGGTAACGAGAAACTTCAATTAATTTTTGGGAGATGGCGGTATAAACAACTGTATTGTCAAACATATCTTTTCATTTTAGGATATACTAGCTTTTGCCCGCGTGGTATTATGATTTTTTATTGATCATCGTTTTAATCAAAAGCCTAATTTATTACAACATTTGAGAATACACACTGGAGAGAAACAATTCAAATGTGATGTTTGTGATTATTGTTTTAATAAAAAGCATGAATTATTTTATGAAATAAAATGAAAGCGAAATCTTTTCTGACATTCGATTCTAATTTAAATATCGATGAAAGAACGAAAATATTAAAAAAAAAAATCTCTCACCAATATTTAAAAAAAAAATCTCTCACATTTACTATTGAATTTAAAAAAAATCTCTCACCTAGTTTTTATTCGCTTTTTATTTTCTTTATTGTCGATGTCTTCTACCAACGGCGGTTCACCAACTAGAGTGCTCGAGTTTTCAGATTCCACCTCCCTGTTCAAATAAAACGTATGATAATGATTTTTGATCGAAGATGAGTTTATAAGAGACATTTTGGGCGAGTAGGTATTGTAAAATAGTGTGGAACAGCTGATTTTATTTTCGGTCGGATTAAGTCGGGCCCCATACAAGAAGCTCATATTCATGAGTACTTTTACCAGTATAATGGATGCCAATATTTTTGAATTCATTCTGTATGTACTCTCATACAAACACGTTTGGACGTTTTTGTATTGACATACTTAGGGTGTGTATATTTTGTTCTTTGGCATTTTTAATCTAAGGTGACATGTTTAGACTAAAGTAGAAATCATTTGACGTGGTCTAAAAGTTCATTGACCCCTAGTACAAGTGTTTTCTAATTTTACTAACGATACTTTCTAAATGTATGATAATTATTAGTTAGGCACGATTATCGTGTCAAATTCATTTAACGATCATTAAAATATCTTCACAAGCTGTCGTTAGTAAAATAAGGATGAACCTATACTAGGGGTGAATAAACTTTGAGGCCACGTCAAATGATTTTTACTTTACTGGGATCTGTGTATTGTTAGCCAGGCCGCACACCAGAGCCACATGCTACACGCATCGTACATTTACGTCGCCACAGTTATTGCGCTACAATTCAGCTTGCTACAAATGTTTCGTATACCCGCACATTAGGAGCACAGTTGTCGCGTGCACCGCTTTGAGAATGTCAACATCATCGACTATCGACGACGATTTCTTGATGTGGCGATTAATAAAAAAAATACACGTTATTGGGTCATCCGTTTAATCAAAATTGTACAATTTACGGGAATTTTTTACCAATTTTAGTCCAAATAATTTCTGTAATCCGTCTGTTGCTATAATCAGAGAACGTCATATAATATAGGGTTTCTTTCAACCTCTGCAATAAACTCAACGTAAAATTTAAGTAGTCTTTCATTTTTGCAAACCAATGCGACACAAATATCGAACGTGTCCGATCTCGAAATCGTGTAGCGCGGCAAACGCCTCGCCACATAATGCACCCAAAACAAATGTGTCCTTGGTGTGCACTGTGCATGCTCGCGAACAGATATACGGGGGCGTTAAATGTGTCGCGCTTTGAATGTGGCGCCACAATTACCGTGATACAAGTGTATGCCTGGTGTGTGGCCTGGCTACTCTACGGTGACATGTTTAGACAACCTGTAACTGTGGTCTTGTTCCACGGGCTTGCAGCAGACGTGTCGGTTCTGCTTGATGACGGGCACGCGGCGCCCCTCCGAGTCCGTGTCGCTGTCCAGCACGTACCGCTCCAGGAAGTCTGACACGTACTGCTGGGATCTGTCTTCTGTGGGTGTCACTCCTGTTGATTAAATGTACTGTTAGACGAGAAGATCGGCTGCTTAACCACGGCTCGTCACTAGCGGCGTGCTGTGATTGGACGAGCGAGCGTGTTGTGATTGGACGAGCGAGCGTGCTGTGATTGGACGAGCGAGCGTGCTGTGATTGGACGAGCTAGCGGTGTGCTGTGATTGGACGATCGAGCGGAGTGCAATGTCAGTCGCCGGATTCATGATGAGACACCGTTCTTTTTGGAGATTATCATTTGTTTTGTGTTATATTTAGCAGTATATTAAACTAGCCGCGCCCGCGGCTATGTGCTATTCCCGGCATTTGTCTCCCCGTATACCAAATTTCATCGAAATCCGTCCAGTAGATTTTGCGTGATTGAGTAACAAACATCCTCACAAACTCACATCCAAACTTTCGCATTTATAATATTAGTAGGATGATAAATGTACACAGAACCACACCACAAAATAAATCAAGATGGAGCGGCGACGAGTGCGTTACTAAGTAATTGCCGTGTCAATTTTTGCATAAGCCACGCCCCGAGCACTAATGAAATAGTGATGTGACATGCACCAAACAATGACATATAAACAAATCGATAAACACTGTCACCACCACCATTCCATTCCATCTTGATTTATTTCTGTGGCACACACCATCTAAAAAGAATCTCTTTCGCGGTCTGCCCCTGCGCCTTCACACCTGTAAAAGGTACCCCCTACAAGTTAGCGGCACGAAACAAGACTGCGCAGAAACGAAAAATAGATGTCCTTGGAGGTGCTGTTTGCGGGAAAACGGGAATGTATGGTAGCGTGCACCCGCGCATTCCCCCCGCGAGTCTTACATGCGCAGTCGACGCCATATTGGGTCTTGTTTCCAGCCGATACCTGTAACAATATTAGTGTGTGTTCGTACCAGTGTGCGTGTGTTCGCTCTGCAGCGAGGCCGCACTGATGGTGGTGTCGGAGGACTTCCGCCGCTCGCTGCCCGACTTGTGCGCGTGCAGCTCGGCCAAGTCTGACGGGGACACTTCCTCGAACGACGACGGACCTTCGCTCACACCCTCTAAAAAAACATTTAAAAATAATCAATAGAGATGACATCTGCGCATACCTGTAAGGGACAGACTCATTGTAATACTACTAAATTGAAAACACACATTAACAATGGCTACTCTCTCACTATTAACAACCTACATCATTTTTCAAATTACTTAAGTCCTCACAACACGCGTGCAAGCGAAAATTGAAACTATTTGAAAAGAGCAAATTTTTTAAATACTCATATGAATGCGAAAGTGAGTTTGTTACCTCTTCTCACTTTATCTACTGAACCACTTGTATGTCAAGTCTAGAGATACTTGGTCTGAGGAAAATTGCATTCTTTTTTCAAATAAGCTTATACTTTTTTTAAATATTCACGCGAGCGAAACCGCGAATTAGGAATATCGCATACGAGAATGAACAGGTTTCACGAAATATAGTATGTAAATATATATGTAAATATTAGTTGACGCTCTGGTCGAACCAAGGCGAATCGCACGCGTATCGTCGCATCCCGCTCACTCCTTAGAGCAGCTTATAAGTCTCTCTCGCTCGAATTTTGCGGTGCGATGGCAAATCTTTGGCGCCACTAATTTTCAAATCATTATTGCATATATTTGAAGAAAAATAAATCGAAAGAGATATTAAATAAATGAAATGAATGAAAAAATGAAATGAATGAATGAAAATGATATAGGTACTTACCTTGCGTGGGACTGACTTTGAGGAAGCCATTGCTGTCCAAGGGCGTAGTGGCGCTGGACACTGCATTGGGCTGGTTTTCTTTGGGCCTGTCTTCTTTGCCTTTCCCGGTGGTGTTAGGACTGGCGTATGCTGAAATTATACAAAAAAAATATCTATCAGAGGTGGCTTGATGGTTTGAGTTTAAAAGATCAACTATAAAAAAGCGAGCCAGATTTTTAGAAAAGAAAATATTTTAACAATGCGCCCTAAACATCGCATGTCCTCACAGGATTCACATATTTATCACATTTTATTTCACAGGAAAACCTTTTTTTTTTCAGAAAAAGTAGAAGATTCACTCACTGGCAGGAAAGTAATTCTTGGAAAAGATCTACCGTGGTGTACGGAGACCAGGGGGATTCAAACAACACAAAAAAATACATTTATTTCACCAGGTATATACCCACTAATTATTCTAAGCCACTTTGATGAATCGAAATAGGACCCATTTTTAATTTCCTAAATATTTAAAAATGAACCTTATCAAACCACACATAAGGTTCATTTTTAAATGTTTACGAACTGAGAAATAGATCATAATCCGATTCATCAAAATGGCCGTTTTAACCCCCCTGACAATAAGAACCTCTCACCTTTGAGACACCTCATCATGAACCCGAAAGGCAGCAGCGGGTCCATGAGGCACAGCAGCCGCGCCGGGCTGGGGATGAAGCTGACCAGCAGCGGCGCGTACGCCATGAACAGGCCTGAGGACAGGATCTTGAGCAAGGGCTATAACCTCTCACCTTTGAGACATCTCATCATGAACCCGAAAGGCAGCAGCGGGTCCATGAGGCACAGCAGCCGCGCCGGGCTGGGGATGAAGCTGACCAGCAGCGGCGCGTACGCCATGAACAGGCCTGAGGACAGGATCTTGAGCAAGGGCTATAACCTCTCACCTTTGAGACACCTCATCATGAACCCGAAAGGCAGCAGCGGGTCCATGAGGCACAGCAGCCGCGCCGGGCTGGGGATGAAGCTGACCAGCAGCGGCGCGTACGCCATGAACAGGCCTGAGGACAGGATCTTGAGCAAGGGCTATAACCTCTCACCTTTGAGACATCTCATCATGAACCCGAAAGGCAGCAGCGGGTCCATGAGGCACAGCAGCCGCGCCGGGCTGGGGATGAAGCTGACCAGCAGCGGCGCGTACGCCATGAACAGGCCTGAGGACAGGATCTTGAGCAAGGGCTATAACCTCTCACCTTTGAGACACCTCATCATGAACCCGAAAGGCAGCAGCGGGTCCATGAGGCACAGCAGCCGCGCCGGGCTGGGGATGAAGCTGACCAGCAGCGGCGCGTACGCCATGAACAGGCCTGAGGACAGGATCTTGAGCAAGGGCTATAACCTCTCACCTTTGAGACACCTCATCATGAACCCGAAAGGCAGCAGCGGGTCCATGAGGCACAGCAGCCGCGCCGGGCTGGGGATGAAGCTGACCAGCAGCGGCGCGTACGCCATGAACAGGCCTGAGGACAGGATCTTGAGCAAGGGCTATAACCTCTCACCTTTGAGACACCTCATCATGAACCCGAAAGGCAGCAGCGGGTCCATGAGGCACAGCAGCCGCGCCGGGCTGGGGATGAAGCTGACCAGCAGCGGCGCGTACGCCATGAACAGGCCTGAGGACAGGATCTTGAGCAAGGGCTATAACCTCTCACCTTTGAGACACCTCATCATGAACCCGAAAGGCAGCAGCGGGTCCATGAGGCACAGCAGCCGCGCCGGGCTGGGGATGAAGCTGACCAGCAGCGGCGCGTACGCCATGAACAGGCCTGAGGACAGGATCTTGAGCAAGGGCTATAACCTCTCACCTTTGAGACACCTCATCATGAACCCGAAAGGCAGCAGCGGGTCCATGAGGCACAGCAGCCGCGCCGGGCTGGGGATGAAGCTGACCAGCAGCGGCGCGTACGCCATGAACAGTCCCTCAGGAGTTCGCAGGCCTGAGGACAGGATCTTGAGAGTGCAGCCCGCTATTAGGTTTGCTCCCGCAGAGTCTCCGGCGAACACTATCCTTTTACCTAAAAGTAAAAAAAAAGTTTTTTTTTTATAACTTGAGGCAGCAAACGAGCAAGCGGGTCACCTTGATGGTTATCAAGTTGCTTTCGAATTACTTTAGGGTCTGTTAATCCTTCAACGACGAAGAGGGCGTATCGGGCATTGCGTTTATTGTTAAACAATTGTTATGTTTGAAAGATTAATAAACAATTATAACAGAATTTTAATTTGATACCTTCATGTAAATCTCACAATAACATTGACATCAGTAAAGGAATCAATAATCAAAAAAAATATCTATTAAATTCAGGTCCCATTCTTAAAGGAATGAATCTGGTGTCCGATTTACTCTGCAAAAAATATACAGAAACAACGCATACCCGTAGTGCCAATTTCCTTAAAATTGTTGATCATCCAGCAGTACGCATAGTACACTTCTTCCAAAGCTCTAGGGAACGGCGCCTGCGGTGCCAGACTGTAGTCCACAGATAATATCGGCACGTTAAGCTTGGCAGCCCATTCTCTGAGGTATGTTTCGTGGGATTTTGAGCTCTGAGCTACGAAACCGCCGCCGTGGCAATGGAAAATGATCCCTTCTGATGGTGGTAAGGTAGATGGGCCTTCGCCACTCTAGATTGAAAAAAAAAACAGTATACGTTACTCCTGCTAGAGAAAATATTGGGGTAGACTAAAAGAGAAAAAGCGTTCGACAACAAATATAAGTAAATTAGCGAAAAAGACCTATTCGTTTTGTGAAGATTTTTGTCTTGTATAAATTCGAACACGCATCCATTTTATAGTAATTCTGTTCGGCTACAGATTATATAATACTATGGGCTCGGCTTTTAATTGGCAAGGACATATGTATTCAAGAAACAGTGTCAATTGTATGTGTAGGCAGCTTCTAATTTCGCCATTACATACTATAGAACCTGGGTTTTGCGAAACATTGGTGTTAAACTATTTAAAACACGAAAAAGCTGTGTTATATCATCTTCATGTGTCTTGTTTTTTTTTTCAACAATGATTATTCCGAAGTACTCTCATATGTAAATTAGAAATGGTGAAAATATTCCATGCGAGCAGGACTTGAACCCGCGACCAGGTCTTTATACGACCTAGCTCTTCCAACTGAGATATCGCATTTCAATCCTGCACATCGAAATTCTTCATCATATCCAATTTCTATTGAAACGCATTAGGCATGCGTCACCTAATATCATGCGTCATATCTAATTTCTATATGAGAGTACTTTAGTACTAACTGCATCTGAGATGTTCAAAAATCCAAAATAAATGATAATTTTGACAAAAATTTTAATTTATTACTTACCATCCCCATTCTCTTATTGACACTGATGAGCCGCACATTTAGTCCTTGCAAGCCGATATGTACAGTGGGCGGCAAGACCGTGATTTCCTTTTCCTCAGTGGTCAACACTGTGATAGGTTCTGGCGGTATTGTGATGAGTTTGTTGACGGCCACTGTAGACGACATTAGGCTGGGCACTCGTTTCATTATTTCTGTGAATAAAATATTACTTATATTAGCCCCTCCGAATGTGTGTGACTGATACGAGTACCTATACAAAAAAAAATTAGTATGCATACTTACAGATATTTCACTAATCTTACTTATAGATATATAAGATTAGTTATGTGTTGAAAGTTTGGATGAGAGTTTGAGGATTTTTGTTACTTAATTACGCAAAATCTACTAGACGGATTTCGATGATATTCGGTCCACGGGTAGAAAAATACCGGAAGCCGGGAATAGCACATAGGGTATTTTTTATCCAGTAATTTCCACGGGAGCGAAGCCCCGGGGCGCGGGTAATATTACGTAAAAACTGCCAAACAAGCAAGTTTTTGGCGGTTACGATTGCAATCTACCGTTAGAGAGCGATTCAGCTCATGTTGTATAAAAACTTTACTTGCAAATTCGTCGCGGGTCATAATCATAACAAAACAGTCGCACGCAAACACAATATTTATTAGGGTGAAATTCCACTTACCACTTTCAGCCAGAAACCAGAACGCTTTGCAGAACTCCACACTGGCTGACTGCGAGATATTAACAATTCTTCTCGCCCTCATCTCCGGGTCTATGAGGTACTGGCCGCCGGTCCACACAGAGCTGATCAGGTTCCCGTGGCTGTAGTACGCTTCCGAGAACCCCGCCATGCATATCGATATGCCTTTTAGTATGCCGCGCATCGATGGTAGAAACTGCAATTAATTTAGCCTTTCTTAAACTTTCGCGCTTTAAACAGCCGCTTTAAATAAAAGGTTCGTGCTAAGGGATAGTATTTTCTTTAATGGAATTAGTTTTCTTTGGGTCGTTTTGAGAATTCGACGTTGTGATTTAAAACATATTCACAAATGTTTCTTGCTCCTAAGTGGCTTTATCCTAAGAAGTATCGAAGTTCCTATTAGAATAAGATCAACGTCGATGATTTAATGCATTAGGCTAGCTTTTTACTAAACCGCTTGACATTACTCAACCGCCCAAAGTTATACAAAATATGATTTTAATGAGACCAATGACAAGGAAGTTGCTCGTTGATAATACCTCCTCAATGAGTATGGTTTCTCCTTACAAAGAATGGAGTATCTGCGATCTTATCCGAGATTAGATTCGAAGACTAGACCACACAAGACTGCATCCAAGATTATCTTTATACCGTCTCTGACAGAGCCACATAGTGGGTTTTTTATGGGCTGATAAGTATTAAAGTACTTATTCATCAACACCAAATAAGAAGTCATAAAAATCCTGAAGTTGGACTTTCGACACATTAACTCAATTATGTCTTCAACCTTGTCAAACATTAAGCATTCGACCTTGCTCCATGTTAATGATATCAAGACTATAAAAGAACACATTCCACAACCAGGAAACGATCGTGAAATTCTTTCGTGAAGCCACGATTCGCACAATAAGATTGTACTTGTTTCACTACGAATCGGGTCACGAATACGAAGCAATCGATATGGCATTGTGGCCGTGTTTACGTTGGACTGATTAAATTATTTCGAAACGTGTAATGATGTACGGGTCACGTCTAAGGTCGACAAACTCTGTCATAATAAGACTGGCAATGATATCGATGACAATAATTAACGATAATTGAAAAGGACGGCTAGCATGCGTACTTTAGACTCTCGTCTGTAATTAATTTTAAATTGCGATTTGTAAAAGTATGAAGAATATAGCGTTGAAAGCATGTAGCTCGGTAGAAAGAGCGTTCTGGTTGTAACAGGGTCGCGGGTTCAAGTCCCGATGAACTTTTCAACTAACAATGGTTTTCAATGAACATTCAATTTAAATATTAGATCTAGTAGATATCTACTAGATCTAATATTATATTATAACACATGTTTTCTTTAGCATATTGAATATGGTTTCAAAACGGAAAGGCAGACATTGGGAACTAGTCAAGCTAGATTAATTCATAACTTCCTTTATGCATTTATTACGATGGGATAAATGTAGTCAAGCTAGATTCATTTATAACTTCCTTTATGCATTTATTGTGATGGGATAAATGTAGTCAATCTAGATTAATTCATAACTCCCTTTATGCATTTATTGCGATGGGATAAATGTAGTCAATCTAGATTAATTCATAACTCCCTTTATGCATTTATTGCGGCCGATCGCCCCTTTTGTAGCACATATTTACAATAGGGCCCACCGACCAGACTACACTATTAGCTATTTCCACAATCTTTGCCAATTTCGTTTAATATTTTTTCGCATTTTAAGTAATGGAAACCAGCTATTGTTTTTTATTTATCACTTGGAGCCAAACATTACCATGACAAAAATGTCTTGGTCACAAATCCAAAAAAGATTACCGATAAAAAAAAAAATATAGTACCTACCTGAAATCCCAGACATCTGCCATAAAAACAATACTGGTTGATGGTGTCGGCTTGAGCAAACAGTTCCTCGGGAGAGTGTGGTTCTGTCGGGAACAGATCCCCCGGTGGGGACCAGGATAACAGTGTGTGAAGGTGGTGGAGACAGGTTCCTAGGGATGCCAGCAACTGCCCACATGATTCAATTTCCCTAGAAATAATATGAATAACTAACAAAAAAGAACATGATGTTATTAGCATTAAGTTCGCCTATTGCAGTTTTACTTACATTACTACATTTATTTTGTGCAATTCCAATTTTACTAATATTACAAATGCGAAAGTGAGTTTGTTTATTTATTTGTTTGTTAGTTACCTCTTCACGCTTTATCTACTGAACTAATCTTCCTGAAATTTCGCATACACATACATTAGTTAGAAGTACTGAGAAGCACATAGGGTACCTTTAATTTCAGGAAATAGTTCGGCTACCTAGTAGAGTAGGGTGGGAAATTCACGCGGGCGAAGCGGCGGGTAAAAGCTAGTAAAGAATAAAAAAATAAATAATGGTGTCCAGTTGGATGCCCGGGTAGGTGGAATAAGATAAACACCTACGGTCTTACTACAAAACGATGTCTAAAGTTAAATACTTGTTAAATACATTCCCTTACAATTAAAATACACGTGCTTTAATGACATTTTCTAGTTGTCAGTATCTTTTTCTTATGAACGGGTAATGTGTTTAGCAAGTATTTAACTTTAGACATTGCTTCGTTTTGTAGTAAGACAGCTATAATTTCACATTCACCACAGACAATCTTAGGGCTCTCGGGGAATGGGGTGAAATGGTCCCGACATGAGTGGACTGATCACCCGTCTGGTGATTGCGCTGGCGTCCCCAATAAGTAAATAATAAAAAATAATAATAATCTTAGGGCTTCCCTAAGATTTTAATGATTCTCAAGGGAAAAATACTTGTTATGTTTTAGGGGCCTTTTTTGAATCACATGTCAGTCCCATTGAATAAAACACATTATAGACAAAATGAAAAAGTCAACTTACTTTACAAAATATCCTTTTCGGAAAAGAAGCGCATCCCTGCCTGTACAAACTTGCCGACTAAGTTTCAAACCATGTAGGACACATGAATCAACTACTGACACAAAGCTGCGATAGCCATTCCCTGGCGACTTGTCGTCGAAATCATATTGCGGTGCCACCTATGTTATAAACATATAAACAATAATTTTATAATGAACATTTCACATTCTGTAAATAAACAAGCATAATTGTAATTGTTTGCTTCTCTAGTAATATAAAACACAATTTTGTTTCTGAAACACAGTTTACTACAGAATTTCCATTGGCTACGTGACTGTGAGGGGCAATTATGAGAAAAGACAGAGAGGAAGTAACATTTGCATTTCTAAAATTAGTGTGGTGAATCCCTAGGCTCTAAAGCCAAAAATTCACTGTCGTGAATTTCTAGCTTTAAAATGTCTTTTAACAATTTAAGGCAATGATTACTCATCTAATATTTCAAGATCATATGGGCAAAGTTCAACTAACAGCTGTGCACTATATACACACACAGCTGCAAAATCCATTGTGTATGTTCTAATAATAGCATAGTTATTTCATATTGTGATCAATATTATTTCAGATTGTGATCAATATTAAAGAGAAAGATTAATCTCAGTTGCAACATCACCATCATCATCTATCTACATGAAATACCCTGCTGGACATAGTTGTTAGTTGCCTGAATGTCATTAATGAAGAATGAAGGATAAGTATACAGTACAAACATGACAATAAAAAAAAACTGCTTAAATATAAATCAGCTACGAAATATACTAATTCATGATCATTATATGCCTAAAGATTTGCAGTTTAAAGATAAAAGATAAGAATTTATTTAATGCTCTCCATACAATCTTTTACAAGTAAACAATCTCACAATTAAAGTAAGTACATATTAGATAATTGTTAGATTGGGGAGACTGGAGACTGATGTAGGCAGGGCCTATATTACATTTCTCCATAGCTCTCCTTTCTAGACGTAATCTTAACATTAGATACAATAATTTGAGAGTAACTTAAGTGTAAATAACAACAATTAAGAGGGAAAGAAAAAAGAACATAAGTAACAGTAAGCCACTATTTCTTTACTAATAATAAATCATCTTAAGACTAGAGTATGAGTAGGTTTAATGAATGAATTGAGGGACCCTTACTGGGTTCCTCAAGCATCCAAGCAGATAAAACATCACTGAAATATTAATAACCTCTCATTATCTGATTTGGGCATTAACTCACTTCCACTCTCTTACCCCAATGAAAACTTGGTACCTTATGTCAATTTCATTATATTTCAACTAAATATGAAAACATACCTTTCTCACATGATCCACTAGAGGCCAGACAGTGTCTATATGGTCTATCAAAGTCATGAACCCTTGGTAGAGTCTCTGACCATTTTCACTATCATCGGGCTGGAAATACGTAGCGTTATTTTGGCAGGAATCTTTCAATGCTTCATACATAGCGTACGTTGGCGGAGCACCCTCTGCATTTTCCTCGCAGCATAAAGATGCTTTCGCTGGAGACTCCGTGAAAGACATCTTTGGCACTTTTCGCCTAACGTACAGGAATCCACGGGTAAACAATTTAAACCTCATCTGCAAAGCCCATTTAAACAAGACACTTATTTCATTTGTTATGTATTGACTGACATACGACACCAATAATAAAAATGGTAATTACAAAATTTGCAGCTTGTACTTTGAGCTATCATTGTGTCAAACTTTAGGAAACCATTTGCAGTTATAGCTAAAACATTGTTAATAATTTGCCATACAAATTTAAATCACTGAAATTCACCGAATTTTATTGAGAACACCACCACACCACACCACTGAAATATTTATCAATGACAATGACAGCTGATCCACTCGAATGAAAAGAAAACAGTCGATTTTCCGCGATAGCGTAGCGTGTTCCAATTCGAAGAGTAGGCAAGGAAAACTTTTGTTATTCACTCTGACGACGTAGCTTTTCTTGCACACAAAAAATACCTTGAAAGCGTGAAAATCCGGAAAATACAAAATAGTGTCAAGAGCAGGAAAATTTATAATTACGCTTTTCTTTTCACAGTTTTTACACAACCAATCAAAATGGAAAATCAGTACAAGAAGAAATTCTTGATTGGCTCATATTAATGAAACTCAATGATGATTGGTGAATTTTTATGGATGTAACTGTCACTAATTCAAAATAGAAATTGTGTCAATGTCATCAATTTCTGTGTGACAATGTCACTCAAATCCAGTCAAGTCAATTTTTTGTTTGGTTAAATTCAAGTTGGGCTTGGCCAATGATATACTATATAAACAAGAGGCAGATATGTTATAGGCGCGCGCGCTGTGAAGACTCGAATACGACCCAATTGGAACGTCTTGTAATCAGTCTGCGCCCAGCGCCAGTGTGACCGTTTTTGGTATTTTCAGTACTAATTTAGTATAATTAGGGCATCTCAGAACGATGTTAGTATAATTTTAGTACTTAACCAAATTTTAGTATAATATTGGTAGAATTTTAACTATTTTGTCTATTTTGGTATTTGTTTTTGGTATTTTCGCGTGTTTTCACGTAAAAACCCCTCCCTCCCTCCCCCCGAAAATTTCTTCCGTTTAAAACTTCGGAATTCTTCGGGTTTTTAAGAAATTTTTCCGTTCTCGTGAAGAAAGTTTCCCCTTTTTCCTTGAAATACATCACTACCCGTACGCTTTCCCTTCTTTTGCTCCTTGCTCGTCCGGTAAAATTTTGAAAAGATTATTCGGTTTTGTTATAGAAATGTGTGTTTTATGTAGCATATTTCTGAAAAAAATGTTAGTATAATTTTGGTATTTTTGAATTTTGCTTTTTAGTATTTTTTAGTACTGGCAGCACTATGTTTTGGTATTTTGTCAAATTTTAAAACGGTCACACTGCCCAGCGCCTCGTCGAGCGTACCGCGTCGTAAGTTCCTGTGTCCTTACCAAAATATATTAAAAATTCCATCGTGTGTGTTTCGAAAGTGTACCAATTATGATTCTAAAGTAAACAAAGTACAAGGGATCTCTTATCACATGTGTGTATGCAAAAATAGTTTGATTGTTTAGTATATTTCAATTATTTTTCCAAATAATCTAATCACTGACGCCATGTTCAGACAAAGAAAGAGAGATTCTAGTTTTGACGTGAGAGCGACAAGGATGCGTGCGCTGCGGACATAGATTAGTTAGTGCAGAATCGAATACTGATGGTGACTTCAATGCCTAAAATTAATGTTCAGTTGTTTTTTATTATTGTTCGTTATTATAATAGCTATCTAATGTGTGTAATGGACTAATTTAATAAACATTAAAATAGTTTCACTGAATTCGATTTTCTACTATTATAATACATTATACTGATAATTGAGGATTACTATTGTTTTTCTTTTTATCAATTAGGTTTCCGAGTTTTTTCCAACACTGAATTGTTAAATATTTCAATATATATGATTTACTTTTATAAGATGTTTTATTTCTTACCCATGTACTTTCTTTTCAAATAAGTGTCCTCTCTACAACAAAAAATGTTACTCTATGCATAAGAAACATTTGACGAGGAATCATTGAAAACTATTGCTATCTCTTTCATTCGCATGCTCTTTTGTATCTTTTGTCTTACTTATCAGTAAAACTTGTCGATGTGTGTAGTTTTGGATTGCTCGGAACAGACCTAAAACGCAAATTACTATGAACGTAACATATCTGTATTATAATATATCATTGGGCTTGGCTTTTTTCATCTCGTTTGTGTAGGTAGCTATTCTTTTAATGTAGGTACATACTGTATAATTAATTGTATATATATTAGTATTTTGTTAGTATAACTAAAAGCATGGAGGAATCTGAAATGGTAATTGAAAGCTATAAATTGGTCACAACTGACAAAATAATACAGGAAAATTCGGAAACCACCGAACAGATAGTTCAGTATCCAAGTTTGTTTACTAGCAAAACATTACTGGAACTTTGCAGTTCCTCTTGGTCTCGTTCTTGTAAAGCTAAAGAAGATGTGCAGCCCTACTTACGAGGATGCCAGTGGTCCCCAGATGGCACGTGTTGCTTAACAGTAGTGAATAACGATGGTGTGCACATAACGGAGTTGCCCAAAGATCTTTACTTTGGTTCAGTTGCATCTAACCGCACAATAGATGTAATGGACTCAGTGATACATGTGAAAGAATCTGGATTAGTGTATGACTTTTGCTGGTACCCATTTATGAACAGTGCATATCCTGAAACTTGCTGGTGGGTGTTTATTCTATTTTATTATTTTTATATGTTTTAGCATTTTTATTTAATGATATGGTAGGTAGTGGTATTTTATTGTGCTTTAAAAGGTCATTAATTCTCTTCTGATTATAAGCAAAACTGTTAAATATTTTCAGTTGGATAACTACAAGGCAAAATGCTCCAGTGCAGATGTGGGATGCATTTGACGGATCACTCCGTTGTTCTTACAGAGGCTTCAATGCTGTGGATGAAATGGAACCTGCGCTCTCTGTCACTTTCAACAGGGAGGGCAGTAGAATTATTGCTGGATACAAAAAAGTGTTGAGGACCTTTGATGTTGACAGGCAAGTAAAAGTTTCAAAATCTGAATTCAATTAAGAATTTGATTTAACTTGTGATAAAAGAAATAATACATGTTGCATCTCTTTCAAAGATTGTACACCTCAAAAAAGCCAGGTTATCTAGCTCTTTTAGGCTCACTTGAGCAATATTGTCACAAAAAATTAGTAACAATAGCAATTATTTTCAGGCCAGGCAGAGAGTTTGCAGAGCACAAGATATCAAGTCCTGCGTCATGTTTTGCTGTGAGCAGCAACTTGTTGGCTGTCGGATCATGGAACACCACCATTAGCCTTTACAATGTGGCTGAAACTGGAACTTATAAGAGCATAGGGAAAATGCATGGCCATGCTGGTATATGATAATAGTAAACAGTATATACTTACTTCAAATCAATTTTAAACTGAAAAATTTGCAAGTTTTTCTTGTACAAAAAGTTTTCATAGCTCTTATGCTGAGAGCTGTGACCAATAATGTTATGTATGTAAATAAAATAGTACTAGTGAAGTTTATGTCACATCCATCCTTATTTGACATGCATGTGTAGGCATACCCAGTAAAACAAACTCATAACTTATCAAACACAGTTTTTGTTACAAAGATTTTAATTTCTTTTTATTTACAGGTGGAGTCACACATATGAAGTTCACTCCAGATGGTTTGAAACTCGTATCTGGTGCTCGCAAAGACCATCGCCTTCTCATATGGGACATCAGATATTACCGGAGACCTCTCAACATACTCAGTAGAGCAGTGAACACAAATCAGAGGATATATTTTGATATATCACCATGTGGGAAGTATTTGGTTACCGGTGGCACAGATGGTATTCTCAAAGTGTGGGATGTCGACCATGCTGATTGGAGAGATAGTTTAGATTCTGCTGATATTGACCGGGACAACGTAACATATAAGGTACTTCTTATAATACTAGCTTGGGTACCATAAATTTTTCCTCGAAACCCCTTTTCAATGCACCTGTCTTGCTTGATGGGTTTGGTAGTTAGGCTTCATGTATTTGCTTACCGAATAAACAAGCTAATTATTAAAAAATAAAAAACACAACTGATAACTCACATAGCCTATGTCACTCGGGGGAATGCAAGGAATCTAAAAATACATCTCACATCAAAATGGTGCAATAAAGAAACTTACATACATACAAACATACATACATGAACCCTGAAAACATAACATTCCTTTTTTGGTCAGTCGTGTAAAAAACAACTTCTCTTTTATAACTCACTAGCTTTTGCCCGCGGCTTCGCCCGCGTGAATTTCCCACGGGAACAGTGCTTTTTTCCGGGATAAAAAGTAGCCTATGTGCTATTCCAGGTCATTATCTACCTCTGTACCAAATTTCATCGAAATCCGTCCAGTAGATTTTGCGTGATTGAGTAACAAACATCCTCACAAACTCACAAACTCACAAATTCACAAACTCACAAACTCACAAATTCACAAACTCACAAATTCACATCCAAACTTTCGCATTTATAATATTAGTATGGATGCCATTTTACTGCGTATGTGTAGATAGAGATAGCACGAGATTTAAGTAACTTAACATATTGATTTACTTTTATACACACCCAACATATTGATTTAATTTTACACATAAAGTACCTATATATATTTAATTGAGTTTTCTTTTTTCAGTTCCCTTTGCACAAGGATTGCTGTAACAGTGTGTCCATACATCCTTGTAGACCAATATTAGCTACTGGATCTGGCCAATACCACTTTGAAGATCCGGTTAAATTGATAGAGGAAAAAGAAGTTCAAAATGAAAATACAGACCTAAATGTAGTGGTCGAAAATGATTTTAGTGAAGATATAAGGTACTCTTGCAATGCTGAAAATAGTTTGGTGTTTTGGTGGACAGGAGATGTGCCTGATTTAACGTGATAATAAAAAAATATCAAAATTACTATTTTGTTTTATTTTCAAAAAGTAAAATTCACGAATTTAATTTCATAAGTTAATATGGTGGTGATTTAATAATTTTACCTCATACATATTTATATCTATAGCACGCATCTATAGTACAAAAATATAGTGGATATTTATCTATGATATATATGATACTTACTGCTTCCCCGGACTCCGCTCCCGTGGGAATTCGAGGATAAATCATAGAGTTAGAAAAAATGTCAATGGGATAAAAAAAGTATAGCGCCGCAGTTGTAGTTTCGTAGACTCTCGTAGGCTCGTAGCACAGACATGGATTAATAAAATTTATTAAATAGTAGTACGGGCAGTTATGTAATTGACCTTTAAATTTTTCATTAAGCTATGAGCTTCATGTCATATGTTCCTTGAGTGCATAAAGAATCATGCGGCTAGGGGCTGTGGGGGTACAAAGGTGACCGCCACCCTTCATCTTTTGAAAAAATCTGTTCTCGTCCAGGTAGCTACCAGGCCAAATTTGGTATCATTTTCGTATAAATCGAAGACGTAGAATTCATTGTTGATATTAATTATTTACAATTTTATAGTAATTTTACGAGAAAAACGTAAAAATGTGAAAATTTTAGTTTTTGCTTTGAGAGCTTATAATTTTTGTATAGTGATAATAAATATAAAACAAAAAATACTGTAATAAAGCACCTTTCATGCAGATTTATAAAATATAAACGTTTTAATATCCATCTATACAAAAATATGGAGAAAAAAAATTTACAACCGCAGCGCGTACCCGCTCAGCTGGGTGTGCGTTACTCTGGCAGGAAAGTGTGTCCTGGAGTTAAGTGAATGGACCCAAAACGTTGTGCGTAGTCTAGTGTACATGTGCCGCGAATAAAACTTTTGTGCGTCTTGTAGTTTAGGAAAAAAACGGAAATCTAGGATTCTGCTAGGGTAACGTCGTTCTAGCAGGAAAGTTCTAAACGAATGATCGGAGAGAGAAATATTCTGAGGGGGCAGAGAGCTTAGAGCTGTGCATTGACCTGGGCCGAAAAGATCATTTGTGCGTCTTCAGGTTTTCGGGATATTGCATTTCCTGCTGGAGTAACGTTTTGCAAAATCGTGGATCTCCTAGATCCATCGTATGTGCGCCTGTAAGATAAATATACATGAGTAGCTATTCATTTGTGCCCATCTGTGCCATAATTAGATTTAAGAAAATATTTATAATTTTTAAGTAATCGCGTTGTCTTTGAAATCACGAAAAAAATCATAGCGCCTAAATGAAAAGACGTGTAAGCTCGCTGAAAACTGTATTCGATTCTTCTATACACCTATAATAACCACAAAAAGTTTCTGAAGTGCACATGTATTCATTATTGAATAATATTACTAAAAGACAAAATTAGGTGACTTAACTTTGACGTCAAAATACAAGAAACCGGCTCAACCCAATAAGTGTGCGTGTGAACCAAAGATTAGTGTGTTTAGTCAATATTATCGTGGAAATTTTCAGTTCAAAATGTTAAGGATGTAAGTAAATAAACACAAATCCAAAAACATATGAACAACGGCAGATTATCCGGCCAAATTAGAATGACTACAAAAAAGCGACGGTTTCATACATATCGATAACCTTCTCTATTGAACGTATTATACCTAAGCTGTTCGTACAGTCGCATTTAAACGTTTATTAGCAAATGCCAACCTGTAACTTTATTTGTGGGAAATAGTGGGAGTAATTAAAAAATATGTATTGTTGTTAAATAGGGATTTGTATAAAAGTTAAGGTCGTGTTCCTTATTTGTCGAAATAGGTAGATTAGGTACCTTCTATAAAAATACTTAAATAAGTTTATTTAGGTACCACTATTATGAACTAGCTACATGGCTATGGCTACTGTTTCTTCTTCCATGTCGAGTCGTACAATTCTGCACACCGACTGATGTTTCCTTCCTCCGCGCGGCACCCGATGACGTTGGATTAGTTTTCTGTCTACGGATAACAAAAACAATAGGGAGGGAGTCGCTTTGTCTAGAAAGTAAGATAACTAGTAAGCAAAATAGTATAAGTGGGACAGAGATAGATATATAATCGTCATTCTATTTTCAATAATGCGATGTATTTTGCTTTTTACTAGAAGTGAGTCATCTTTTCTTTTCTCTTGGTAAACAGTTTGGTGCGTTGCGTGTATCACGCGTGCATGTTGTATGTTATGACGCTATGGAGATCCTGTTGCGCAGTTGCATTTGTTTACTTTTTAGATGTTGGTTAAAAGTTTATGAAGTTGGAATGGAATAATCTGCAATGGTAAGTAAATATTTAAGTTACCAATGGTTAGAAAGGAAGGCATTTGGTTTTCTTTAGCAGTAAGTAAATATTATTTTATTGTTCGAGACCCACAGCTAAAAGTGCAGTCCAAAGTCTTTGAGTCATTTTTGTTTTAGGCTAAGCAGTTGATTTAAAAATGCAATATCCCAATAAGACTGGAAATCCTTTCCGCAAAATATGCTTGGTAGATATATAAAGTACCCAGCCAGATCATGAGACATATTTTATGCTTTGACTACTGGACCAGCGAGGCAACTACGGTGTCAAATACGTTTGTTTGTTACCTCTTCATGCTTTATCTACTGAAATAGTCTTCCTGAAATTTCGCATACACATAGTTAGAAGTACTGGAGAAGGACATAAGGTACCTTTCATCCCGGGAAAAAGCACTGTTCCCAGTGTCGACAGTAGTAGTTTGATCTGTGATTTGATGCCATAATATTTACTATTAAAATTACCTATGTATAAGAGAATAAAAATAATAATTTCCAAATCAAAAACCTCTTTTTTTATTTTATATGCCCACTATGTGCGTGCATGTCCTGTGCATTTTATATCCATACTAGCTTTTGCCCGCGGCTTCGCCCGTGTGAATTTCCCACGGGAACAGTGATTTTTCCCAGGTATCCTATGTTCTTCTCAGTACTTATAACAATGTGTATGCGAAATATCAGGAAGAATGGTTCAGTAGATTAAGCATGAAGAGGTAACAAACAAACAAGTAAATAAACAAAAAAACTCACTTTCGCATTAATAATATTAGTTAGGATAGGATAGTTAGGATTTTTTAATTATTTCCTCAAATTTTGTCGGGAATTCCCAGTTGGGAATTGCCGACAGACGTTTGATAGCGACTGTACGGCCAACAGTTTAGGTATAATACGTTCAATAGAGAAGGTCATCGATATGTATGAAACCGTCGCTTTTTTGTAGTCATTCTAATTTGGCCGGATAATCTGCCGTTGTTCATATGTTTTTGGATTTGTGTTTATTTACTTATATCCTTAACATTTTGAACTGAAAATTTCCACGATAATATATGACTAAACACACTAATCTTTGGTTCACACGCACACTTATTGGGTTGAGCCGGTTTCTTGTATGTTGACGTCAAAGTTAAGTCACCTAATTTTGTCTTTTAGTAATATTATTCAATAATGAATACATGTGCACTTCAGAAACTTTTTGTGGTTATTATAGGTGTATAGAAGAATCGAATACAGTTTTCAGCGAGCTTACACGTCTTTTCATTTAGGCGCTATGATTTTTTTCGTGATTTCAAAGACAACGCGATTACTTAAAAATTATAAATATTTTCTTAAATCTAATTATGGCACAGATGGGCACAAATGAATAGCTACTCATGTATATTTATCTTACAGGCGCACATACGATGGATCTAGGAGATCCACGATTTTGCAAAACGTTACTCCAGCAGGAAATGCAATATCCCGAAAACCTGAAGACGCACAAATGATCTTTTCGGCCCAGGTCAATGCACAGCTCTAAGCTCTCTGCCCCCTCAGAATATTTCTCTCTCCGATCATTCGTTTAGAACTTTCCTGCTAGAACGACGTTACCCTAGCAGAATCCTAGATTTCCGTTTTTTTCCTAAACTACAAGACGCACAAAAGTTTTATTCGCGGCACATGTACACTAGACTATGCACAACGTTTTGGTTCCATTCACTTACCTCCAGGACACACTTTCCTGCCAGGGTAACGCACACCTCAGCTGGACTGTCGCCATACGACGAGTCAGCCGCGGCACAGATAATAATTATAATACCCTAGTATTAGTTCTCGTAGCTTGTAGCATCGTAGACTTGTAGCAACACGTAGCGTGTCGTAGGCTCGTAGCTTCTTGGAGCATAGCGTCGTAGACGGTAAAAAAGTTGTTCATAGGTAGTCAAAATATTCACAATCACCTATCCAAAATAGCATTTTATTAATAGGTACCTAGTGCGTTAGTACATAATATATCGATGGGTACCCTACGACGTTTTACGGTCAAGAAAGGATCAACAATTTGGAATATTAACTGCGAAATTATAGTTTACTATAAACATAAGTTGTTAGAAGGTACCAATATCAGCATGAATTATAAGGTCGTAGACGGCCAGGGTCAGTCCAGTTGGGGGATGACGGCGACCTATAGCACCCTACTTTATTACCACTTGCTTGCCCGCTTAGTCAGGACTCCGGATCGTAAACCTTTATTGGGGGACGTGGCGACTAAATTACCGAACAGCTGTACTGGAGGTTTGTTTGTAAATACTTTATCTTAGACTTGATGATACACTGTTTTCATATTGAATACATCTTTCGCCAAGAACTTTTTGGAGTTGAATAAAACTTTACGTAGACTTAAGATTTAAAGGGCATTTCTTTTCGTTCTGATGAGAACAAAACCTGTTCGATTGGTGCTGAACCGATTCTGATGAAATTTCGTACCTTTATTACATGACAATACAAGGTAGGTAAGTTTTAGATACAATTTTAAAGTAGGTAGGCATTACAAATTACCCAGTCACAAATTCAAAGCGCCTCCTTGGAAACTTGCTAAACAACTCCATTGTAAAGTTTCCTTTGAACGATTAGGCGCTCAAATAATAAAGTAGGTGGCCAATTAATTATTAATTCCGAAATCTGTGCCAGCTGCGCGCCTTTTTGATTGACAAAAGCATTATTCAAACGTTTATTAAATAATAAGTAAGTACCTATCGAACTTTGTAATATATTCATTCAGTATTTCGAATTAAGTATTTTTGCTTTAGCTTATTTTTTGACCAATTCGAGTGACAAAGCATACTTGTATCATTTGTACGAGTACCTATATCATAATTTAATTGAAACTAACGTGGGAAATGGATATTATGATTTTAATACGGCTACTCACACTGCGGCTAGTCGGCGGTACCGGCTAACAACACACGTGAGTAGCCGTATTAAAATCATGATGACACACTTATATCGATCAAGACGATGTGCACAAGTCTATAATGTGAACAGCACAACTCGTTTGCCGTATGAAATAGGTTTGATGTGAAAATAGCTGTTACTGGACTTTCTACAATGTTTTGTTATCCTGCCAGTTTCCAAGACAGGAATCAAAAATGCTAACTGAATTTAAGTTAATTGTATACCTAAACGCAAGTATGTATACGATGACGACGCTCTTTGTTATCCGTTTTGAAGGTACCTACTGTAACTTCGTTAGTGAGTTTGCTTACAGTGGCCTAGCTCGGCCTATTTCCGTTTATTTTGGTTAATAGAGTAATTGTTCGTTAACCCGGGTTGAATTTAAAATGAAGTCTGTGTAAAAGTCGCAAGGTGTTTACGGAGGATCTGATAAATTTAGTTAACGTGGAATTGTCTTGAAAGGTTAATGTATTTTGGTGTTCTAGTTTTCGAAACCGCCGAACGGCACTTAAAGAATTTTTTTAGATTTTCGTCAGGTTGCGATTGTGAGACCAACAACGCTTGGCATGGATTTCAATTAACATGAATTGCCGTATCGAATAAAATAGATTCAAATTTCTTATCCGAATACCATAGACTACAAAATGATAAAAACCATAAAGAGTGGATGGATGTGAGATGTCATTGAATGAAAGTTATCATTTCCGCTCACTAGGTGGCGCTACTGGCGAGCGAGGTCTGTCAGATAGTTCCATATTCAAATGATAGTATTGTTTCCTCAAGCGTATCAAACAAATTAATATAACTAAGAACAGTACGTGTATTCCCCTGCGTACCTTCTCAACAAAACAAGATGCTGTTTCCTGTTCCAGTTATTTATTACTTCCACTGATTCGAAGCTAGTTTCCGAGTTAGGTACTTCGGTCAGCAACATTACAGAACTTGTAAAGAGACCCACATAAGCTGTACAGTTAGCTAGTTTCGTAAAAACAGGGCCACATAGATATAGATTATGTAATTCACCTATTGGTCATTATATGTTCGTTCATAGTAGATAGATAGATTGATCAACGCTTTATTGCACCATTTACAGAAAAGAACATACAAAGTAGTGACAAAGTAGGTAGTATGTACTTTTAATACTTTTAATTTCTTAGTACGAGTATATATTGATTTTATAAAGTTCATGACACTTACACGTAAAAAATAAGTGCCTATTATACCTACTCGTAAAGACCTTAGGAAGGCTGAATTTCATTAAGGTTTCTTAATTATTTTAGAGAATGTTTTTATTAAAGAATATTATTACGTAAATATTTAGATCCAGATTTTGATGAATAATTTCAGAACCAAAATAAAGGAGATTAAGACCAAACTTTTTGTAATTTATTATTGCCATAATTTATCCCGGCGATATGAGACGTCGTTCATTCATCACAAAGCAGTCTCCTCGTAATTACTGTCTCCTCCCAAAAACTCGTTTGTTTTACCGGAAATTAATACCTTTTGAGGCTAAAAATGTTTATCACAGGGACATTTACATAAAATCCTAGGATCAAATTACACGTCATTCGAAAAAATAAATTCAATTACCTAACGCTTTTGTGTAACATAAGAATTTAACACGTTACACAAGGTTAATTAATAATGAATCTACTTTATAGTTAGGTATATTAAAATATTTTTTTTATAATTATTAAAATTTACTTTGATATTATAGTAGTTATGACTGTTTTTTTTTCGTGATTTTTGCCGAACCTTCATCTTAGGTACGAGTATCTACTGTTAACTAAAATGTATTTCTTTAGCCAATCAAGCTGCGTATATTTCCCCCATTTCCCCCTACGAACATTAGAAAAACTTTTTATATGACCACATTATTACAGGTTCTATAAACCGATCGGTGTCACAGATAATAAAAACACGTTACAAACAGACATCGGGGCAAAAAGCTCCCCAGGCTCGTGAAAGCTTAATGACCTAAGTTAGTTACGCCGAAGTTAGCGCATCAAACGATTAAGGAAAGTGATTCCCTGTGAGGATTGTAAAGGGAAAGTTTCCCGCTTTAGGTCTGATTTAATTACTAGCTTTTCAACCGCGACTTTGCTTACATAGTTGACAGTTTGACGGTTAGTTGCTCAAACAGAATGTCTTTGAACTCTAGATTATTTTCCCGAAACTTCTTTTTATCCAATCACGTCGAGGTTAATGTTTTCTAGTTTTTTTGTATATTTAACATCGCAACAGTTGCTGAATTTCATGTTTAGTTTATTTAGCTGTTCTCTGCCCTATATATTTAAAATTTATATATTATATATGTGGCCTGTGGTGTGGCCCTAGAATAGCACCAACCCATCTCTTCCCGTGGGTATCGTAAGAGGCGACTAAGGGATCTAAAACACCGGAGGATGGGCAGCAGCATCTTTCCGCGTACTATGACATCACACTGCGATCGCCAACCCGCCTGCCAAGCGTGGCGATTACGGCAAAACCCCCCTATGGTTGATACACCCACAACACGGCCCCTAGTCCCCGGCGGCCCCGCTATCCCGGACTCTGGTAGCGGTCACGGTAACGGCGGGGCAGGGGGTGCTAAGAATCCCCGGCAGATGCCAGGCTACCAACCCCAACGACCCTGGGCCCTGGCAACTTATAACACGTGCACACTGCGGACCGACGAGAAGCTCGCTGAACTGGAGGAAGAATTGAGCAGGTTACGATGGGATATTGTAGCATTATGTGAAGTCCGAAGAGAGGGGGAGGACACCATGATCCTCAAATCTGGAAACCTGCTCTATTTCCGGGAGGGCGACCAACTGTCCCAGGGTGGTGTCGGGTTTATCGTCCACAGGTCCCTCGTCAACAACGTGGTCCAGGTCGAGAGTGTTTCGGCGAGGGTAGAGTACCTTGTACTCAGAATTACCAAACGGTATTCGTTGAAGGTAATACAAGTATACGCACCGCCCTCATATCGCTCCGACGACGAGGTAGAGACTATGTATGAGGATATTTCTAGAGCCATACATAGCTCCCAGGCGCACTATACCGTTGGGATGGGGGACTTTAACGCGAAACTGGGCAAACGAAGCGATTATGAGCTGAGAGTGGGGAATTTTGGATATGGAACGAGGAATGCACGTGGTCATCTGCTGGCCGGCTTTATGGAGAAGGAGGGCCCCGGGTGATGATGGAATCACGGCTGAGCTTCTGAAAGCAGGTGGAACACCGGTATTAAAAGCTCTTCAGAAGATATTCGATTCCGTCATACTCGAGGGACAAACGCCTACGGCATGGCACAGAAGTGTGGTGGTACTTTTCTTCAAAAAAGGCGACAGAACCTTATTGAAGAATTATAGGCCTATCTCACTTCTGAGCCATGTCTACAAACTGTTTTCGAGAGTCTTTACGAATCGTCTCGCTCGCAGGTTCGACGACTTCCAGCCTCCCGAACAAGCCGGTTTCCGAAAAGGCTTTAGTACCGTAGACCACTTACATACGCTGCGGCAGATTATACAGAAGACTGAGGAGTATAATCAGCCCTTATGCTTGGCGTTTGTGGACTACGAGAAAGCCTTCGATTCGATCGAGACCTGGGCTGTGCTACAGTCTCTCCAACGGTGCCAAATTGACTATCGATATATCGAAGCGCTGAAGTGTTTGTACGAAAACGCCACCATGTCGGTCCGTCTCCAGGATCAAGGCTCGAAACCTATCCAGTTGAAGCGAGGGGTGAGACAGGGAGACGTTATATCTCCGAAACTGTTCACCGCCGCCCTGGAAGATGTCTTCAAGCTTCTGGACTGGAGCGGACTCGGTATCAATATCAACGGCGAGTACCTCACTCACCTTCGATTCGCTGACGATATCGTAGTCATGGCTGAGACCTTGGAAGACCTAGGCACAATGCTCGATGGCCTCTGTAGAGCCTCTCAACAAGTGCGTCTAAAAATGAACATGGACAAGACGAAAATCATGTCTAATATCCGTGTCGCACCCACTCCTCTAAAGGTTGGAGACTCTACACTCGAAGTTGTTGACAATTATGTATACCTGGGACAAACAGTTCAGTTAGGTAAGTCCAACTTCGAGAAAGAGGTCAACCGTCGAATCCAACTTGGCTGGGCAGCGTTCGGGAAGCTTCGCGATATCTTCTCGTCCAAAATACCGCAGTGTCTCAAGACTAAGGTCTTTGACCAGTGTGTGTTGCCAGTAATGACATACGGAACAGAGACGTGGTCGCTTACTATGGGCCTCATAAGAAGGCTCAAGGTCACCCAAAGGGCGATGGAGCGCGCTATGCTCGGAGTTTCCCTGCGTGATCGTATCAGAAATGAGGAGATCCGTAGGAGAACTAAAGTAACCGACATAGCCCCCAGAATCGCCAAACTTAAGTGGCAGTGGGCGGGGCACATAGCTCGCAGAACAGATAGCCGTTGGGGCAGAAAAGTTCTCGAGTGGCGACCACGAACCGGAAAACGTAGTGTTGGCAGGCCTCCCACTCGGTGGACCGACGACCTGGTGAAGGTCGCGGGATGCGCATGGATGCGGGCAGCGCAGGACCGGTCGTTGTGGAAATCCTTGGGGGAGGCCTTTGTCCAGCAGTGGACGTCTTTCGGCTGAGAGAAGATATGTACTTGACGCGAATTGTTAATTTTATATTAACTTATCCGTAACTAACAAAGGAAAAAACATTTTTATTTCTTCCCCTGAATCATATGAAATCGAATATTGGCCCTATTGCTTATTTGCACGTATAATATTATAATCCGAGATATAAAATTTGATATGAACGTAACAAAATATTGCTTTAGGAAGGCCCGGGCCTATATTTCACGAAACCCTGTCGTATGAAGAAACGGTTCCTATAATTTACATTCGTATCTTATATCGGATACGTCGTTTGAATAAATATCATCTACAGTCATATGTGTGAATATTTTTATGATACTGTTGGAAATTTGTTTGCTTATTGCTCGTAATATTCAATTTTCATATAAGTACTTACTTAATCGTACTTAAATCGAAAAGGTATGTACCTACATATGTCTTATTGCGCTACGGAAAATAGGAAGACATTAATTTAAATAGTACACAACCGTAGATAAAAAAAAATCGGCCAAGTACGAGTTGGCCTTAGACACTGATGGTCCTCAAAAAATAAGTTCATGGGTATTTAACATAGAGCAATAAGGGCCTCCGCTCAGAGCGGAAGTCCTTGTTACTCTATAGTAATTAAGTATTTTACTAACACTAAAAACCAATAACATAAATGTATCACCAGGAATTAGATACCTACTAACGTTAATTCCTGGAAAATTCCTGACATTGAATAGGTAACTAATACCACTAATATTCAGTATCCTCAGCCACTAGTAGCCGCAGACTGAAACTTAATCTCGATAACCCTCCAAGTATGTCAACAGCGTTTCGAGGGTTCATATTCCGGTAACTTACCCAACCCACATCAAATGATATACCTTACCTACGAAATCCGGTTATAACGATTTCGCAGAAAAAATGATTTTGAATGATGAGGAAGGATTCATCTCTAGGAAAACGTGTTTTCTGAATTTTCCGTGCAGAAATGTATTTCCTAGATAAATAGATATAGTCCAGTGATCAGAGATTCCGATTATGATTTTGACGAATATATTTTAGTTGTCAAGATATTGTACCTACTTTATATAATTTACATTGGAAAAACTGACTTCAACAAGTTTTTGCTAATCACCAGTTGGAAAATGGATAAAAAAATTCTGCGTAAATGTAAGCGTAACGTCGACGTTACGCTTACATTTACGCAGATTTTTTTTTTACTTTACCTACTATTATGAAAAGAGTTTTAGTAGTACTTTATTTCATTTGAGTGTATCATGAAATCGCGTGTTATTAGGAGCCACTGAGAAATAAATTGCAATATATTTTGGCTACGGCTTAAATTTCGCAGTGAAAAAAATAAGTAAATCTTTACGTACCTAATGTTTTCCAGACACGGAAATCGCCGTTTTCGCAACAAAATGTAATGTAACACCCTATATTTGCTGCCTAACAAAAGGATATTTCCTTTTGTGCGGGAAAGTGATTTCTTAAATTCTTATACAAAAGAAAACGTTTCCTTTTATTATTGTTTAGTGACTGGTATTGTTATTATCGTTATTCTTAAATTTTGCGTAGGATAAAACATAAACGTAAAAACCTACTTATATACATATAGGTAGGTACTTTTAAATAAAAGCATAAAATTGAAAATAATAAATTATATCAATGTAATTGTTATAATAAATTATACTGTAGGTAGGTAAATCTTCATTTGTCTTTCATGAAAAAAACGTCCTTTTTGTAAAATTTGGTCATTGGTATCAACATCTAAACTGTTTTATTGGCTTTTATTTATCATTGATTTTTTTATACAAGAAATCTAGTCTTTCAATAACAGCGCTCAAACATTTCGTTCATGGCAATGTCTGCCGCGTGAATTGAATTCTAAAGTGACCACAAATCTCTCCACGAAACGAACTGCAAAAAAGTAAGGACGGAGCGTCTTAATATATACGTGACATGACTCTCATTTGATACAATTCGACGTGTTCATATATTCATCATCATCATCTTTTTACTACCCACTGCTGGGTATAAGCTTCCTCTGTTTACGTCAAGCTTATTAATCCTGGGCCATCGCAAGCCAGCAATACCTACTTCTTACATTGTCGACTAACCTAGCAGCCGGATGTCCTATGTTTCGCTTTCCGTCTCACGGATACCACTCGTTTACATAACAGCCTTACTTCACCTATTATCGTTCCTGCTTGTCAGGTATCCCGCCCAGTTCCATTTTAGAGTTGCTACTCTAGAGAGTACGTCGTGAACTCTCGTTCGATGGCGGAACTCCGTGTTGCGTGTGTTCATTATGTTTGATTTCCGTGGAAACAAGCAGAGGCTATGGATCTTCACTTGATAACTTTATAGATCACAATCTGCCTCCACAATTATCACTCTCGTCATACACGCTTGAGTTTATGGATATTTTTGAACTCTACTTTTTAAGAACATATGCCTGCTGCTGCTGCATTTAGTTGCACAAATGGGAATCCAGTCGCTATCACCTAATATAAGTAGATATTATTATATTATCTGTGCGATTACTGTCACTGTCTGTTTTGGAAATGCCCTGTTGGTTTCATTAACATAAACCACGGAAATAGGACATAAACCGAATCCAACTACCATTCGTACTGAGATAAAACACAAATTTAATTCATGTCACACACGCCTCAAGCGGTGATTGTCCGAGAACGTGTTAAGCAGTAATTAATTTTGTGTTGCAAAAATAAGCGTGTATTTTCCCATCCATTCTCGCAAAGTGCTGTGTTTCAGCATATCTGGTAATGGTACAAGAGAAATATGATATTTCGCTTGTAGGTACTACACTGTACCTAACTTTGTCGCCCAACGTCTTTACTTTTTGCTGAAGCTACGAACTTGTATCTTTCCTCTATTGACTTGTACATTTAGGTAATTCAATTCGTTCTCCTTCGATACTGAGACAGGCTTATATTTATATTCCAGCAATCCCTTCGTTCCGTCTACAAGTCGGACTGTTTGTTAAGAGATCTTTTCGGGTTTCTCTTTTATTATTTTCCCCGAAAATAAAGCTCCGATATTAAACTGAGAAAAAAATATTAAGTTTGGCACGTAGCATTATTGGCAGTAAGTTAAAACAGTTATGGCGGGATCGAATCTCTTGGAATGCTAGTTATACTTTGTTGTTTTCAACCCGATATCCCTCGAACTATCGGCACCATCAGAAAGTACGGATCGATTGAATGAATATTCAATACATAAAACATTTATATTGAGAGAAAGATCTCATTATCGAAATATATTCCACAGTGCATGTTATTGATCTTAATAAATCAAACCGGATATATATCACTGCAATTAAACTTATTTATCGGTAGCGCATAACCACAAATACCACAAATAAGATCACAGCAAAATATACGACCAATTTTCATAATGTATTGATTCTGAATCGTAAACAGGGTGGGCATATAGCTCATCCGGACAAATAGCTAAGCGCCTATTTGCAAGCGTGTGAATACCACTGACGACAGATGTAAATAGAGAAGTCATGAGAAAAATGTAGATATAATCGTTTATTCTTCAAAATGTGAAAAAATAAATCTACAAAAGTTTTGGTCAAGGTTGTGGTCATTTCAGCTGTGATGGAGACATTATTAGGACGATGTCCCAAACGTGACGATGTAATACAGGATCGGCCATGATGACTTGATGTGACTAGCTTGAGAGAAGTGTCACGATATGTGTCCAAGTTCGGCCAGGAACCGATTTATATTTATGGGAGTAAACAAGATGGGTTGACCCATGAGATCGCCTAATCTAGACTTCAAAAATATGTTTGAAATAAATTACTTTTGTAATATTGTTCCATTAGAAAGAGTTTGGGTGGCCTATTATGATGTTTCTGAGAATATTATTAGATATTACAGATTCTCTTGGGGTATATATAGAATTTCACGGAATCTTTCCAGGATGTAGAGTTCAATAGGGCAGAAATATGAATGTAAGTATACCTTAGCTTTAAGTAATTTTATGACGTCAACTAACTAAAAAACAAGAACATGACGATTTAAAAAAGTGCTATTTTTAAGCCTATTTAAATAAAAACCTTTGGCTTTGACTATGACATAGTATCGAATGGGTTTACGAGTAGAATGTTACATGTGGATAACAGAATAAATTAGGCATAACAATGCTTCATTCTGCTCTACAGTAATTTATTCAAAGAAGCCTTCAATACTATAATTTTAAGTAAAGTACTGATTGAAAGCTATTACAGCGGAGGCATACGCCTTAAACCATCTATAAATTAATTTGTTTGTTTGTAATAACTTTATTGCACAAAAAACATAAATAAATTACAATTTACATTTACCCTAGTGAATTACCTACTAAACTAAAATACTAAAAGAATGAAAGCTCAACAATATACAAATAGAAAAGAGGAAAAAGGGGGAAAATAAAGAAACAAATAGAACGTGAGGATAAGGAAAAGGATTTTGAAACTCGATTTTTAAAGGAGTCAAGGGAAGGTGCCATTTTGGTGTCTAAAGGAAGAGAGTGCCAAAGGCGAGGTGCTTTGACAGAGAAGGAATTCGAAAAGAAACGCGAAGAGAACTCAGGTGTGGAGAGTAGGCGGGGCATTTAATTTTTTTTTACCGACAAATTCCTACAACCATGATTCTTATACCTAACATTATTTTGATGTTTTTAGACATTCTTATATAAAAAAAAAAAGAATTTTGATGATCCGATATAAAATGGGAGGGGTAAATAAACTATACTGAATTGCTCGTAAACAAAAAAGGGTTTATAATAAGGCTTTCTAGTCATAAAATGTATTTTTAACGTTATAAATGTCAATATGGTTGGAGGAGTTCGTCCGAGCCGTCAAGAGGCGCACATCTAACTAGAACCGCTGCGTGTACTTTAATTCTAAACCGAAGTAAATACCTTATCTTTATCTACCAAATAGTGAAATACTTGAAATATAGTTAACCATTATCCATACTGTGATTTTAAAATTTCAAAAAGTGTTGAAATAGTGAAATTATAAACAAAATAAATACAAAAAAACCGTTGATATCTCGACGTTCCTGACCTACGACAACCCGCGCATAGCTCACTGGCGTGAGTCACCTCTTCGCTTGTCGCCGCCGCCGGCCGCGCTCTGCCCCTGTACCACGCTAGCGATCGAAGATAAGTACCTCACCCTGTACCAAGTTCTTATTACCAACGATAACTATGTCAACAGATAACACCAAGTCCAAACTCTGTGCGGGATGCAACCAAAAGCTCCCTAAAAGGGAATATCTAACGTGCGTTCACTGCAAAAACACGTATGACCTAGATTGCGCCAATGTGTCGCTCCAGCGCTTCAATAATACGATGACCGCGGCACATAAACAATCATGGAAATGTCCAGCCTGCCACTGTAAAACGCCTAAAACAGGAAACACGGACATACCAGCGTGTGCGTCGAGCGCCAATACTGAACCACAACGACCACAACTGTCTACACAATATACTACCCCTACAAACGTCACACAAAGACGAAAAAACACACCAATTATACACAACGAAACCATGACTTCGGATGATTTGAGTATTATTGGAGATACGGTTTCCCCAGAAAGTTTGCATAAAAATGTCGGAATTGACATACGCAGAGAAATAACACTGCAAAATCTAAGCGAGATTATTGCCCAAAAACTTCAAGAAAATAACAAAAACATCATATCACAATTACAAAATACTATACAAAAAGAAATACATAAAGCTATCAATGAATTAAGGGACGAATTCAAAACAGAAACAACTACTTCGAAGATAGAAAATGAAAACAGGAAAATAGAAATAGATCAACTACAGAAAAAGATAGATAAACTAAACAGGGATACTGAACACTTAAAAAAGAAAATCATGGAATTGGAAACTCAAGGGATAAGTACTACCACGACTTCATCTGAAAACAACAGCAAGAAAATTGTACTTTATGGATTTGACGAATATTATAAAGAACCTGAGCGCAACTTACATAATCGGATTCACGGATTGTTTCACGATTTGATGCGAGTAGATTTAACCGGCTACATCGAAGAGACCTACAGAATAGGCCGATATAATGAAAACGGAAAGCGGCCACTCGTAATAGAGCTGATCAGTAAAAGAATGACCAAATACATAATCAGCAACAGCCATCACTTTTATGGAACGGGATTGTCAATTTCAGATTTTTTGGACGAAAATCAAAGAAAGGAGAGGAAAATAATGCGAGAAGAAATGTTTTCAGCCAGAAAAAATGGGTTATATGCAGTCATACGAAACAATGAATTATTCATAGAAGGAGAAAAATTTGATATCAAACAGAAAGGACGCACAAACTCACAAGAATCTTTGCCAGGCACACATAAGACACAAGAAGAAAAATACCCACAAAAGAAATACTACCGGCAAACCAATGAAAACAACGGCCGAAATAATTCCTTTCGTAAATACCAATCCACCATTTAAAATTTTATATCAAAATATGCAGAGTGTATGTAATAAGCAAGACCTATTAGATGCTTTTCTAGACGAGAATTCAATGTATCAAGCAATATGCATCTCAGAATCGTGGATAACGGAAAACAATGAAGACTTAATACAATTTGACGGATATAAAAAAGCAGCTTCTTTCAGGAGAACAAAGCAATCAGGAGGAGGCGTCTGTATACTACTACAAGACCATATAGAATATGAAGAGAAGTATGATATTACTAACCTGTCACTTAAATATGTAGTAGAAATCTGTGCTGTGGAACTCATGAAAGAAAATGTGATTATAATATTATTGTACTGGAATGGATTAGATGAGGTCGCGTTCTATAGACAGCTAAATAAAATACTAAACGTCATAAATAAAAAATATTGTAAATATAATATTGTTCTTGGTGGTGATTTTAATATAAATATCCTACAGCGCGATAACCAAACTTCAAAACTATTAGACCTAATGTTAGAATATAGATTCACACAACACATTGATAAGCCGACTCGAATAACTTCAAAAACATCACGCTGTATCGATCACATATATACAAATTTCGACAGTAAATACATCCTTAAGACAAATGTAGAAGAACTAGGTTTCTCCGATCATGCAGCTACTAGTATACATCTAAAAATACCATGCCAAAATGTCAATAAAAAGACTTGGTATACCGAAAAACGTTTGTATAACCGGAGTACGATTTCTCAATTTAAATTACATTTAAATTCAATAAACTGGAATGACGTATTAAAACCAAATCACAATATTAATGAAAACTATCAGGCATTTCACGACATAATGAATAATTTGTTGTTGTTTGTTTAACAAACAGGAAATTCACAATTATCACTCAAACTAAACAACAAGCAAAAGACGCGAGACCGCTCCGCGTATTAAAATCAAACCGATATCGCCCGGGACAATGCAATGGCAGACCACACGCGACGCCATCCACGCTAGCAGTGTGAGAACCCCGAAACGCCTGGCGGCGATAACAGGAAACGCCTGCGTTTAGTTTTACCCAATATATTACAAACATCCCCCCGTCCCGGTCTGAGAAGCAGACCGCTAGCTTACTCTACGGGAAGGCGGGCGAGAGAGGTCACACCTCTCCTTAAAATCGAACCGTCGACCAACACCTCAGCCACACGCGGAGTGCCATCTCCGCCAAGAATCAAACGTAATATGCGAGCTCGTCGCCAAAGCAATGAGGGCAAATTTGCCTCTTTTAACAATACTAAATCACCCTCCCTGGGAGGCTCAGTCCTGTCTGTCCACTTCACTCTTTGCTGCAGCAAATGCAAATATTCAAGCGACCAGCGACGCCAAAAGTCCTGGCTCATTTGCTGCAACATTTGAAAACGCGACAACCGATATACGCGTTCATCCTTCCACGGGTATTCGGGCAGGGCATTCAACGGCCCTCCCACCAAAAAATGACCAGGGGTGAGAGCTTCCAAGTCATTTGGATCTGGAGATAGCGGACAGAGAGGACGAGAGTTGAGGACCGCCTCAACTTTACAAAACACTGTGGCCAGCTCTTCAAAGGTTAGAGCCGTTTCTCCGATAATGCGGCGGAGGTGGGTCTTTGCGGATTTCACAGCCGCTTCAAAAATCCCTCCCCAATGGGGGCAACTTGGGGGACTAAACTTCCAGGTTATTCCCCTTTGGGCAGCAATTTGACTTAAACTAGTACAATTCTTATCAATAAACACAGAAACATCCTTAAGATAATTTACAGTTCCTTTATAGTTTGTGCCATTGTCAGACCTAATAAGGGAAGGTAGACCTCGACGCGAAACAAAGCGATCCAACGCGGCGACGAAGGCCTCCGTAGTCAGAGCCGATACCACCTCCAAATGGACAGCCTTGGTGGCCAAACAAACAAATACACACAAATAGCCCTTCACAATACGGGCATTACGAAAGGGAGAAGCCTTGATCGAAAAGGGACCGGCAAAATCGGTTCCAACGCCGTCAAACGGTCTCGAAGGTCGGATTCGATCAGCGGGCAAATCACCCATCTGTGGTTGCATCGTGGATGCCTTCAACCTATAACATGCAATACATCGAAACAGGACACTACGGATTGCTCTTCGGGCAGACAAAATCCAAAACTCGCGTTGCAAAATAGCCAACAAAGCATTGCACCCAGCATGGGCGTTACGAATGTGTCGATCAGACACCAAAAGCTGCACCAAGGGTCCGCCCTTGGGCAACAACAGAGGATGGCGAGTCTCATATGGAAGATCCGCCTTCCGGAGCCTGCCTCCAACCCGAAGAAGCCCATCCGAGTCGATGTACGGGTTCAAACGAGCGACCGCGCCCTTCAACTTAGCGCGTGCTTCGCGCAAAATACGAAGCTCCGACTCAAACCGTCCGGTCTGCACGACACGGACCCAATGCAACAATGCGCTCCGGCGCTCTTCTGCACCTGCAATCGGCTCCAACCGCTTTGCCTGTGGGTTTCTACAATTATGTATGAAACGCTTAATCCAACTGGTGACACCCAGAAGCTTATCCAAGCTGCTATACCGAGCAAGTAGCCAATCCGGCTCCGACGTCGTCTCAGCGACTACAGCATGTACACGGAGCCCAGTCAAACTCAAAGAAGTAACATCTGTCTGACAGACAGGCCAAGAAGTTTCTGATCCCATCAGCCACTCTGGACCCCACCAGAGCGGGTGTGACACCAATTCTGGTGCCGTACAACCTCGGGAGGCACAGTCCGCTGGGTTAAGCTCTCCCGGCACATGTCTCCATGTTATATCAATTCCGATATTCTGGATTTGGGAAACCCGATTTCCCACAAAAACCTCCAAGGTATGTGGGGCCGCGCGCAACCATGCAAGCGCGACCTGGCTATCCGACCAGGCGAAGATGTCCCGTATCTCGACCGTGGCCGCCAGCTCACATGCAACGTGATGCAACAATTTAGAGAGAAGGTGAGCTCCACTCAACTCAAGCTTGGGAATAGTTAGCCTAGTCCTGATGGGGGCGACCTTGCTCTTCCCTAACAAAAGCGAGACATTGACCCGGCCATCGGCGTCAACTGTCCGCATATAGACTGACGCGGCGTAGCCTCGCTCCGACGCGTCACAAAAGCCATGCAGGCTGGCTCGATATTTCCCGGGGGCAATATTCGACGAGGCAAGGCAATCCGATTGACTTCCTTAATCGATGAAAACAACTCGAGCCAATCATCCAATGGAGAGCCAAACAGCGGCTCGTCCCACGAGACGCCCAAAGTCCAAAGTCTCTGAAGAAGACACTTTGCAGAGAATATCACTGGACTGATCCAACCGCTTGGATCAAACATACGGGCTATTACGGACAACACCGTTCTCTTAGTCCAGACCTTTGGTATTTCCAAGTCCACTTGGAATGTAAAAATATCGGTTAGCGGCTGGTACTGCATGCCCAGCACCGCTATCCTGTTGGGATCATCCACATCCTCAAACAGGTGAGGGTTCTGTTGGTGATCCTCCGGGATCCCTTCTAGAACTTTAGGCTCATTAGACAACCACTTACGTAGCTCGTAGCCACCTGTCTTCAATATTTCAATCAATTCATCCCGCAGTAGGAGGGCCTCCTCAATACTTTGGGCTCCGGTGCACACGTCATCAACATACAAGTCACGTGACAGCACGGAAGCCCCACGGGGAAAGCGGATCCGTTCCCGCTCTGCCAATTCAAGCAATGATCTGATGGCGATATAGGGACTAGATTTCAAACCATACGTGTTTGTGTTGAGTTCATACACCGTCACAGGATCCTCAGGGCGCTCACGCCAGAGTATCAACTGGAATCGCCTGTCCTCAGGATGTATGACTGTCTGGCGGAACATCATCCGGATGTCCGCACCAAAACCACTTGATGTCTTCTAAAGTTCAAGATGATGTCAATTAAGTCCCTATGCAATTTGGGACCTGAATGCAAACATAGATTCAACGAAACCCCGTTCGAAGTGGGTGCGGACCCATCGAAGACGGTCCTCAATTTGCCTGTTGAGGCCTTCACCACCGCGTGGTGGGGCAAAAGTAATGCTCAGTTGAGCTCCAATCAACTCGAGACGGAGACATGTGACCCAAATCCTCGTACTCGCGCATAAATTCAATATATTTATCGCGAAGTACGTGGTCACGCTGCATGCGTCGCTCCATGGACAGCAGTCGTTTCTCCGCAAGCGCCCTACTTTGCCCTAGGCTAGGACGAGAGGCAACAAAGGGTAACCTAGTTACAAACCGACCGGAGGGCAACCTCTCCGTGGTCGATCGAAAAAGGGCTTCGCACTCAGCGTGTTCCGGATCCATCCTGGAACTCATAGGTGGCTCCTCCACCTCCCAAAACCTTTGCATGGTCTTGGCCAAGGACGCAGATGCGACAACCGGTGGCTCCTCCGCGGTGCCATTATCAAACACAGGGCCCATCAGGGCAAAACCAAAAATCGTAGACACTGCCATCAGTGAAGACGAACCCAGAGCCTTCTGTGTACCCAACAAAATCCAACCCAATACGTCCGAGCCCAGGAGCAAGTCCACTGGGCCGGGATGAAAGACAAAGGGGTCGGCCAAATCCAGACCCGAAACCAAAGACAACACACCCGGCGGTATGTCTGTCGAGGGGTGCCAACCCGCAATGGTATCCATTACCATAGCCGAAGTCGTGATCCTCATTGTGGAGGACTTCAGCGAAGAAAAGGTGACAAGTGTCTGGCCCGTCAGACACTTCACTTGTATGCCACCAACTCCAAGAAGTGGCACAGGCGAGTCTTCCACGACTAAACCTAACTGGCGTGCCACTCGAGTGGTAACCAAACTGCTTTGAGCCCCTGAGTCCAACAGAGCTCTCAAATTAATGGCTTCCCCCACGACCCCATACGCGGACCACCGCGGTAGGGAGCAGAACCGTCCGCGGCTCTGTCCCAGCAAGGGAGCAAGCTAGTTACGGGCTCCCACTCTCTCCAAACCAGGGGCGCGCCACTGACCCGGATAATATGGCGGGCGAGTGCACATCCCCATCTGAGGGGGGTATAACCCGCGGCCCGGCCATACATATGGTACGGCGGGTGGTACTCCAGCCGTGGGTACTCGTGCAGCGGCGGAGAAAACCGCTGCGGCTGCATGTGTTGGGTATTGGTAACCCGCGTGGAGGGGGTGTCCCCACTCTCACGTCCGATCTAGGGCCCCCGCCCATGGGGGCCCTATCCGGGGCCTGGCCAGCTACATACTGGCCATGACCTTGGGGCGCGTGGTCCCGGTCCGCCAAGACCCGCGCAGGTACGCGACCCCCTCCCGAGGGGGGTGCGACGAGCGAAGCCGCGTCCTCCGTCCGGTGGTGGAGGGCTTCGCGCAGGAGCGCCCCCGCCCATAGGGGACCCCTGCCTCAACATCCGGGTGCCATCCCCGTTGCGGTTCATGCAAAGCATCGCGTGGTGCCGCCCACGGCATGCACTGCATGGTATGGCACTGGGACAGTCACGTGCATAGTGACCGCCCAAACAATAAAAGCAAAGTTCATGCCGCTTTGCCATGCGGCGCCGATCTTGTACTGGCAGTCCCTGCCAGTCCCTGCATTGCAGCAGGCTGTGGCCCATCCGACCACATTGCAGGCAGTCCGCGTCCCTCGCGACTGCTGCCGTGTGTGCAACCCGCGCACCAGCTCCACGCGGTGGCGGTTGCCGTCCCTGTTGGGGCCTCCTCGCCATGAGGGTTCCAAGGGCCTACGTTCAGGCGCTCTGGATGGCGCTGAGTCCGTCATGGTATTCTCAGCCGCCCGTGCCTCAAACTCCAAAAACTTCACCAAGTCAGTGAATGTTGGTAGGGTGGTGCTATCCCGTTCCGCATTCTCGCGCTCAAACCGCGAGCGGATGTCATTGGGTAATTTGCCCAATACAATGTGCACCAGCAAAAAGGACCATTGGTCCACCGGCAGCCCCAGTGTGCGGAGCGCGTTACAGGCCACTGTAACGGGCGTGAGCAACTGCAGGCGCAACTGTGCCCTGTTGGCCACCTTGGGCAGGGCCATCAACTGTGCGGCGTGCGCATCCGCTAACAAACGTAAGTTTTGGTAGCGGGAGTTCAATAACTCCCAAGCCGTATCGTACTGGTCGTCCTCCACCCGGAGGTGCTGGATGAGCGACCGCGCTTCATCCTCAAGAGTGGAGAGGAGGTAGGCCATCTTCTGGGCCTTCGACAAATCCTGTCGTGCTACGACCAGGGACTCAAACATATTTTTATATGCTACCCACTCCTCCATCCTACCCCCAAAGTGGGACAGCTGAAGGGTGGGGAGCCGACCAGTAACCGCTGGTCCTTCCTGTCTAACAGGTGTGCGAGGGGCTGGTCCGCCAGCCTGTCTCTCCCTTATTGCGGTCACCGCCTCCGCGATATCATCGTGCAGACTCAGGATCTGGTCCATGTCCGCCATGTGACCTGCGTAGGCCTCCGGGGTAAGATCGGCTTCGGTAAGCGCCGCCATGGCCGCTTCCGCGCTAATCAATCGTGAGTGGAGGTGATCCGCTCTTAGCAGTATGGCGCCCTCCCTGTCCTTCCGGGACAGGAGTCCTCCGGCCGTCACAAACCATCTCAATTCGTTGGCGAGTGTCGCCCTAGCATTGGAGGCCTTCGCCATCGCGTCAAGTCACAAACAAAAAATAACAAAAGGTAAATAAAAAACAACAAAATCAAGCAACTACACGAAGAACCGCGGTAGGTATGAGAATGGCACAAACCCGGAACGCACGGTACAAACCGCAAACAAATACAAAAAAGGTTACAAATATTCTTATACAAACAAACTAAGAAAAATCTAATAATTTTTACAAACAATTAATTATTTTTTACAAACGAACAAATAGAGGGTAGATAAACTACGCTCTGCTACCAGAAAATGTGCAGAGCAACTACGCTCTGCTGCCAGAAAATGTGGCAGAGAGAATCCGGACAAACGAAGCGGCGGGAAGAATTCTGTACCGGAACTTCACCGGGAAAAAACCACCGGTAAAAATAAGTACCGGGAAAAAATCTCCACGCGGCACCACGTTTGCCCGACTAAAACCTAACTAACTTAACGCAGTCTGCTACCACCGTAGCTTATGAAGGGAGCTACAGGGCCCTATATGATAACCTAACCTATAAATTAACTACAATTGAACACTTACCAAATTAAATCTTCTTTCTCTTCGGATCCAAACTTGAGTGTCTTCGGGAAGGGGAATTCTAATCACCCTACCTAACCCTTGAGATCTCAATTCCCCAGGACAAATAAATAGATTTCTTCCCGTAGTTTCACTCGGGAACAGCCAGATGTGAACAGCCAGCCACGTTTCACCTCTCACAAGAAAAAGTCACAATAACAGAGTTTTTCACAAACACAAATTCAATAGTTATTTAACAAACAGGAAATTCACAATTATCACTCAAACTAAACAACAAGCAAAAGACGCGAGACCGCTCCGCGTATTAAAATCAAACCGATATCGCCCGGGACAATGCAATGGCAGACCACACGCGACGCCATCCACGCTAGCAGTGTGAGAACCCCGAAACGCCTGGCGGCGATAACAGGAAACGCCTGCGTTTAGTTTTACCCAATATATTACAAACAGAGCATATACCAAAGAAAATTATCAAATTAAAAACAAAATTTAAAAAAGGTTGGCTAACCAATGGAATAAAAAAGTCTTCCGCAAATAAGAGATTGTTAAAAACATTTACATTAAAATCAGATAATTCAATCATAAATCAACATTATAAATTATATGAAAAAGTTTTGAAAAAAGCAGTAGTATGTTCAAAAAAATTACATTATATAAATAGAATGAAATTATCAAATAATAAAACAAAAACTATGTGGAGCATAATTAGGGAGAGAACAAAGAAACATGACACCAAAGATAAAATAAATATTAAACTAAAATTCAATAATATCCCGCACTCGGACCCCAAGCAGATAGCCAATTGTTTCAACAACTTTTTTGCAGCCGTCGGAGAGCCAGCACCAGGCAGCAGCCGCCCGAGCGGCCGCCCGGTAATAAACCCCTCGGTAAATACTATGTTTCTCGGCACCGTTGACGATAGAGAAGTATATAAGACCATAAAAAATCTTAAAAATAAAAAAAGCTGCGGAATAGATGAAATACCACCCAGCCTATTCAAAGACTGCGCAGATGAATTAACACATCCTCTCACAGTGCTGATAAACCAATCTTTCAGAGAGGGCGTCTTCCCCAACCTACTAAAAAGAACAATAATAAAGCCAATCCACAAAAAAAACGAAAAGACGGATGTAAATAACTACCGGCCCATAGCTCTTTTACCTACGGCTTCAAAGGTATTTGAAAAAATTATTTGCGATCGCATCTACAAATTTTGCGAAAAAATATAAAATATTTGATGAGTGTCAAAATGGTTTTCGCAAAAACCGTTCTACAACATTAGCGGTTTACAAATATTTACGCGAAATAATTAAACTATTGGATAGTAAACAATATGGTGTAGGAATACTATTAGATATGACGAAAGCCTACGATAAGGTACAACATGACATATTATTAAATAAATTATATGGAATAGGAATTCGCGGCACTTCACTCGACTGGTTTGCATCATACCTAAAGGATAGACAACAATTTGTCGAAATTGAGCACTATGATTATAAGTCTAATAAAATAGTAAACGTCCGCTCTGAGGAAAAAGTAATTAACGCATCTATACCCCAAGGAAGTGTAGTGGGATGTCTCTTATTCTTAATCTACATAAATGACCTCCCTAAAATGGTAGACGACACATGTGTTTTATTTGCGGACGACATTTCACTTCTTACTTCCTGCCAAAACGAAACAGGTATACACAATAAACTAAACTCTTTACTTACCAAAACATCAACGTGGATGACGCAACACAATTTAGAAATAAACTTTAAAAAAACAAAACTAATGTGCTTCCACCCCCACCAAAAAAAGTCTTTAGATTTAAATTTCACGTTTAACGGAACTAAAATAGAATGCGTTAACCAATTTAACCTTCTCGGTATATCCATAGATAGCCACATTAGCTGGAAAACACATATAAAAAAATTAAAGTCAAAATTATCAAGTTTCGCGTATGCACTTCGTGAAGTAAAAAAAACAACTGACCTCAATACAGCGTTGAGCACGTATTATGCCTACGCGTATGCCTGGCTATCCTACGGTATAATATTGTGGGGCAATAGTGCAGATGCTCCCAACTTATTAACCATGCAAAAGAAATTAATTCGAATACTAGTAAATATCAAAGAAACAGAAAGCTGCAAACCACATTTCAAAAACTTAAATATACTTACCATCCCCAGCTTATATATTATTCGAGATTTGTAAATTCGTCCATAGGTACCCAGAATTATACACAAGACGGGGAGATGTAAATTCCAAATATACTATACGACATAAAAATATGTTGTTGCTACCAATTAGCCACTTAAAATTAAATTCTAATAGTACATACATAATGTCAATTAAAATCTACAATAAACTACCTAAACAAATAAAGGAAGAAGATAATGATAAACAATTCTACAGAAAATTAAAAAAAATACTAATTGATAAAGCTTATTATAATATAAATGACTATTTAAATGACATATTCTAAATTTTAATAATACCTAATATTACTAATAAATTAATACTTAACAATACCTATATTTATTTTATTACAAATAATCATTACTTACATGAAATTAAGATTTACATATATGTTGTTAATAAAATGAGATGATGCGACCTCCTCTTTTCTACCCAAGTTGCTGTGCCCGACAGGGTCCATAAATGTACTTTCATTAATATGTCACCATGTCAACTTTATGGATGCAATAAAATATTGAGTATTGAGTATTGGTTTTTATTTAATTACAGGAAATGGGGTTCATAAACATGAGTCGTTTTTTAAAATTAACATTGAATAATTCACATTACGTACGAATATACAATTTTCTCGACTGTAGAATTAAAAAAAAAAATTAAAAGTTAATAAAAAAAAAAAACTGTTGTAGTCACCCTTATAAAAATTGAGGATATGGTTCATTACAATAGTATACGAATAATATATAAAAGTCACCATTGCTGGATTTTTTGTTTTTGTACAGGATGTTTTTAAAGTATAAAAATTACAACTCATTAAAAATCCATTTCGGATTGTTATTTATTGGTGATTTTTTAAATCAAGCTTTTATTATTCGTAAGGAAACATGTAATAAAAAATCACCCTGTAGGATGTTTTGTTTGAGAGTTATAACAATATGAGTCTTATGCGTTTAAAAAAAAACGGCGGTGGTGATTTTTTTTTTACACTTAAATTTGCAGTTGTAATATCATAATCTATGTAGTTTATAAAAATCACCATCGTAGGATTTAATGTGACCACCTCAATACAACTGAAAATTCACAGCCCCGACTAGAGGAGAAGTTTATTAATTTGATTATAATGATTTTTAATACGGCTACGAATCTATAAATTGATGGATATAGAGACTTTTCCGTTAACAGTGGGCAAAGTAAATAAGATATTAAAAATAAGTAGATACATAACACGTAGCTTCGACTAAAACATATAGCTGTATTATTACTTCTATCTATTATATGTATGTCTGTGGAAAACTCGAATAATTTGCCCATTTAGGCGTGTCGTCATAATAAAATGGCCGCAGCCCGCTATAAAGAGGTCGTCAGTTCATATCTGTCTGTGCTCCAAATGGGTTGGGAATGCGCTTTATGATGGAACTGCTCGTGTACACGCACTCAACATTACCTAAACGGGAGAGTCTTTTGATTTCTGAGTAGTACGTTAACTTCATATTTTACTAATATATCTGAGGTTATTTTATAAATATCAAGTGAAATATACATTATTACTCTCATCATGAAAGTAAAAGAGTAATTTAATCCTATTTCAAAAAAGGAAAAAGATCCATTAGCAACCTCTGTGAATTAGTTGGTCGTTGGACTTTTTATAACTCTACGGAAATGTAGAGGTGTAAACTCCTAACAATGCTGTAAAAATGTTGTAAAGTGTAAGAAGAAAAGAACACTTGCAATTTCAGCGGAACGGATTATTGCACAAAATGTTGCTTTTATAAATAACTTTCAATCGTCGCAAATACCGCAACGTTGCTGCCAATCATACTTATTATCAATCTATATATGAAATTCTCCCGTTACTGACTGAGTGACTGACAGACAACGCACAGCTAAAACCACTGGTAGTAAGAACCTGAAATTTGGCACGTATATTCCTTAGGGAGTGTAGGGGAGCACTAAGAGAGGATTTCCCGTATTCCCACGGAAAAACGGAAAAAGTCCCGGGTCTATGGAAGTGTGAGCTATTTTACAAATGTTAGTACAATGTGTACACGTGGCATAAAGTTGATAAACTTATATAGGAGGTATCAGAAATGTCGATCTGCAGTTTATCGTAACACTTCCTTGACTGACATTTAAAGTCATAAACCGCTCGACTTAAAGTTGGGAGCGACTAACGGTGTTAAAGGTTTAATAACGATAGTTCTCGCAACGGTTGTATTAAAAAACTTTGTCTCCAGCTGCCTGCAAAGTTCTCTTGCAGCTAATCTTGTTGCTGTCAAAGTAAAGGTATTGTATTGGTATTGTATTCTACGCCTGAAGACATCTTTGTTGGGAAGTTTGTGGGAAACCTTTATTACACGATATTGATACTCAACACAAACAGGTTGTAAATACATTGTTTGTTGTTCGAGATCATTATCGCTTCTGGTGACAAATTATATTCAAGCTACAAAAGGGATCATCTTAGCAGTAAGACGCTAATAATAGCTGGTATATAAGGTAAAAAACTACTGAATGTGTACACCATATATATTTCCTTAAGTTTTTCAAATAATGTTTGGAGTTTGGGGTAGACCTTTGCCAAGGAGGGTTAAATAAAGAATTGGATTATAAAGAAATCTGGATCATTTGATTTTAACTCCATGAATACAGGGGTTATTTTGAAACCATTGGCCAAATTTTCGCAGCAGATTTGGTTGAAGAAATTAAGCAGGTTTCCAAAAAAAATCTATGTTAGAAAATGATAATTTTATTTTGCTTCCCAATCAAATTGGTCGATCAGCTGATGGGATTTAGTATAGAAAGTTGAAATTTTATGTTATTCTTTTGTATTCCAAGTACTGAGCATATTGTAAAAATTTGGCCAGTAGTTAAAAATATATATATACGGCCGATATAGCCCGCAGAATCGCCAAACTTAAGTGGCAGTGGGCGGGGCACATAGCTCGCAGAACAGATAGCCGTTGGGGCAGAAAAGTTCTCGAGTGGCGACCACGAACCGGAAAACGTAGTGTTGGCAGGCCTCCCACTCGGTGGACCGACGACCTGGTGAAGGTCGCGGGTTGCGCATGGATGCGGGCAGCGCAGGACCGGTCGTTGTGGAAATCCTTGGGGGAGGCCTTTGTCCAGCAGTGGACGTCTTTCGGCTGAGAGAAGAAGTTAAAAATAACCCTGTATAGGGTATAATTAATTCGTGCAACACGAATTGGATATGAATGTATATTAATACAGTATATAAGTTGGAATCTAATATCACAAAGTAGTTAAAAGGGTACTAATATTCTACAATTAAATCAATATCTGAATTATTTACCCATTGCTATAAATAACTCTACTATTCATAATCTAATATTCCTATTATTTGTAGGGGAACGGAATCAATATTAGTATGGGGCGGATATGAAATAGACGGCTGCAAGAAACTTTCATCTTTTATCATCAAAAAGGGGCAAACAAAGAAAACTTTAATATAATATTGGGTATGTAAATAAAAAAGGTCCATGAAAAACCCTTTTGAAAAAAATTGAGCATGAACACGTATTGAACTTGAGCATGTATTGAACGTGAACACATTTGACATCGACCCAGTAATTTTTTTTTATGCAAGTTATTGATCTGAGTTCTTAAAAGTGCCAAGTGAATTTCATACAAATTTACCAGTGTTAATTTTTTCATTAAAATTTCATCAATAGTCCATTTATCACAGTTGAGAGGATAATTAGCCTCTTTTGACGAGATATTTTGAAAGCTTTTCCCCAAAATGTTAAATTTTCATTGATTCGTTAAATTGATGCTTTCATAATCACATAGACTGTATTTCCGTGCGGTGCTTGTTACTTTCATGTATTTTATATACCTACTTACAAAGCTGTGTATTTATTTTCTTTCCAAATATGCGCATGTTTCGTAAATACGAGTGCTCTCATCTGAACTCCAGCGATAGCAGCTGACGAAAAAATGAAAATATTTCGTATTTTAATATAAAGAGCTGGGGCCCGCACTTGGTTTGCAACTTTTAGTTGGGTCTACATCCGGCTTAACATTATAGTAAACTCATGTGTGCCGGTAGACCTATAATAATAATAGGTAGCTAAGTATGGAGGACTAACCCGAATGTTTTTAAAAAGACAAAAGAGTCTGTACAATACGAGAGTTTATTCAAGACTGACTTTAAAAACTAGAGTTACAAAAATGATCTTAATACTAAGTCTAAGAACTAATTCTTATCTCTACGGTTACACGACGCCGGGCCCAGACATAACATCCAGTCTGCTGAATCAGCGGGGATCACCCACGTTGCCCTGCGTCTCAACACACTGTGATAGAGCTAGGGGTGTCTACTACTGACATAACTCCTCCCCCCATAACTTCAAAATTATCAGAGGGACTATTAATTTGATCGCTCTGATTATTTTGATACAAGCCGTTAAATTTCATACACTCATATGTAATAAAAAATGGAAATAGACAGAAATAGGATTACATATAACGCTATAGTCGCGAATCCAATGCTTTTTACACTATTAGCCTTCTCATAACAATTTTTCACTTCACTTTCACTGATTTTCAATAAATTGTTTAAACTCTGGAGATTCGTCAAATCACTAGTATCCAAATTGAGGGGTTCTCGTTGGGGTTGTAGCTCGGTAACGGCAACTTCTGGCAGGTTAATTATCGGTAGTTTTGTAGATTCAACTCTACTTGTGGAAAAATGATGAGATTTCAGTGTGGTTCCATCTATTTCAACATCACAGCGATCATCGAGAATGAGGAGGTAAGTGCCTTTTATATTATTTTTAGTTATCTCGCCGTTGCAGATTTTGGTAAGTATATTTTCAGCTTTACTGTAGAGAATCCATGTCTGTTTCTCTATTGGCTCTATTTTAACATCATTTAATTCCACCGATATGGGATTACAGGAGCTTGTATTCTTGGAAAACGTCATCAACGCTTGTATACAGGTATCTGCTATGGATAGCCCAAACTTATCTTCATGGCACAGGTAGGTTTCCTCGTGGAGCTCGAAGCATGGCTGGGAGAGCGAGACCATTATGGAACCTTTTACTATGAGGTAAGGATATTTGGGAATTATAATTTTAGTTAGATTAAAGGAATCGGTAATAGGAACAGGAATAACTTTATAGTATATGTATGTGTCATCTTTAATTAAAGGTATGTCTAAAATAAACGTTATTTGATTTCCTTTAGAATAGGCTCTTAACTCTATACATTTCTCAATATTAACTAAATTATCAAAGCTTACTGGGTAAACGAGCTTGTTATATTTTTCTATCTCTAATAACAATTTCATTAATTCATCTGAATTCATAAGGGACTGGTGCAATGTTCTTAACTTAATAAATGTTATGCAGGTTTCGATCTCATTTAAATGACTATACAACAATTGGAAATTGTGTAAAAATAGGTTATATATAATAATAAAATTATGTACTGTAATGTTACCATCTATTGTTCTATTTATAATTTTCCTTATTTCCCACAATTCTTTATCTATTTGAATAAAATTACTATTTGTGGAATTTGTTATTTTTACCAGATTTTTAGACATTTCAGCTACTAGAGTTATTCTATTTGTTAGTGCATCCTGATGTGTTTGTAGGGAACTAATCATCTTTTTCGTACCTAATAGCATCGTCATGGTCTAGGTTACCAGTGATAAGCTTTATAATAGAACCGAGAGGATTTAAAATTCCGCGTTTTATTTTAATTGATGGGGCTAGTTGTTGTAATTTATTAACAGTAGAGTTCATAATATAATCTGTTTGGAGCTTTACATTTGATAATTGGAAGTTTGGGGTTTTCTTAGAAAAGTATTCTTTTACATGCTGATTTAAATTCCTATATCTATTTATATTTAACTCTAATTCATCTTTTATAACACTTAAATTTAAAACCTTAATAATAGTCCACTTATCGTTACTTATTCTAGCTTGACCTTGTTTCACCAGCATTACTCCAGGATTTTTATCAATCTTTTGAAGTTGAAGGCTGTGGATCCTCACGATCAGCGCCGCGAATGCGAGGAGGTACCTGCGAAGGTCGTTTAATGTCCTTAATAGGTACTTTTGCGTCACGATTTTTTATAGTAGCGGGACAAGTATTTCTATTGATTTCACCCGAGACTTGCGCCTTTTGGAAGCGCGGTTTATCCTTACTTCGTCTTGTATTTACGCCTTTTACAAATATAGTATCCCCTTCTTGTATATCAAAAGAGGTTTCTCCTCCACGTTTTTGTATTACCTTTTCTTTTCCTTTTATTAATTTATCTGTTAGGTGTTTGTATAGGTATTTTGTACGTTTCATATGGTCTCTTACTAACTGCTGTGTAAATTGTTTGTTAAAGTCTACTTCAAATGTACTATTTGAATCTGTGTGTCCGAAGACAACTTCGAATGGCGTAAGGCCAGTTGCAGAGTGAATGGAATGATTATAAGACATAACTGCGTATGTCATAATATTAGCTGCGTCTGTTATTTTATGTTCGTTTTTTGCAATTCGATATATCTCTAAAATAGTCGAATGAAAGCGCTCTATGAGGCCCATAGAATTTGGGTTGTGCGGGGTGCCTATGTGTAGATCTATTTTGTAAAACTGTAGAGTCTCTTTTAATAAATTATTGTTGAATTCCGTACCGGGGTCAGCACTTATTCGGCTAGGTACGCCGTAAAATGAAAAATACTTTATCAGTGCACGAACAACTTCAGGTGTAGAGCGATTCGATATTTCGAAAGATTGGCCTAACTTACTGAAGGCATCTATGATAGTAAGGAAGTATTTGCCTTCTATAGAGAACAGATCTATAAATATTTCGCTGAACGGTTTAGTCTGTGTTTGGGTGAGTTGTAGCTGGGGCTTTAAAGGTTTACAATCGTATTTTTGTGTTTTGCATGTTTCACAGGAATTGATTACTGTGGAAACTGTTAAATCCATATTTGGCCAGTAATAATTACGCTTCAATTTCATTATTGTTTCTCTAATACCGCGGTGGCTCGTTTTACCGCAGTGATATTGAAGTATAACGTCACGCTGTTCATTTTCGTCTTCTATATATATTACTCTTTTATTACATTCATAACATTTTACCGTATCCTTTTTGAATAGTTTAATAACAGCATCAGTGAATTGAGTGCGGTGTCTTTGATCCTCAAAATAAAAGAAATATTTAATTTTAGGTTTTATATATTCAAGGAAAAATTTCTTTACTAAATCCGGGTTATCTACAGGTAAGTGTATTTCAAAAACCTTTTGTTTATCTCGTGATAGATCTTTTACTAATGTTTGGTTTCTGTTCCAGGTAAAGACAAGAATTTGGTTTGGCTTTGTGTCTATGGCTTCGTCTAAAATTGGGATACCACTGGTATCGATATCTTCAGCAGAGTGAATAGTTTCAGGTAACGAGCATGCAGTGATTGTACTTGACGAGGGTGAACGAGCTGGGTAAGTCATTGGAGCATCTTCAGGTAAGGGAGTACTAGATGTTTCTGAAGCTGAGGTATCCAATACTATCACCGAACTATTGGATCTTTCAGTGTCATCGAGATTAACCTGCATGGAGGAGTTGTCATTTTTATTGGTAAGTACATTTAATTTAATACGTGATAGTGCGTCTGCGTTACTGTTTGAAAGTGGTAATTTGTCGCAGTAAAATATATCTCTATATTCAAAGCACAGTTTTTCTATGGCTTCACGTTCTTCAGTATTTGTGTGATCTAAACGTAACTTTGACAAGTTTTCTTTTAGTAGTTCGTCAATTTCGTAATTATTCAAATGGTCAGTAGTTAAGTTGTTTACGTGTATATTTTCGTTAAGTTTTGTGGTCGTGAGTGGTTCTGTAAATGTCAATATCACACTATTTTGGGAGGCATTTTGGATAACAGTTATAGCAAATGAATCAATGCACCTGACTATAGCAGTAGGCATTCTCACATTATCTCCAAAATCTTTAAATTCAATAATAGCTTCACCGTTAGCGAGGTCAGTCGGCACTTTGACGCGTGTTTCTGTACGGGGTTCTAATGTTACTTCACATGTAGGACTGTATACTATAGGTATTTCGGTATTCTGTGTACGCAGTATTTGATTTTTCATATCAATTGTTGCATTTAATAATTTAAGTAAATCTGAACCAATTAAACCATCGTATCGCCTATCGACATCGTATACATAAAATTTATGCTTACACATGCTTTTAAATGATTTTAACAGGGGTATATAAATTACTTCATTATGTGAGCTACGTGCATGGGTACTTATAACCTCAAATGGTTCGTTATATTTATATGCCTGAAAATATCTATCAGCTATAGCGGGACTAATGAAACTTCTTGTGCTTCCGGTGTCTAGCATGAAATTAGCATCAATTTCGGGTATATAAATGTGCGGTAGTCTATTTATACTATCGCAATTTAAATTAATCATTTCGGGTGGTTGCTCGTCGAGGCTAGTACAGAAAAATTTGCGGTCTCTTCCTGAACTTCCGATTCATATTGCGCGCATTCGGAATTATCAATATAAAAATTATAATTTTCGGTCTGTCTGTTTTCGTCAGTATAGTAATTATCATAATTAGGCTGGTAATCTTGGTTTTCATTATCACCACACGAGTAAAATAAGTCATTACTCTCCGTATCGGGTACGTGTGTAATCATGTTTTGTTTCACAGGGCGGCTAGTACGCATAGAAACGTCATTATCATAGGAATTAGATGGATTCTGTTGCATTTGGTTTTGAGGTGGTATACCGAACTTAAATTGCTGATTGGGTGTATTAAAGTTTGGTCGGAATTGTGTATTATTAAATTGGGGTCTAAAGCTTTGTTGGTTAGGTATGCCAAACTTAAAACCTTGTTGGTTCGGAACGCCAAATTTAAAATTTTGCTGATGAGGAATACCGAACTTAAAGTTACCTTGCGGCTGTGGAAGATTTGGTCTGAAATATCCCTGATTTGGTATACCGACTTTGAATCCATTAGGACCGGGTTTAATATTATTTTGTAACTGATATGGATTATTTGGTTTATAATTTTGATTTGCCTGAGGGGCAAAATTGTTCGAAAAATTAGGTTTAAATCCAAAGGGAAGTCCCTTAGGTGTGTCACTATTATTTCCAAAATTTGACGAAAAAGAATGTTGAGTAGGCTTTAGGTTAGGTCTATTTTTATTTTTTGAATTGTACTGGTATTGGAAATTAACCTCTTCCATGACCACGCTAAGTGCACTTTCTAAAGTTAAAGAGTTTTTAAGTCGCACAATCCGTATTAAATCTTCTGACAAATTATATAAAAACACATTAAGACACATATTATTATAAATTGTAATTTTGGCAGCTTTTAAATTTTCATCAGATAATAAGTTGACCTTAGAACAGAGGGCGCTACGCGTTTGCTGTATTCTGTTACAAAACTGTAGGTAACTTTCTCCTGCTTTAATTCTTAAATTTTCTAGTTCGATCGCTACGCACTCCTCGGACCTAGGGTCACCAAAATGTTGTATAAAGATAGTTTTTAATTGTTCCCAAGTTGATATATCTTCACGTTCACTAAGCAAGATAGCTGCTCTACCACAAACTCTACTCGTAAGGCAATGAAATACATATGTCTCCTGGACAGGGTTATTTGGACCCCTAAAATTTCTTATAATGTACTCACATTTTTTTATAAATAAATTAAGTATGTTCTGGTTACCATCGAACTTAGGTATTATATTTAAAAAGTCTTTTGGTATTATTTGAACAGTACTCTCGCCAGGAGGTGACATTTTTATTATATTTTAATTTATTTAAACTTAATTCACAATTTAACACACTTCACTATGTAAAAACTCTATATATTATTAGATACTTCAGAAAAATGCGAGAAAACAATTACAACTTTAATATTTATCGAGCACATTAGTATTTTTCTCCAAATAATAAAACATCGCTTGCATCTTTCTTCCCGCTCCAAATCTAACGTCAAGAACCCCAGCTGTCATTGTCGCTCTGTGACGTCACCGAAGTGTTGCAAGCCTATCAATCCATAATAGTACCATCTTAGTGTTGCCAGCGAACATATCCTTAATAGTCGACCATCCTGATGTAACCATACGGCCTCGTATGACCTGTAATAAGTTCATGTTATTTCACCTGGGTTAGGGCCTCAATTAAGTCGGCGCTGGTCCAACTACTCCAACGAACTGTACTATAGTTGATTGAACCAGCTCCGACTGGACTTCAACCTTGCGCTTTAGAGGCGGTGGCAACCCTAGCTTCAACCGTAACTTCAAAAGCAACCCTTCTGATTCTGACGTCAACCAACTAGAAAACAAGTATACGACGATTTAAAAGTGCCTTCTTTTAGCCCATTTAAATAAAATCATTCATCATCATCATCATTTCTCATTGCATTTTTTTTTTTTTTATTTCTCATTTCGTTTCATTTCTAATTTCATTTCTCATTTCTCATTTTGTTTCATTTCGTTCCATTTCTCTTTTCGTTCCATTTGTCATATCGTTCCACTTCTATTATCGTTCCATTTCTCATATCGTTTCATTTCTCATATAACTTCATTTCTCATATAGCTTCAATTCTCATATCGCTTCGTTTCTCATATCGCTTTGTTTCTCATATCCTTTCTTTTCTCATATCGTTTCATTTCTCATATAACTTCATTTCTCATATAGCTTCAATTCTCATATCGCTTCATTTCTCTTATCGCTTTGTTTCTCATATCCTTTCTTTTCTCATATCGTTTCATTTCTCATATGGTTCCATATCTATAATCGTCCCATTTCTCATATGGTTCTATTTCTCATATCGATCCATTTCTATAATCTTTTCATATCAATTCGGTTCATACTGTCTGAACTGGTTGTGACTGACGCGGTTCTGGCTGAACTAGCCCTGACTGAACCTTTGGGAGCTAAAGCTGAACTAGCTTTGACTCATGCGGTTCGAGCTGAACCAGCTGTGACTGACGAGGTTCTGGCTGAACTAGCCCTAAGCCTGTGCGAACTGCACTAGCTCTAAGCCTATGCGAACTGCACTAGCTCTAAGCCTGTGCGAACTGCACTAGCTCTAATGTGCGAACTGCACTAGCTCTAAGCCTGTGCGAACTGCACTAGCTCTAAGCCTGTGCGAACTGCACTAGCTCTAAACCTGTGCGAACTGCACTAACTCTTAGCCTGTGCGAACTGCACTAGCTCTAAGCCTGTGCGAACTGCACTAGCTCTTAGCCTGTGCGAACTGCACTAGCTCTAAGCCTGTGCGAACTGCACTAGCTCTAAGCCTGTGCGAATTGCACTAGCTCTAAGCCTGTGCGAACTGCACTAGCTCTAAACCTGTGCGAACTGCACTAGCTCTTAGCCTGTGCGAACTGCACTAGCTCTAAGCCTGTGCGAACTGCACTATCTCTGACTGAATCTGTGCTGTGAACATTAAAATTATACTAAATCGCAATTACTGTTTTAACAAAATTATAAAGTGACACAATAGTAATGAATATTCTTATCATTATAATCAATCAGATTTATCAATTACATTATCAATACCAGAAATTTGAGCTGTGTGGTTTCATTTTATCATCTGCTATGAAATTTTTACATTTTCCACCTTGTAATATTATGTTGAACCTGAGACATGTAATCTTCCCACATATTATGCCTATCACCCATTATTTTATTTTATTTTATACATTCGGAATACCAAATAACCGAAATACCTATTATTATACCTTCCCATTTGATAGCATTCATAAAATGTTTGATGTTTCTGCTAAACAATAATCTGCCATATGTTGATTTGTAACAAATTTACCATTATGATGTGAAGTTTTCATAAAAACAGTTCCTGATTCTAAACTTTTCTCATAGGTACTCTGAGATTATCACTACAACTCGATTAAGTCCACAATAAGAATAATGTCAGAAATTACAGACAATCTCAATACTTTATTTTCGACTGAGATCCGTTCTCCGATAGGGTATCATTGTTCAGGTCAACACCTAAATTTTCAAGAAGCAACAAGTTCAACAAATTCAATAATGTCACTACCTACAAGTGTGCAGAGCAACTACGCTCTGCTGCCAGAAAATGTGCGCAGAGCGAATCCGGACAAACGAAGCGGCGGGAAGAATTCTGTACCGGAACTTCACCGGGAAAAAACCACCGGTAAAAAATAAGTACCGGGAAGAAATCTCCACGCGGCACCACGTTTGCCCGACTAAAACCTAAATAACTTAACGCAGTCTGCTACCACCGTAGCTTATGAAGGGAGCTACAGGGCCCTATATGATAACCTAACCTATAAATTAATTACACTTAAAAAACACTTACCAAGCTAAATCTTCTTTCTCTTCGGATCCAAACTTGAGTATCTTCGGGAAGGGGGAATTCCTAATCACCCTACCTAACCCTTGAGATCTCAATTCCCCAGGACAAATAAATAGATTTCTTCCCGTAGTTTCACTCGGGAACAGCCAGATGTGAACCGCCAGCCACGTTTCACCTCTCACAAGAAAAAGTCACCATGACGGGTACACAAACACAAAGTTCAATAGTTATTTAACAAACAGGAAATTCACAAACACAACTCAAGCTAATTAGCAATCAAAGAACGCGGAACCTCTCGCGTATTAAAAATCAAACCGATATCGCATAGGGCAATGCAATGGCGACCGTCCGCGAGCCATTCGCGCTAGCAGTGTGAGAACCCCAAAACGCCTGGCGGCGATAACAGGAAACGCCTGCGTTTAGTTTTACCCAATATATTACAAACATCCCCCCGTCCCGGTCTGAGAAGCAGACCGCTAGCTTACTCTACGGGAAGGCGGGCGAGAGAGGTCACACCTCTCCTTAAAATCGAACCGTCGACCAACACCTCAGCCACACGCGGAGTGCCATCTCCGCCAAGAATCAAACGTAATATGCGAGCTCGTCGCCAAAGCAATGAGGGCAAATTTGCCTCTTTTAACAATACTAAATCACCCTCCCTGGGAGGCTCAGTCCTGTCTGTCCACTTCACTCTTTGCTGCAGCAAATGCAAATATTCAAGCGACCAGCGACGCCAAAAGTCCTGGCTCATTTGCTGCAACATTTGAAAACGCGACAACCGATATACGCGTTCGTCCTTCCACGGGTATTCGGGCAGGGCATTCAAAGGCCTCCCACCAAAAAATGACCAGGGGTGAGAGCTTCCAAGTCATTTGGATCTGGAGATAGCGGACAGAGAGGACGAGAGTTGAGGACCGCCTCAACTTTACAAAACACTGTGGCCAGCTCTTCAAAGGTTAGAGCCGTTTCTCCGATAATGCGGCGGAGGTGGGTCTTTGCGGATTTCACAGCCGCTTCAAAAATCCCTCCCCAATGGGGGCAACTTGGGGGACTAAACTTCCAGGTTATTCCCCTTTGGGCAGCAATTTGACTTAAACTAGTACAATTTTTATCAATAAACACAGAAACATCCTTAAGATAATTTACAGTTCCCTTATAGTTTGTGCCATTATCAGACCTAATAAGGGAAGGTAGACCTCGACGCGAAACAAAGCGATCCAACGCGGCGACGAAGGCCTCCGTAGTCAGAGCCGATACCACCTCCAAATGGACAGCCTTGGTGGCCAAACAAACAAATACACACAAATAGCCCTTCACAATACGGGCATTACGAAAGGGAGAAGCCTTGATCGAAAAGGGACCGGCAAAATCGGTTCCAACGCCGTCAAACGGTCTCGAAGGTCGGATTCGATCAGCGGGCAAATCACCCATCTGTGGTTGCATCGTGGATGCCTTCAACCTATAACATGCAATACATCGAAACAGGACACTACGGATTGCTCTTCGGGCAGACAAAATCCAAAACTCGCGTTGCAAAATAGCCAACAAAGCATTGCACCCAGCATGGGCGTTACGAATGTGTCGATCAGACACCAAAAGCTGCACCAAGGGTCCGCCCTTGGGCAACAACAGAGGATGGCGAGTCTCATATGGAAGATCCGCCTTCCGGAGCCTGCCTCCAACCCGAAGAAGCCCATCCGAGTCGATGTACGGGTTCAAACGAGCGACCGCGCCCTTCAACTTAGCGCGTCCGTCGCGCAAGATACGAAGCTCTGACTCAAACCGTCCGGTCTGCACGACACGGACCCAATGCAACAATGCGCTCCGGCGCTCTTCTGCACCTGCAATCGGCTCCAACCGCTTTGCCTGTGGGTTTCTACAATTATGTATGAAACGCTTAATCCAACTGGTAACACCCAGAAGCTTATCCAAGCTACTATACCGAGCAAGTAGCCAATCCGGCTCCGACGTCGTCTCAGCGACTACAGCATGTACACGGAGCCCAGTCAAACTCAAAGAAGTAACATCTGTCTGACAGACAGGCCAAGAAGTTTCTGATCCCATCAGCCACTCTGGACCCCACCAGAGCGGGTGTGACACCAATTCTGGTGCCGTACAACCTCGGGAAGCACAGTCCGCTGGGTTAAGCTCTCCCGGCACATGTCTCCATGTTATATCAATTCCAATATTCTGGATTTGGGAAACCCGATTTCCCACAAAAACCTCCAAGGTATGTGGGGCCGCGCGCAACCATGCAAGCGCGACCTGGCTATCCGACCAGGCGAAGATGTCTCGTATCTCGACCGTGGCCGCCAGCTCACTGGCACCGTGATGCAACAATTTAGAGAGAAGGTGAGCTCCACTCAACTCAAGCTTGGGAATAGTCAGCCTAGTCCTGATGGGGGCGACCTTGCTCTTCCCTAACAAAAGCGAGACATTGACCCGGCCATCGGCGTCAACTGTCCGCATATAGACTGACGCGGCGTAGCCTCGCTCCGACGCGTCACAAAAGCCATGCAGGCTGGCTCGATATTTCCCGGGGGGCAATATTCGACGAGGCAAGGCAATCCGATTGACTTCCTTAATCGATGAAAACAACTCGAGCCAATCATCCAATGGAGAGCCAAACAGCGGCTCGTCCCACGAGACGCCCAAAGTCCAAAGTCTCTGAAGAAGACACTTTGCAGAGAATATCACTGGACTGATCCAACCGCTTGGATCAAACATACGAGCTATTACGGACAACACCGTTCTCTTAGTCCAGACTTTTGGTATTTCCAAGTCCACTTGGAATGTGAAAATATCGGTTAGCGGCTGGTACTGCATGCCCAGCACCGCTATCCTGTTGGGATCATCCACATCCTCAAACAGGTGAGGGCTCTGTTGGCGATCCTCCGGGATCCCTTCTAGAACTCTAGGCTCATTGGACAACCACTTACGTAGCTCGTAGCCACCCGTCTTCAACATTTCAATCAACTCATCCCGCAGTAGGAGGGCCTCCTCAATACTTTGGGCTCCGGTGCACACGTCATCGACATACAAGTCACGTGACAGCACGGAAGCCCCACGGGGAAAGCGGATCCGTTCCCGCCCTGCCAATTCAAGCAATGATCCGATGGCGATATAGGGACTAGATCTCAAACCATACGTGTTTGTGTTGAGTTCATACACCGTCACAGGATCCTCAGGGCGCTCACGCCAGAGTATCAACTGGAATCGCCTGTCCTCAGGATGTATGACTGTCTGGCGGAACATCATCCGGATGTCCGCACCAAAAACCACTTGATGTCTTCTAAAGTTCAAGATGATGTCAATTATGTCCCTATGCAATTTGGGACCCGAATGCAAACACAGATTCAACGAAACCCCGTTCGAAGTGGGTGCGGACCCATCGAAGACGGTCCTCAATTTGCCTGTTGAGGCCTTCACCACCGCGTGGTGGGGCAAAAAATAATGCTCAGTTGAGCTCCAATCAACTCGAGCCGGAGACATGTGACCCAAATCCTCGTACTCGCGCATAAATTCAATATATTTATCGCGAAGTACGTGGTCACGCTGCATGCGTCGCTCCATGGACAGCAGTCGTTTCTCCGCAAGCGCCCTACTTTGCCCTAGGCTAGGACGAGAGGCAACAAAGGGTAACCTAGTTACAAACCGACCGGAGGGCAACCTCTCCGTGGTCGATCGAAAAAGGGCTTCGCACTCAGCGTGTTCCGGATCCACCCTGGAACTCATAGGTGGCTCCTCCACCTCCCAAAACCTTTGCATGGTCTTGGCCAAGGACGCAGATGCGACAACCGGTGGCTCCTCCGCGGTGCCATTATCAAACACAGGGCCCATCAGGGCGAAACCAAAATCGTAGACACTGCCATCAGTGAAGACGAACCCAGAGCCTTCTGTGTACCCAACAAAATCCAACCCAATACGTCCGAGCCCAGGAGCAAGTCCACTGGGCCGGGATGAAAGACAAAGGGGTCGGCCAAATCCAGACCCGAAACCAAAGACAACACACCCGGCGGTATGTCTGTCGAGGGGTGCCAACCCGCAATGGTATCCATTACCATAGCCGAAGTCGTGATCCTCATTGTGGAGGACTTCAGCGAAGAAAAGGTGACAAGTGTCTGGCCCGTCAGACACTTCACTTGTATGCCACCAACTCCAAGAAGTGGCACAGGCGAGTCTTCCACGACTAAACCTAACTGGTGTGCCACTCGAGTGGTAACCAAACTGCTTTGAGCCCCTGAGTCCAACAGAGCTCTCAAATTAATGGCTTCCCCCCTACGACCCCATACGCGGACCACCGCGGTAGGGAGCAGAACCGTCCGCGGCTCGGTCCCAGCAAGGGAGCAAGCTAGTTACGGGCTCCCCACTCTCTCCAAACCAGGGGCGCGCCACTGACCCGGATAATATGGCGGGCGAGTGCACATCCCCATCTGAGGGGGGGCATAACCCGCGGCCCGGCCATACATATGGTACGGCGGGTGGTACTCCAGCCGTGGGTACTCGTGCAGCGGCGGAGAAAACCGCTGCGGCTGCATGTGTTGGGTATTGGTAACCCGCGTGGAGGGGTGTGTCCCCACTCTCACGTCCGATCTAGGGCCCCCGCCCATGGGGGCCCTATCCGGGGCCTGGCCAGCTACATACTGGCCATGACCTTGGGGCGCGTGGTCCCGGTCCGCCAAGACCCGCGCAGGTACGCGACCCCCCTCCCGAGGGGGGGTGCGACGAGCGAAGCCGCGTCCTCCGTCCGGTGGTGGAGGGCTTCGCGCAGGAGCGCCCCCGCCCATAGGGGACCCCTGCCTCAACATCCGGGTGCCATCCCCGTTGCGGTTCATGCAAAGCATCGCGTGGTGCCGCCCACGGCATGCACTGCATGGTATGGCACTGGGACAGTCACGTGCATAGTGACCGCCCAAACAATAAAAGCAAAGTTCATGCCGCTTTGCCATGCGGCGCCGATCTTGTACTGGCAGTCCCTGCCAGTCCCTGCATTGCAGCAGGCTGTGGCCCATCCGACCACATTGCAGGCAGTCCGCGTCCCTCGCGACTGCTGCCGTGTGTGCAACCCGCGCACCAGCTCCACGCGGTGGCGGTTGCCGTCCCTGTTGGGGCCTCCTCGCCATGAGGGTTCCAAGGGCCTACGTTCAGGCGCTCTGGATGGCGCTGAGTCCGTCATGGTATTCTCAGCAGCCCGTGCCTCAAACTCCAAAAACTTCACCAAGTCAGTGAATGTTGGTAGGGTGGTGCTATCCCGTTCCGCATTCTCGCGCTCAAATCGCGAGCGGATGTCATTGGGTAATTTGCCCAATACAATGTGCACCAGCAAAAGGACCATTGGTCCACCGGCAGCCCCAGTGTGCGGAGCGCGTTACAGGCCACTGTAACGGGCGTGAGCAACTGCAGGCGCAACTGTGCCCTGTTGGCCACCTTGGGCAGGGCCATCAACTGTGCGGCGTGCGCATCCGCTAACAAACGTAAATTTTGGTAGCGGGAGTTCAATAACTCCCAAGCCGTATCGTACTGGTCGTCCTCCACCCGGAGGTGCTGGATGAGCGACCGCGCTTCATCCTCAAGAGTGGAGAGGAGGTAGGCCATCTTCTGGGCCTTCGACAAATCCTGTCGTGCTACGACCAGGGACTCAAACATATTTTTATATGCTACCCACTCCTCCATCCTACCCCCAAAGTGGGACAGCTGAAGGGTGGGGAGCCGACCAGTAACCGCTGGTCCTTCCTGTCTAACAGGTGTGCGAGGGGCTGGTCCGCCAGCCTGTCTCGCCCTTATTGCGGTCACCGCCTCCGCGATATCATCGTGCAGACTCAGGATCTGGTCCATGTCCGCCATGTGACCTGCGTAGGCCTCCGGGGTAAGATCGGCTTCGGTAAGCGCCGCCATGGCCGCTTCCGCGCTAATCAATCGTGAGTGGAGGTGATCCGCTCTTAGCAGTATGGCGCCCTCCCTGTCCTTCCGGGACAGGAGTCCTCCGGCCGTCACAAACCATCTCAATTCGTTGGCGAGTGTCGCCCTAGCATTGGAGGCCTTCGCCATCGCGTCAAGTCACAAACAAAAAATAACAAAAGGTAAATAAAAAACAACAAAATCAAGCAACTACACGAAGAACCGCGGTAGGTATGAGAATGGCACAAACCCGGAACGCACGGTACAAACCGCAAACAAATACAAAAAAGGTTACAAATATTCTTATACAAACAAACTAAGAAAAATCTAATAATTTTTACAAACAATTAATTATTTTTTTTTTTACAAACGAACAAATAGAGGGTAGATAAACTACGCTCTGCTACCAGAAAATGTGCAGAGCAACTACGCTCTGCTGCCAGAAAATGTGCGCAGAGCGAATCCGGACAAACGAAGCGGCGGGAAGAATTCTGTACCGGAACTTCACCGGGAAAAAACCACCGGTAAAAAATAAGTACCGGGAAGAAATCTCCACGCGGCACCACGTTTGCCCGACTAAAACCTAAATAACTTAACGCAGTCTGCTACCACCGTAGCTTATGAAGGGAGCTACAGGGCCCTATATGATAACCTAACCTATAAATTAATTACACTTAAAAAACACTTACCAAGCTAAATCTTCTTTCTCTTCGGATCCAAACTTGAGTATCTTCGGGAAGGGGGAATTCCTAATCACCCTACCTAACCCTTGAGATCTCAATTCCCCAGGACAAATAAATAGATTTCTTCCCGTAGTTTCACTCGGGAACAGCCAGATGTGAACCGCCAGCCACGTTTCACCTCTCACAAGAAAAAGTCACCATGACGGGTACACAAACACAAAGTTCAATAGTTATTTAACAAACAGGAAATTCACAAACACAACTCAAGCTAATTAGCAATCAAAGAACGCGGAACCTCTCGCGTATTAAAAATCAAACCGATATCGCATAGGGCAATGCAATGGCGACCGTCCGCGAGCCATTCGCGCTAGCAGTGTGAGAACCCCAAAACGCCTGGCGGCGATAACAGGAAACGCCTGCGTTTAGTTTTACCCAATATATTACAAACAACAAGTTTTATATATTTTTTTTCTCTTTTGACATTCACTAGCAACATCCATGTACTGTACTGTGCTCCTTTCTTAAAATTTATTACATACAAGTTTTACTCTAAGTTTGAGTTTTTATTCAAGCATCTGTCCACTGTGAGACAATTATTTTTATCATTTTGGTAATTTATGTATCAGAGCATTATGCAACTCAAACCCCCTTAACAATGTGCAAACCTTATTTAGAAAATTAAAATTATTAACTGTCCCATGGCTGTATATTTTCAAAATATCTGTATTTCTCAAAAACTGTTACAACTAAACGAAGTGACATAAATTAGTTAGTTGTAGACATCCAAACAGACTTCAGTTACTTTCATCAACCACGGTAGTTAATAGCGGGGACAGCTTTTAAATGGCTGGTTAAACATTCAATTATGATATGTCTCCTCTTTCGTTGAACTGAAACTAACTGAAAGATTGGTTGATTAATTTTATTTTGATCAATTAATTAATTTAAGAACCTCGTTCTTGTCAGTGGAGTTATTTCCATGTATGCCTCCCCTCTGCCATTGATTTGACCATGGTTTTGATAATACCTACCTCATAAATAATCACTTTTGTAATAGCAAAACTTTCAAACGTTATTAGACATTCAACAAATAACTGGAGTAACCCATTTATGGTGAGCACCAAATGTTTTTAATACAATTTATATGATTTAGTGAGATTTCTATGATCTTGTTTTATTTGCATCTAGTATTCAATAATGCATGGTGTGATACTTTCACATGAACTTTTAATTTCTGCTATGATAAGAAAATCTGTTTTCTCCTGTTCTATTTCTCCTACTAGTTTTATAATTATTATATTTTTTTTTTATTTTTTTTTTTTATTTTAGTTTATAACTTCTGGCTATTGGGACACTTTGTTTGGTTGAGTTTTTAATTTCTTACTTTTTTTATCTGGCTGTATTTTTTTTTTTTTTTATTGGCTTCTGTTTCTTACTTACACTATCTATTGTTACATCTTATTTTGTAAATCTTCCTAAATCTATTAAACAAATATTTTTTTTTTTATTATTTGCATTACTTTTGTTGGCATGTCTGGTTAAATGCAAGAAACTATAAAATATGGCAGCAAATTGTACACATGTGGTGTAACGTGTCGCATATGATCACTTATATAATCACATTAAACCTTTACTCTCAGAAAAGCAGCACGGTTTCTTAAAGAATAAATCAACAGCTTCAAATCTATTAGAATTCAAAAATTATTTATGTGAATCTTTTGCGCGTGGTGGGCAGGTTGATTGTGTGTACACTGACTTCAAAAAAGCTTTTGACAAAGTCAGCCATCCGTTGCTTTGTTCAAAGCTCAGTTCTCGCTATGGATTTCACGGCAATCTTCTAAGATGGATCTGCTCTTACTTGGATAGGAGATCTCAGCTGGTCACGTTGAAAGGTTACACGTCTACCCCTGTTAATGTCACGTCAGGCGTGCCGCAGGGCTCACATTTAGGCCCTTTACTCTTCTTGGCTTTCATAGATGACCTCATTGACCGACTTAATTGTCAGTGCCTGCTTTATGCTGATGATCTTAAATTATTCATAGATATAAAGACTGTTGATGACTGTCACACTCTTCAGCGTGACTTGGACTCCCTAAAGGATTGGTGCCTGGACAACAATATGTCTTTAAGTATTAGCAAATGCTCTGTTATCTCCTTCACAAAAAAGAAGAAATACAAGATCTTTTTCAACTACAGTATAGGATCCGAAACTCTCGAAAGAGTAGCTAAAGTGAAAGACCTGGGTGTCATATTTGATGAAATGCTGACTTTCAAACATCACTTTGAGTCAATAGTTGCTAAAGGCTTCCAGATGCTTGGGTTTATAACTAGAAGCACGATCCATTTCAAAAAACCTGGCACTTTTATCCACCTGTATTATAGTCTTGTTAGAAGCTGTTTGGAATATTGTTCTGTGATTTGGTCTCCGAACTACCAGGTACATTCTGATAGGATAGAAAGTATACAGCGAAAGTTTCTTAGAATACTGTGCTTTAGGGCTGGCAGGAAGCGTCAATTGTCCTCGTATGCAGATAGGCTACGTCATTTTAACATCACATCTTTGGAATCTCGTCGGAAACAACAAGATCTCATTTATTTACATAAAATCATTCACTTTAAAATTGAGTCCCCATATTTACTATCTTTGCTTAAATTCAACACAAGACATCTCACTAGAACTCGACGTAACGTCTTTGTACTGGAAACCTACAAAAACAACACTTCATTCTATAATCCAATTGTTCGCATGTGTCGTTATTATAATGAACTGTACATGAATAAAAAACCTATTGACATTTTTGCAGTAAACAAAGCCAATACTTTTAAAAATCAAATTAAAGGTATCCTCCACTGATCTTTGATATATATTTTCTTTATATAAATATAGTTTTTTTTTTTTTTTATATATATAAGTTTAGTTTTGTATTTAATTTTTAGAACTTCATGTTAAAAATTTACTTCTGTAGCTGATTTATTGCCTACTTTTAAAATTGTGTGGAACTGTTTTCGAATGCATGTCATGTTGTGTGTACACGTTTTAGGGTCACAGTCTGGCTCAAAACCTATATAAAATATGTACTGTGTGATTTTTTTAGATTGTGTTCTGTTGTGTATACCTAAATAAATAAAAAAAAAAAAATTATTAAAAAATAAAATTAAATCAAAATAAAGAATTTGTATTAATAATTCTCAACATTTCTAACAAATAATACTTTGCAATTTTTTTTTTTTAAAACAAACACAAGACGTAAGTTCTTCTGTTGTTCAATCTGTATTTGACTTTTAACACAGAGGAAAGTAGTGAAGTATGGTCCAATGCCAGTGTTTAATTCTCCAACAAGAGTAATAAGACTACTACCATAGGCTCAAGTAAACAAGAAGATGCCGACTGTATTCTAAGGCAGTCAGTGATATAGCACTTAGTAAGAGTATTACAGGCACTATGCTATTAGCTGAATACCATTGACAATAACAACTGTTTATGATATTTCTTGTCATTTCCTTTTTAACACGCTTAACTCTCTATCACAATAAATAACTTGGATTGTGTACTCTGAGATGATTCTTTTTTTTTTTTTTAACAACTATATATTTTACTTGTATGGCCCATTCTATGAAATATATTACAGCTTTCTTCTTTGTAATCTGATATACCTAGTACGTCTAAATTTACTACTTGATCACATTTTCATTGCTCAATGGAACAAAATTATACCATTTTGAGGCTTTCCCGTGCCTCATGCCTCTGGGAAAATTAACAATTAATGTTTTACATTGACACCAACTAAACTATGTCTTGTTTATAATTGATGATAGCCATGCATTCCCTAAAAGTAGTAGTCATATGATAAATAAGGAGATGTTCATTAAATCTGAATCTAACGATTCTAAACAAAATAAACAATAACAAAATAACCAATTTTGACCTGTCGTTTGATCATTACTATAGTTCCCACTAGACACAGGATCATTGTCTGAACTGAATAATAATTAATTCATCTGACCTTAACTTGGTGAACAAACCATGATGGAGCTTTGGTCGTGGTTGGCGAACGTGAGATATCGCAGAGGCTTTGCGCTACCAGCTCTGCTGCTTATTGACAGTGCTCACATCGGTCCCACGAGCGACACCGGCAGAACTACTATCATCGTTTCCCGCCTCCTGGCAGCTACGTTCTGGGGACTCCTCTCTGACACCAAAACTGCAAGCAGATCCAACAGCATGCAGCAAGGCAAAGTTGCAGACACAACATAGCTGGGGACACGCCATCATGCTTTCCGTGGTTTACAGATTCAAAACTTTAACAATAGGATTTCCATATAATCTAGTCTAGATTTTAACGCTCTTTTCTTGCATTTTGGTGATCATTCATTACGAGCGACAGGGAATGTTTTTCCATTGTATTGTTGTACTTCTTCACTTTTATAGGCGAGAGTCACAATTATCCCGCTTTCTGATCTATTAGATACTTCAGAAAAATGCGAGAAAACAATTACAACTTTAATATTTATCGAGCACATTAGTATTTTTCTCCAAATAATAAAACATCGCTTGCATCTTTCTTCCCGCTCCAAATCTAACGTCAAGAACCCCAGCTGTCATTGTCGCTCTGTGACGTCACCGAAGTGTTGCAAGCCTATCAATCCATAATAGTACCATCTTAGTGTTGCCAGCGAACATATCCTTAATAATATATTATTTACTAAAACTAAATATACTTAATTTTGCCAATTCTGTGCAGAAATCAAATAACTTTCAATGATTTTAGATTAAAAGTTATGAAAATAAAATAAGGGCTACAAAAAAAACCACGGGAAATAGCTGGGAAAAGACAGGAAAGTAAAAAGGTTCACTTACAGTCTGCTCGATCCCATGCCTTCCAGTATAGCTGCTCTCGTAGACCGGGAAACTTTCGGTGTCCGCCGTTTAACAAATTTATTTGGTTCGGTTGTTTCCGAATCCGCGATACCGACTAGTAGCACTTTACCGAATTTGGGGTGTGTAGACGCTCAGGTCGGCAGCAGGATATATCGGATCCTACACAGGCTGCGCCAGCTAAGTATGGAGGACTAACCCGAATGTTTTTAAAAAGACAAAAGAGTCTGTACAATACGAGAGTTTATTCAAGACTGACTTTAAAAACTAGAGTTACAAAAATGATCTTAATACTAAGTCTAAGAACTAATTCTTATCTCTACGGTTACACGACGCCGGGCCCAGACATAACATCCAGTCTGCTGAATCAGCGGGGATCACCCACGTTGCCCTGCGTCCCAACACACTGTGATAGAGCTAGGGGTGTCTACTACTGACATAACTAGTGTAGTGGCGTTCAGCCTCCTTACTGACTTGACTATGGACGGACTCTATGACCTCTGACGGACAAGGAAAAAAAGAGACTATCGACCGACAGGACAGCAAGACAAAGCAGACTGACCAGAAGCTGACGAAACATTATTATTTTAAATAAGTATTTTAACTAAATCTTGAACCGACGCGACCGTTCAAGTGGTCCTTCGAGCACTCCCAAACCAGACCATGGAGACACGGACACGCAGGGGTAAAAAATTAGCTGTGGCCGACACGCCCAGCCAGACTGCCCGGCCACTACCACCTCGCGCCGGGCCGACCAGCCGCGCACCCTCGCCGCTCTCAGCGCGAAGCCGGAGTCCGTCCCCGATGCGATCGGCGCGCTCGACACGTGCGCCCTCGCCCGCGCTATCGCACGCTTCACACGCTTCGTCCACCGCCAGTCGCCGACAGCGACCACCGACCGCGGAGGACGTCGCCAGAAGCTACGTTGCGGAACTACAGGATGAAGTCGAAAGGTTAGAGCTAAAGGCGAAGCTAATCAAAGAAAAAATAAGACAAGACAGCTCATCCGTCGAGGGCACCCTAAGTAAGTTCTTGGCCAGACAGTCCGTCAAAGATTTACCGCCATTCTCTGGCGATATTTTAGAGTGGCCCTTATTTTACAGCCAATTTAAAGCAACCACTAGACTGTGCGACTATAGTGAGGAAGAGAATATTGCCCGGCTTTTAATAGAGTGGATGTAGTGGCGTTCAGCCTCCTTACTGACTTGACTATGGACGGACTCTATGACCTCTGACGGACAAGGAAAAAAAGAGACTATCGACCGACAGGACAGCAATACAAAGCAGACTGACCAGAAGCTGACGAAACATTATTATTTTAAATAAGTATTTTAACTAAATCTTGAACCGCACTTGAACGGTCGCGTCGGTTCAAGATTTAGTTAAAATACTTATTTAAAATAATAATGTTTTAGTCTTAATTTGGGCCACTCGGACCAAGCCATCCTTTCCTGGAAAGACCTGGTCGACCCTGCCAAGAGGCCACTGGTTGCGGGGCAGCTGATCATCAGCAATCACCACAACGTCACCGACAACCAGTGATCTGTCAGCATTGCGGTTCCACTTGTCACGTCTGGTCAATGTTGGTAGGTATTCCTTAACCCACCGCTTCCAAGTCATGTCCGCTAAACGCTGCGATTCCCGCCATGTCCGTCGTAGTAAGTCATGATCATCTTGAACGGTCTCGTCGGTTCAAGATTTTAAGCAATTAAAACACTTATTTAAAATAATAATGTTTCGTCAGCTTCTGGTCAGTCTGCTTTGTCTTGCTGTCCTGTCGGTCGATAGTCTCTTTTTTTCCTTGTCCGTCAGAGGTCATAGAGTCCGTCCATAGTCAAGTCAGTAAGGAGGCTGAACGCCACTACATCCCAAGTCAAGAACCTGAATGCCCGCAGATTCGAAACTACGTACCCCCGAGCGGTTGATGCAATTATAAACGCTCACTACGTAGACGATTACATCCGGCTCGAAGGACCACTTGAACGGTCGCGTCGGTTCAAGATTTAGTTAAAATACTTATTTAAAATAATAATGTTTCGTCAGCTTCTGATCAGTCTGCTTTGTCTTGCTGTCCTGTCGGTCGATAGTCTCTTTTTTTCCTTGTCCGTCAGAGGTCATAGAGTCCGTCCATAGTCAAGTCAGTAAGGAGGCTGAACGCCACTACATCCGTCTCGTCGGTTCAAGATTTTAAGCAATTAAAACACTTATTTAAAATAATAATGTTTCGTCAGCTTCTGGTCAGTCTGCTTTGTATTGCTGTCCTGTCGGTCGACGAAACATTATTATTTTAAATAAGTGTTTTAATTGCTTAAAATCTTGAACCGACGAGACCGTTCAAGACGTATGTCAACGGTCTAGAATTTATCATGTACTCGGTCTCAGCAAGTAATGTTAATAGAGTCTGGTCTGTCGGAGCTCTAGTCTTCAACGTCACTCGTAGGCTGGTCTTAACGGACCTCACGAGCCGCTCCCAGCAGCCCCCCATATGTGGTGCATTTGGGGATATGAATCGCCACTCTAAATGGCGAACGCTTCCAAACGCTATCAAAACGTCAATGTCAATGGCTTCCACAGCCTGTCTTAGTTCTCGGTCAGCTCCACGAAAAGTCGTCGCGTTGTCACTATAGATTTCACTGGGACAGCCTCTACGGGCGATTAAACGTCTCAGGCTCATAAGTACCGAGCTGGTAGTCAGGTCGTGGACGACTTCGAGATGGATTGCTCGAACAGTTAGGCACGTATACAAAGCCACCCACCTTTTTTCTTGTCTCCGACCTACTTTTCGTCCGACCAGCACCGGACCAAAATAATCAAGCCCGGTGTATTTAAAAGGCCGTTCTGTCATTTCTGTTCGGACTTTTGGCAATTCTGCCATAAGAGGGGGCGCAGGCTTGGCTCTCCTATTTTTGCAGTACTGGCAGATCACTGGTTGTCGGTGACGTTGTGGTGATTGCTGATGATCAGCTGCCCCGCAACCAGTGGCCTCTTGGCAGGGTCGACCAGGTCTTTCCAGGAAAGGATGGCTTGGTCCGAGTGGCCCAAATTAAGACTAGACTTGGACTTTACACTAGACCTGTGACTAAACTGTGCAGGCTGGACGTCCACTCCTCAACTTAAGTACCAGCCTTCTGGTACTGGAGGTGGGGATGTAGTGGCGTTCAGCCTCCTTACTGACTTGACTATGGACGGACTCTATGACCTCTGACGGACAAGGAAAAAAAGAGACTATCGACCGACAGGACAGCAATACAAAGCAGACTGACCAGAAGCTGACGAAACATTATTATTTTAAATAAGTGTTTTAATTGCTTAAAATCTTGAACCGACGAGACCGTTCAAGTGGTCCTTCGAGCCGGATGTAATCGTCTACGTAGTGAGCGTTTATAATTGCATCAACCGCTCGGGGGTACGTAGTTTCGAATCTGCGGGCATTCAGGTTCTTGACATATTGGGCTGATGATGACTTACCTTTGACGCCTAATGACTTTCTTCTCGCCAAGGCAGACTTCCTTTCTCACCCCTTTGGATCATTTACAGATCATGACTTACTACGACGGACATGGCGGGAATCGCAGCGTTTAGCGGACATGACTTGGAAGCGGTGGGTTAAGGAATACCTACCAACATTGACCAGACGTGACAAGTGGAACCGCAATGCTGACAGATCACTGGTTGTCGGTGACGTTGTGGTGATTGCTGATGATCAGCTGCCCCGCAACCAGTGGCCTCTTGGCAGGGTCGACCAGGTCTTTCCAGGAAAGGATGGCTTGGTCCGAGTGGCCCAAATTAAGACTAGACTTGGACTTTACACTAGACCTGTGACTAAACTGTGCAGGCTGGACGTCCACTCCTCAACTTAAGTACCAGCCTTCTGGTACTGGAGGTGGGGATGTAGTGGCGTTCAGCCTCCTTACTGACTTGACTATGGACGGACTCTATGACCTCTGACGGACAAGGAAAAAAAGAGACTATCGACCGACAGGACAGCAATACAAAGCAGACTGACCAGAAGCTGACGAAACATTATTATTTTAAATAAGTGTTTTAATTGCTTAAAATCTTGAACTCCCGCCATGACTTGGAAGCGGTGGGTTAAGGAATACCTACCAACATTGACCAGACGTGACAAGTGGAACCGCAATGCTGACAGATCACTGGTTGTCGGTGACGTTGTGGTGATTGCTGATGATCAGCTGCCCCGCAACCAGTGGCCTCTTGGCAGGGTCGACCAGGTCTTTCCAGGAAAGGATGGCTTGGTCCGAGTGGCCCAAATTAAGACTAGACTTGGACTTTACACTAGACCTGTGACTAAACTGTGCAGGCTGGACGTCCACTCCTCAACTTAAGTACCAGCCTTCTGGTACTGGAGGTGGGGATGTAGTGGCGTTCAGCCTCCTTACTGACTTGACTATGGACGGACTCTATGACCTCTGACGGACAAGGAAAAAAAGAGACTATCGACCGACAGGACAGCAATACAAAGCAGACTGACCAGAAGCTGACGAAACATTATTATTTTAAATAAGTGTTTTAATTGCTTAAAATCTTGAACTTGAACGGTCTCGTCGGTTCAAGATTTTAAGCAATTAAAACACTTATTTAAAATAATAATGTTTCGTCAGCTTCTGGTCAGTCTGCTTTGTCTTGCTGTCCTGTCGGTCGATAGTCTCTTTTTTTCCTTGTCCGTCAGAGGTCATAGAGTCCGTCCATAGTCAAGTCAGTAAGGAGGCTGAACGCCACTACATCCCCACCTCCAGTACCAGAAGGCTGGTACTTAAGTTGAGGAGTGGACGTCCAGCCTGCACAGTTTAGTCACAGGTCTAGTGTAAAGTCCAAGTCTAGTCTTAATTTGGGCCACTCGGACCAAGCCATCCTTTCCTGGAAAGACCTGGTCGACCCTGCCAAGAGGCCACTGGTTGCGGGGCAGCTGATCATCAGCAATCACCACAACGTCACCGACAACCAGTGATCTGTCAGCATTGCGGTTCCACTTGTCACGTCTGGTCAATGTTGGTAGGTATTCCTTAACCCACCGCTTCCAAGTCATGTCCGCTAAACGCTGCGATTCCCGCCATGTCCGTCGTAGTAAGTCATGATCTGTAAATGATCCAAAGGGGTGAGAAAGGAAGTCTGCCTTGGCGAGAAGAAAGTCATTAGGCGTCAAAGGTAAGTCATCTTCATGGTCCAATGGTACGTATGTCAACGGTCTAGAATTTATCATGTACTCGGTCTCAGCAAGTAATGTTAATAGAGTCTGGTCTGTCGGAGCTCTAGTCTTCAACGTCACTCGTAGGCTGGTCTTAACGGACCTCACGAGCCGCTCCCAGCAGCCCCCCATATGTGGTGCATTTGGGGATATGAATCGCCACTCTAAATGGCGAACGCTTCCAAACGCTGTCAAAACGTTTCTGTCAATGGCTTCCACAGCCTGTCTTAGTTCTCGGTCAGCTCCACGAAAAGTCGTCGCGTTGTCACTATAGATTTCACTGGGACAGCCTCTACGGGCGATTAAACGTCTCAGGCTCATAAGTACCGAGCTGGTAGTCAGGTCGTGGACGACTTCGAGATGGATTGCTCGAACAGTTAGGCACGTATACAAAGCCACCCACCTTTTTTCTTGTCTCCGACCTACTTTTACCAGCAGACTGACCAGAAGCTGACGAAACATTATTATTTTAAATAAGTGTTTTAATTGCTTAAAATCTTGAACTTGAAGGACCATGGAGACACGGACACGCAGGGGTAAAAAATTAGCTGTGGCCGACACGCCCAGCCAGACTGCCCGGCCACTACCACCTCGCGCCGGGCCGACCAGCCGCGCACCCTCGCCGCTCTCAGCGCGAAGCCGGAGTCCGTCCCCGATGCGATCGGCGCGCTCGACACGTGCGCCCTCGCCCGCGCTATCGCACGCTTCACACGCTTCGTCCACCGCCAGTCGCCGACAGCGACCACCGACCGCGGAGGACGTCGCCAGAAGCTACGTTGCGGAACTACAGGATGAAGTCGAAAGGTTAGAGCTAAAGGCGAAGCTAATCAAAGAAAAAATAAGACAAGACAGCTCATCCGTCGAGGGCACCCTAAGTAAGTTCTTGGCCAGACAGTCCGTCAAAGATTTACCGCCATTCTCTGGCGATATTTTAGAGTGGCCCTTATTTTACAGCCAATTTAAAGCAACCACTAGACTGTGCGACTATAGTGAGGAAGAGAATATTGCCCGGCTTATGAGATGCCTTAAAGGTAAGGCCAGAGAGTCAGTGTCCGCTTTACTGGTAAGCGCCACTGGCCTGGACAAGATCATTTCTACCTTAAAGCTAAGATTTGGCCGACAAGACCATCTCATTGAAGTTATGGTCGAAAAAATTCGAGCCGTCAGCCACATACGTCAGGATGACATAAACGGGTTAATAGAATATGCAACCTCTGTGCAAAATACAGTCGCTGCAATGACACTTACCGATGAGACGGGTCATTTGGCAGACAAAACTCTAATCAGAGAGATTATTAAAAAATTGCCGTCTTTATTGCAATACAATTGGAGTTTCTACGTGTACGACCTAAAAGACCCCGTCACGCTTCAGACTTTTTCCGACTGGTTAATGAGAACTGCGAATGCAGCGACGAATATTGCACCGATCCCTGTCAAACATACTGATAGCCGAAACGATGCAAAATTTAAGACGGCGGAAAAGCCCTGGAAGCCAGTTTTGTCAACCAACGGCTCTTCATGCATATTGTGTAACGACGAGACCGTGGATCAGCTAGCGCTGAAGATTATGGAGCGGACTACCAAACTTTTGCCCGAAGGTCGATGGGAAACTGGTTTGCTCTGGAAGTCCGAAGATATTCAGCTTCCTGACAGCCTCCCACAGGCTAGGGTTCGACTGACTGGTGTCCAGAAGAAAATGGTAAAGTATCCCGAGTTTGCTTTACAGTATAGGGCAAAGATCGACGAGAACTTGGACAAGGGGTACATTTCCAAACTGAAGCCAGAGGATTGTACCACCCAGGACAAGACGTGGTATCTACCGCATTTTGCTGTTTTTAACCCTAATAAACCGAACAAATTAAGGATTGTCCTGGACTGCGCAGCTAAGTCAGATGGTAAGTCTTTGAATGACTTTTTATTGCGTGGCCCTGATTTCCTGACTTCGTTGCCAGCGGTCTTGTTGGGATTTAGGACAGGCAAGTGGGCGGTGTGTGCTGACATTCAGGAGATGTTCCACAGAGTTCTCATCCGACATAAGGACCGACACGCCCAGAGGATTTTGTGGGGAAATGACACCTACGTAATGAACGTAATGACTTTCGGTGCTGTATGCTCGCCATCATCAGCCCAATATGTCAAGAACCTGAATGCCCGCAGATTCGAAACTACGTACCCCCGAGCGGTTGATGCAATTATAAACGCTCACTACGTAGACGATTACATCCACTCGTTTGACAGCGAGGACGAGTTGATCGAGACGGTGGAAGACGTAGTGCGCATACATGCGTCCGGCGGTTTTAATCTGCGGAACTTCATCTCAAGTTCGACGCGTCTTCTGGCAAGCTTGCCTGCAGACAAACTTGCCGCCAGCAGCCTCAAGGTCCTTTCGGATTGTCAGGGTGACGTTGAAAGGATTCTTGGAGTAAGATGGCAGCAGCAGACTGATGAGTTTCTTTTTAAGCTCAATTTCCCAAAATACACGAGGATGTCAAAAGTGGGTTGAAACGTCCCACCAAACGGGAAGTTCTTCGGATATCAATGTCAATCTTTGATCCGATGGGCTTCCTACTATACGTAACAGTGAAGGCCCGTATTTTATTGCAGTCCGTGTGGAAGTCACAGATCGGATGGGATGATGAGATCGAAACCAGCCAATTCGAGAAGTGGCAGACCTGGCTAACTGAACTTCGAAAGTTGAGTGACTTCAGAATACCACGCTGGCTCTTCACTGACTTATGTGATAGGCGAGACCATCCGGAAATGCACATATTCTGTGACGCAAGTAGCAAAGCCTTTGCTTGTGTCGGATATTTACGTGCCAAGACGACAACAGATGGAAAATGGCACGTATCTTTCGTCATGGCAAAAGCACGTGTCGCGCCGCTCAAAGTGATGAGCATCCCTCGGCTTGAGTTACAAGCCGCACTGATGGGTGCTAGACTAGCAAACACTTTGAAGCAGCACATAGACGTAGGGAAAGTATTTTTCTGGACGGATTCGAAAACCGTGCTCAGCTGGCTGCGATCTGACAGCGGCCGGTTTAAGCCTTTTGTAGCCCATCGTGTCAGTGAGATCTCAGAGCTGACCGACGTTCATCACTGGAGGTGGGTGCCGTCCGGTTTAAACACGGCTGATGACGCCACCCGTGAGACCGTCATCGAAGACAACACGCGATGGCTTCACGGGCCACTGTTTCTCCGAGAGGCAGAACAATCATGGCCTGTTGAAGAAGCTGAGGTTGAGCTCGATATGAACGACAAGGAGTTAAAAGTATGCGCTTTGACCTATGTGAACGATGAGCTGCCTGATGACAGCCGTTTCTCAAGGTATTGGAGACTTGTCCGAAGTACTGCCTGGTTCTATAGAGCGATCTATAACTGGACTCATGGGATTTGTAGACGACGAGGGGAATTAACAGCCGATGAAGTGACTGCTGCGGAACTTGTGTGGATTAGGGAAAGCCAAAAACGAATGTTGTCAGGCGACATAGAGAGTATTAGGCAGACTGGTTACGTTGCGAAGTCCAGCCCACTTCGCCAGTTGACCCCTTTTCTAGACGAAGACGGTATTCTGCGCGTTCGAGGGAGGATTAGCAGCTCACATCCGATGATACTTCATCCCCAAAGACAGATATGTCAAGCTCCTGTTAATGCAGTACCATGTTGACTCGGCACACAATGGCAGAGAACGCGTGCTGATAGAAGTCAGACGACGATTTTGGGTACTGAATGGGAGAAATGCCGTTAAAAGTACATGGAATGACTGCCAGTACTGCAAAAATAGGAGAGCCAAGCCTGCGCCCCCTCTTATGGCAGAATTGCCAAAAGTCCGAACAGAAATGACAGAACGGCCTTTTAAATACACCGGGCTTGATTATTTTGGTCCGGTGCTGGTCGGACGAAAAGTAGGTCGGAGACAAGAAAAAAGGTGGGTGGCTTTGTATACGTGCCTAACTGTTCGAGCAATCCATCTCGAAGTCGTCCACGACCTGACTACCAGCTCGGTACTTATGAGCCTGAGACGTTTAATCGCCCGTAGAGGCTGTCCCAGTGAAATCTATAGTGACAACGCGACGACTTTTCGTGGAGCTGACCGAGAACTAAGACAGGCTGTGGAAGCCATTGATATTGGCGTTTTGATAGCGTTTGGAAGCGTTCGCCATTTAGAGTGGCGATTCATATCCCCAAATGCACCACATATGGGGGGCTGCTGGGAGCGGCTCGTGAGGTCCGTTAAGACCAGCCTACGAGTGACGTTGAAGACTAGAGCTCCGACAGACCAGACTCTATTAACATTACTTGCTGAGACCGAGTACATGATAAATTCTAGACCGTTGACATACGTACCATTGGACCATGAAGATGACTTACCTTTGACGCCTAATGACTTTCTTCTCGCCAAGGCAGACTTCCTTTCTCACCCCTTTGGATCATTTACAGATCATGACTTACTACGACGGACATGGCGGGAATCGCAGCGTTTAGCGGACATGACTTGGAAGCGGTGGGTTAAGGAATACCTACCAACATTGACCAGACGTGACAAGTGGAACCGCAATGCTGACAGATCACTGGTTGTCGGTGACGTTGTGGTGATTGCTGATGATCAGCTGCCCCGCAACCAGTGGCCTCTTGGCAGGGTCGACCAGGTCTTTCCAGGAAAGGATGGCTTGGTCCGAGTGGCCCAAATTAAGACTAGACTTGGACTTTACACTAGACCTGTGACTAAACTGTGCAGGCTGGACGTCCACTCCTCAACTTAAGTACCAGCCTTCTGGTACTGGAGGTGGGGATGTAGTGGCGTTCAGCCTCCTTACTGACTTGACTATGGACGGACTCTATGACCTCTGACGGACAAGGAAAAAAAGAGACTATCGACCGACAGGACAGCAAGACAAAGCAGACTGATCAGAAGCTGACGAAACATTATTATTTTAAATAAGTATTTTAACTAAATCTTGAACCGACGCGACCGTTCAAGTGTGGGATCAGCTAGCGCTGAAGATTATGGAGCGGACTACCAAACTTTTGCCCGAAGGTCGATGGGAAACTGGTTTGCTCTGGAAGTCCGAAGATATTCAGCTTCCTGACAGCCTCCCACAGGCTAGGGTTCGACTGACTGGTGTCCAGAAGAAAATGGTAAAGTATCCCGAGTTTGCTTTACAGTATAGGGCAAAGATCGACGAGAACTTGGACAAGGGGTACATTTCCAAACTGAAGCCAGAGGATTGTACCACCCAGGACAAGACGTGGTATCTACCGCATTTTGCTGTTTTTAACCCTAATAAACCGAACAAATTAAGGATTGTCCTGGACTGCGCAGCTAAGTCAGATGGTAAGTCTTTGAATGACTTTTTATTGCGTGGCCCTGATTTCCTGACTTCGTTGCCAGCGGTCTTGTTGGGATTTAGGACAGGCAAGTGGGCGGTGTGTGCTGACATTCAGGAGATGTTCCACAGAGTTCTCATCCGACATAAGGACCGACACGCCCAGAGGATTTTGTGGGGAAATGACACCTACGTAATGAACGTAATGACTTTCGGTGCTGTATGCTCGCCATCATCAGCCCAATATGTCAAGAACCTGAATGCCCGCAGATTCGAAACTACGTACCCCCGAGCGGTTGATGCAATTATAAACGCTCACTACGTAGACGATTACATCCACTCGTTTGACAGCGAGGACGAGTTGATCGAGACGGTGGAAGACGTAGTGCGCATACATGCGTCCGGCGGTTTTAATCTGCGGAACTTCATCTCAAGTTCGACGCGTCTTCTGGCAAGCTTGCCTGCAGACAAACTTGCCGCCAGCAGCCTCAAGGTCCTTTCGGATTGTCAGGGTGACGTTGAAAGGATTCTTGGAGTAAGATGGCAGCAGCAGACTGATGAGTTTCTTTTTAAGCTCAATTTCCCCAAAATACACGAGGATGTCAAAAGTGGGTTGAAACGTCCCACCAAACGGGAAGTTCTTCGGATATCAATGTCAATCTTTGATCCGATGGGCTTCCTACTATACGTAACAGTGAAGGCCCGTATTTTATTGCAGTCCGTGTGGAAGTCACAGATCGGATGGGATGATGAGATCGAAACCAGCCAATTCGAGAAGTGGCAGACCTGGCTAACTGAACTTCGAAAGTTGAGTGACTTCAGAATACCTCGCTGGCTCTTCACAGACTTATGTGATAGGCGAGACCATCCGGAAATGCACATATTCTGTGACGCAAGTAGCAAAGCCTTTGCTTGTGTCGGATATTTACGTGCCAAGACGACAACAGATGGAAAATGGCACGTATCTTTCGTCATGGCAAAAGCACGTGTCGCGCCGCTCAAAGTGATGAGCATCCCTCGGCTTGAGTTACAAGCCGCACTGATGGGTGCTAGACTAGCAAACACTTTGAAGCAGCACATAGACGTAGGGAAAGTATTTTTCTGGACGGATTCGAAAACCGTGCTCAGCTGGCTGCGATCTGACAGTGGCCGGTTTAAGCCTTTTGTAGCCCATCGTGTCAGTGAGATCTCAGAGCTGACCGACGTTCATCACTGGAGGTGGGTGCCGTCCGGTTTAAACACGGCTGATGACGCCACCCGTGAGACCGTCATCGAAGACAACACGCGATGGCTTCACGGGCCACTGTTTCTCCGAGAGGCAGAACAATCCTGGCCCCTTGAAGAAGCTGAGGTTGAGCTTGATATCAACGACAAGGAGCTAAAAGTATGCGCTTTGACCTATGTGAACGATGAGCTGCCTGATGACAGCCGTTTCTCGAGGTATTGGAGACTTGTCCGAAGTACTGCCTGGTTTTATAGAGCGATTTATAACTGGACTCATGGGTCTTGTAGACGACGAGGGGAATTAACAGCCGATGAAGTGACTGCTGCGGAACTTGTGTGGATTAGGGAAAGCCAAAAACGAATGTTGTCAGGCGACATAGAGAGTATTAGGCAGACTGGTTACGTTGCGAAGTCCAGCCCACTTCGCCAGTTGACCCCTTTTCTAGACGAAGACGGTATTCTGCGCGTTCGAGGGAGGATTAGCAGCTCACATCCGATGATACTTCATCCCAAAGACAGATATGTCAAGCTCCTGTTAATGCAGTACCATGTTGACTCGGCACACAATGGCAGAGAACGCGTGCTGATAGAAGTCAGACGACGATTTTGGGTACTGAATGGGAGAAATGCCGTTAAAAGTACATGGAATGACTGCCAGTACTGCAAAAATAGGAGAGCCAAGCCTGCGCCCCCTCTTATGGCAGAATTGCCAAAAGTCCGAACAGAAATGACAGAACGGCCTTTTAAATACACCGGGCTTGATTATTTTGGTCCGATGCTGGTAAAAGTAGGTCGGAGACAAGAAAAAGGTGGGTGGCTTTGTATACGTGCCTAACTGTTCGAGCAATCCATCTCGAAGTCGTCCACGACCTGACTACCAGCTCGGTACTTATGAGCCTGAGACGTTTAATCGCCCGTAGAGGCTGTCCCAGTGAAATCTATAGTGACAACGCGACGACTTTTCGTGGAGCTGACCGAGAACTAAGACAGGCTGTGGAAGCCATTGATATTGGCGTTTTGATAGCGTTTGGAAGCGTTCGCCATTTAGAGTGGCGATTCATATCCCCAAATGCACCACATATGGGGGCGGCTGGGAGCGGCTCGTGAGGTCCGTTAAGACCAGCCTACGAGTGACGTTGAAGACTAGAGCTCCGACAGACCAGACTCTATTAACATTACTTGCTGAGACCGAGTACATGATAAATTCTAGACCGTTGACATACGTACCATTGGACCATGAAGATGACTTACCTTTGACGCCTAATGACTTTCTTCTCGCCAAGGCAGACTTCCTTTCTCACCCCTTTGGATCATTTACAGATCATGACTTACTACGACGGACATGGCGGGAATCGCAGCGTTTAGCGGACATGACTTGGAAGCGGTGGGTTAAGGAATACCTACCAACATTGACCAGACGTGACAAGTGGAACCGCAATGCTGACAGATCACTGGTTGTCGGTGACGTTGTGGTGATTGCTGATGATCAGCTGCCCCGCAACCAGTGGCCTCTTGGCAGGGTCGACCAGGTCTTTCCAGGAAAGGATGGCTTGGTCCGAGTGGCCCAAATTAAGACTAGACTTGGACTTTACACTAGACCTGTGACTAAACTGTGCAGGCTGGACGTCCACTCCTCAACTTAAGTACCAGCCTTCTGGTACTGGAGGTGGGGATGTAGTGGCGTTCAGCCTCCTTACTGACTTGACTATGGACGGACTCTATGACCTCTGACGGACAAGGAAAAAAAGAGACTATCGACCGACAGGACAGCAAGACAAAGCAGACTGACCAGAAGCTGACGAAACATTATTATTTTAAATAAGTGTTTTAATTGCTTAAAATCTTGAACCGACGAGACCGTTCAACTAGGTATATGTATGGACAATATTTCAAAATGTTATGAAGCAACAACAAAAATGAGTACTTATAATAACTTCAAAAAGGATCATTTCATTACAAGTTATGTAGATTTTCATATGTATACTAAATAGATAGTGTCTATGTAAAGAGATTTATGAAGCTACTGACAACTAAACGCTTTCGAAAGATTTAGAAGACGAGAAGTCACCTAAACTATTTAAGGCTTAAACTTAGATCTAAAGTGTCACTTTATACACAAATCTATGTATCAACTTCAGAAATAGATACATGATACCGCAAGACACAAAACTTGGCAGACAATCGTCCATAAAGTTGATAAGTACTGCGTTTTCAAAAGGTAAGGTAGAAATTATTTGTCGTTAGCCTCAACTTTGAAAGTGCTTGCAATCTGTCTAGCGATTGTTCTAAACTATGCTGCTATATGTCGCGGTGATGTTAGCTATCCTGACTTGATGTAGTGACTGTGTTCAAACGACTAGAACATTGCTTCTCAACCTTTTAAACCTTTTAAACCTTGTGGTTTTTTGGTTATCAATATACTTATAAAAGTTACAACTTATTTTTGTCTGTCCACTGTAATAGAATTGTATTGTGAGTACGGACGCTCATAAAATTATACAAAGTGGTGGTGCGTCGTTTGCGAAAATAAAATGGTCGATGCTTTGTTTGACTTTATCAACAATTATGGAAATTATTATGCAACTTTATTCTTAACTAGCTTTTGCCCGCGGCTTCGCCCGCGTGAATTTCCCACGGGAACAGTGCCTTTTCCCGGGATAAAAAGTAGCCTATGTGCTATTCCAGGTCATTATCTACCTCTGTACCAAATTTCATCGAAATCCGTCCAGTAGATTTTGCGTGATTGAGTAACAAACATCCTCACAAACTCACAAACTCACAAATTCACAAACTCACATCCAAACTTTCGCATTTATAATATTAGTATGGAAGTATGGATAACGACTTTTATTTCAGCCATGATCTGTGATTTGTGGTTATAAATATAAAATCATTATAATGATCATATAAAAAAAGCATTTAATTTGAACGAACTACCTGCAGACCATCACTGTAACACAACTTCGCAACTACTCGTATTTGCGCTGTCAATTGCAAAATCATTGGCAGTTCCAGAACCCGAAACTGCCGAAGTCCTACGAACTCTACAGCTTGATTACTTCAATATACCACAAGTTTAGAACAATGTTTCAGTAAGCTCACGACGGAGTGTCTAAGCGATAAGCAATGATAGACGCATGCTTTAAACTGAGACTGATACCTACTGGTACCGATTGGGTATACTTACTAAACAAATATTCGGTATTACTGAATATTTGAATAGTTTGCAGCTAAGTCTATAATTAAACCTGTTTATTTTTGTCGTCACGTGCAGAAACGACGTAGGACAGTTCTTTTGTCAACTCTATAGATATATCGAATACTCGAATTCATATTATTATGAATGCAAAATGCACGCAAAATGTTATATTTACAGATAACATCAAGTTACGCTTACGATCGTGCACGGAAAAGGTAGTAGGAAATTGCCATTTTCCGCCACAAGATGATAACCACTATATGGACGTCTGCAACATAGTTTACACTTAAAAGTATTCAATATGCAAATTAACAATCTCAACTGTAGATATGATTTTGTTGGTTGCCCAGTGACTATGAAATATGGAAATATTTAACTATGAAGTAATTTTCATAGTCACAGAGTTTAAATTAACTATGCCCGAATAAAATTACTTCCAAAGTATTATCAATACCATCCATGTCAGAGAGTGTTCGGATCATAAAAAATATAAATTGCAAAATTATTCCTAGACTAAAATCCCCATAACCTTCAGATTATAATGTAAGTAATAGTAATAATACTGGGAAGTTATTAGACGACCGTTATGGTAGAAAGAAATTAAGGTTACAATCCGGCAGGGTAACCGGATAGGATAGATAACACGTCTGGCTGGAATTATGTCCGGGCCATTAATGCCCACTTCGTTATTACTCCATTTAGATGATGATAAAGGAACGGCCATTTTGAGACCGGATCACTTTTTATAACTATTGGAAATTCAGGCGTATGCTGGTTTTTGAAATGTAGATTTATAAAAACGTCGTTTCACTGTAAGGCGGCTCCAGCAATTAAATTTTGTTAAAAATGTTGTGTTACGACTACGAATAATTTTTATTTTATTTTTTTATTGGTTTTAAATCAATAAGTTTCGGGAGAAATCTTGGTAAGTACCTAATATTATTTAAATGGGAAAATTTGTTTTGATGTCTTCATTCAAAATGTGAGTATAAGATGTACCTATTACTTACATGAGTGTAGGTACCAAGAAACAAAGAAACGAATTCTTATTGAATGTATAAATTCAATAAACTTTTACATCATGTATGAAAAACAATATAACCCTTTTCTACGGTCTCGTGGCGGAGCCTATACACTACTATACAGTGCGACAAGGCTTATAATGAACGTGGCGAAAAAAGGAACTAACGCCGCCATCTTGATGAACGTCATTTTTAACAACTTTGACAAGTGTTCTCCCACATGTGGTGTCTACCATGACGACATGAACCATGTCAATTTCATGTCTTTTTTTCTTTAACCATGTTAACTTAAAACGTGATTTTTATCACAGATTTTCATTCTTATTATTCAATCATGATTGTATGTTTAATTAATCTGTATATACATATAATAAAACAGTAAAAATATTTTGTCTGTACATTTAGTATTTTTGACTTAAATGGATAGAGGGAATCTTAAAAAGAACAATAGAAAGCAAAAAAAAAAAATTTAATTTCTTGTCTGTCTGTCTGTCTGTATGTATGTACGCGTTTCACGCAAAAACTACCGGACGGATTTGAATGAAACTTTTTTTGTTGTATAGCAATTAAGCCTGGGCAACATAATTGATTTTGAAAACTGGAACACCTGATGAAGAATTATAGCAGAACAGCTGAACTATAAGAAATATGGAAATGGTGCCTTAACAAAAGTCGCTCAACCTGATGAGCATTTTCTGCTGACGTATAAAAGTTGAAGATCTGGAACATCTGATGAAAAGCTCCAAGAGACCAGCTACACTATAACATATATGGAAACGGCGCCTTAGCAAAACTTGATTAATCTGATGAGAATTTTCTGTAGACGTATAAAAATCGAAGATCCGAAACATCTGAAACAGTTTGGAACACAAAAAGACGTTTCATCTAAGCGAAACTCACGCGGGAAAAGCCGCGGGCAACAGCTAGTATAAGATACGCGAAAAAAACATTATTTTATTTCTCTTTTACACTGCTATTTAGGAGATTTTATTTAAATGGCAACACTAAAGTCACTGCAGCGCTCCTGACACATTCATTTAGAGCCTTGTCGCACTAACTTTATTGTCACAAGTTTGACAGACATGCCTGACATGCCAGTCGTACTCGTTCGTGATACAATTTCCATTCTTTTTTCCATTCAGCGTGTGTCGTCAAAGGATGCAGGGTCACGGACTACGCATTTTTCTTCCTTATGACATCCTTTTATTGTTTACTTTGTAAAAAGCTTCAGATAAGCAAGTGATTTATGTGACATGGACTTACCATGAGAAATATATATCGCTATTGGGTTCCCAAAGCATAGCTGGGCAAGCAATAGCTTCTCCGTTGTTGTTCTTATTAATTTTAGCGTTCTCATCGTCAATCCTTCCGCTACATTCAGCTTTCTGGATTAGGAAAATGTTAGATTTTCTGGGTTGGTCTGTTATTATTATTATTTGGGCTTGAAAGTAAATAGTTTGCCTATGTGTAGTATAGTGAGGATACTATGTTGGTACTTATTTTATTCAAACATTATGTTATAGTTGCCGTCACGGCTGCGCAGTAGGCGATATATCGGTCTATGCGGTGAGCGGGGGTCGGGCGGGTCTCACCCGGCGCGCGCGGTTGGTTCGTCAGTCGTAGATACCCATTCACCCCCTCCTCACCCTCCCAGCGGCCTTTTCACGTGATGGGAAGTACCTATAATCCATATTAAGTTCCAAAGAAAGTTGGAAAACAAATCATTGCTTGCGCGGGTGTAGCTTAAAATGAAACTCACGATAATAAGGTAAATATTGTTTCGTTTTTACTTCCAATGTTCATTATTGACCTTTAGATTTAAAAAATAAAATACGTATTAGCAGCTTACGCCCGCATCAATTCGATTATTCTCAAGAATAAGTTCGGATCATAGATTTTTTTTTTAAGAATGATTTTTTTTACTATGTCTATGGTTCGGATACTTGGATGAGCGTTCTCCATGGGCGTTCTAAAAACACGAAGACATCGTGATATAAACCTAAAAAATATAGTATAAGATTGGGTTTTTGCTATTTAAAGTATTTTGATAGAAACTAAATAAAGTAAATTAAAAATATACCTTCATCTCTTTTTAACTTAATTCAGTTGAATGATGCGAAGAGTAGGGTGACAGTGTAGGATCGAGAAAAGTGGAAGCGTGTAAAGGCTACTACGGCTGGACCTTGTCACGAGATGGGATAAACGTAGAGGGTATGATGATTTTTTCATAGGTTGACCCATTTTTACATTTAAAGAGTAGGAGAGGCACGTGATTCAGTTTACGCATGACCCGAACATTTTCCTGGTGTAAGGCTCACTGAACAGGATTTAATACGAGTTACCATGACAAAAGCCAAATATTTTTCTGGCTCTCTTCACTGTATGTGTATGGAAAACATTTTGTTCGACTATAAAAAGGGTGGCTGTGATGTCATTAATTTGTTTTGATGTGAAATTAGAATACATAAAGAAACTTTATGACATTAGTATGGAAATTTGGATATCCAACTTAAAGTTGATTTCTTTTTCTGTCGGTAAAAAATTGTAGATAAATCCATAGTAGTTCTTGGGGTTAAACAAGCATACTGCATAAAAAAAAATATTATTTATAGTAAACTTTTCAACCACAGTTGAATTATATTATAGGTTTTTAAACGCTGCTGATGATGTTCATTTACATTGTTTATGAAATTATTTTTTTAAGAGTAGCGACAAAATAGACCGACAAAAAAAAAATTAAAATATGTGAATGATTAATAGGTAAGTGTTTAATTGATTGATTGTTTGCGCCTTTGCTGTCATATGTCTAAAAACTTGCATTTCAAGACAATGTTCAGTAGTTATTTTTGATGTTTCTACTAAATAACATAGTAATGCTAGAGGCTGCTTTTATTTTCGCCCGTCTACCGAAATTCCCAAGTCAGCATATTATTAGTTCCCTTTACGACGTGACACGGCGGCGACCGGAGCGTCGGACCACTGAATAATCTTGCATATAACTTTTATGAATCCACCGGAGTCTAATGCCGAATCTAATAAACCATATTTTATTAAAGAAAAGATAAATATAGTAGACATTTTAAGAGAAGAAATTGTTGAACAAAATTAATTAAAAACCTAAAACTCTGATGGTAAAGTTGAAGTAAAATTTAATTTGAACCTAAATAAATATGATAGAAAGTGGAAGCGATTTTTCGTCTAGGTATTATAGCATAGAGCAACACGGATTATCCGTTCTGCACGCGGAAGTCCTTGTTGCTGGAAGGTTTATGGGCGCTACTACCCGTTGGTTCATAGCGACTCAAAGTAGAACTTGGCGAAATGCCTGCGAAAAAATATTAAATCAGCATTTGGGCTATAAATAATTGGCGTGATAATCGGCGCGCGGTTCGGCTGAAATAAAATATATCCCAGTACAATTTGTTTATGCCCAAATGGCCTAATTTCACAAATTGGTTCAAATTTTGCATTATTTAATGTAAAATATGAGAAAAAGTTTTTGTTTTCCATTTTTACCAACCATTAAGGTTTTATTAAAAAAGTTGGACCTGTTTGAAGCAATTTGTGGCGCCAACCATCCGTTTGTTTATTTTGAACTCGATGTTTATCGGAGCACGGTTTTCCGTGGAGGAGCAACACTTCAGAAACTTATTGTTAGCATTTTGTTAAGTACCTACTACTAGCTTTTGCCTAGCGTAAATCCCGCTTATATTATTATGTGACCAGTTTGGATGTGTGCGAAAATGTGAGTATGTGTGAGTGTTTGTTATACATTTTTCTTCTTTCTTAGATCTTACAGAGCTCTTAAGGAAGTAATCTATATCTATAACACGCTGATTTAACTTATACTTAATATTAGAAGTAGGCACCGGTCACAACTGTACTTCGAATAATCGAATAAAATAACCATACGAATAATTTTTTCCGAGCACTTTCCGGGGAATTACTTCTTTTCAAGACACTTTCGGTCCTAAAACGATACTTCTATGTGGCTGTCAACCGCACTCGTCCATTTATCTCACTTCACAGGGCAAGCGAGAAAGTTATTTTTCTATACAAACAGTTTCACCCCCGATTTACAAATAATAGAGAGGTGAAGTGACACAATGTCATTGTTGGCGATGTACACGATGCTTGGATTTTACTTTCTTTTAAACTTTTTTGAAGTGAAACTCCTATAGGCGTGCTGAGTAGTATATATAGTGGGTATTGAATAAGACGAAGCCGAAACGCTCGGGTATGTAACGCTCGTTCGAATTCAGCTCGAGTCGACGAGGCGACGAGAGATGAAGTTGATGAAGAAGTTTTCACTTGTGTCAGTAATTATTTATTTCCGCTTCGTTTTAGTAGTCCTAATAAACTCAAAAAATGATCTCTAGTAACCCATATGCCCGCTTATTGTATGTTCAGTAAATGATAGAAAAAACACATTAAAATACTTTGTATATATAAGTAGGTAGAGCAAAGAGACTTAAGGATACTTATTACAGGGTCAAACAGACATGAGAAAGCAACTTTGTTTTTCACTTCTTAAAAGCAGTATAAAAAGAAGACGCTTTGCGTATTCATAAAATTGATACTCGTTTCTTATCCTCACATTGTGTAGCGATGTCCAATACAATACTGTCTCCGAGACATCTTCAGACAACGAAACATTTCTCGAGATTAAAACTTAAACAAAAAAAAACATTGTCCTCAGATTCAGACGACGCGTGACATAAACGCGTGATTGAACACAATGCGACAAGGAAATGTACGGGGAAAGTATAGTCAACTGTACATCAATCTACTCAAATTCATTGTAAAGTAGCTGCCATTGCTGCTGAATAGGGTCCGTGAAAGTAACTTGCAGGTGAATGTACAAGAGAAGCGCATATTATTAAATACTTTGATTTCTGTCTGTACGCGTCGCTAACCAATAGCTTCGGGATTTGCTATTGATTGAATTCTGTGGGTTTAAGTTTAAGGTTTAAGTCAAACACACAAAAGAGGCTAATAAGACACTTTTATATAGCTTGCCTGGTCAAGCCTCCTGACCAAATTGATCGAGCGAAAAGTAACGTAGATGAACGTAAATAAGAAGTGCTGAATCCGATCCGTTCAATAGTTTCGGAGATGTAAATGAACAGATAGTTGTTATCCCAGTATTAGGCAAAGATTCTCTCTTTCTTCCAGGACATTAGATCCCAGGCCAGGTTACGCCACGCTTTGTCGAACCTGTCGAACAACTATAATTTAACAAGCTAATTATTAAAAATAAAAAACACGACTGACAAGTTTTTACACAAAAAGTACATACAAACATTCTGACGACCTCCGTGGCCTAACGGTTATCATGCCAGACTGCCACACCGGAGGTCCCGGGTTCGATCCCCGGTCAGGTCAAGATGGAAAATGATCTTTTTCAGATTGGCCTGGGTCTTGGATGTTTATCTATATATGTATTTGTCATAAAATATAGTATCGTTGAGTTAGTATCCCATAACACAAGTCTCGAACTTACTTTGGGGCTAACTCAATCTGTGTGATTTGTCCGTAAAAAAAAAAAAAAAACATATAAGTTATATACATTTTTGAAATCGCCTTTTAACGCCCTTAAATTTGATACCCCACTCGATAAGATTGATCAAATTTAATTTTTTTGGTCTGCTATTTATATATCGCATATACGCATATATAATCCGCCATTTTGTTTTTATGATGACGTCATATAGCCTATGTCACTCGGAGGAATGCAAGGAATCTAAAAATACCTCTCACATCCAAATCTGTTAAGCCGTTCAGGACTTATGGTAGAATAAAGAAACTTACATATATACATACACTAGCTGCTGCCCGCGGCTTCGCCCGCGTGAGTTTCCTTAGATGAAAAATCTTTTTGTGTTCCAAACTGTAGTAACCTAAACTCCAGTACTCAAAATTTCAGCTATTTGGTTATCCCGTGTCCCGCGGGAATATATTAGGTACTCGTAGTACAGTCGCGGTGTTAAAATGAATGAAAAGTGATATTTAATTCAATAAACGATCATCGTCTGCTCGTTATCTACAATTTCCCGTGTACCACCACTCCCACCCCGAGTCCCTCTTTATCCTATCCCGTGTCCTGTCTATTTATACGTCAGTAGAAAATGCTCATCAGGTTGAACGACTTTTGCTAAGGCCCCATTTCCATTTTTTATAGAGTAGCTGGTCTCTTGGAGTTCTTCATCAGATGTTGCATAAACTTAAATTTTTATACGTCAGCAGAAAATGCTCGTCAGATTGATAAACTTTTCCAAAGGTACCATTTCCATATTTCTTATAGTTTAGCTGTTCTGTTAAGGTTCTTCATCAGGTGTTCCAGTTTTCAAAATCACTTATAGCCTATATGTTGCCCAGGCTTAATAGCTATACAACAAAAAAAGTTTCATTCAAATCCGTCCAGCAGATATTGCGTGAAACGCGTACCTACATATACAGACGGACAGACAGACAGACAAAAAAATCCAAAAAAATGTTTTTGCTTTCTGTTATTCTTTTTAAGTGTCCCGCTATCTATTTCAGTCAAAAATACTAAATGTACTGTACAGACAAAATATCTTTACTGTTTTATTATTATACCCACGACCACTTTATGCTGTTAAATAAGCGCGAAGTAGAAATCACCAAAATTGCGCAGCGCCATCTATTGAAAATATTGAGAAATATATTCAGCTTACATTTCTCATTTTATCAACGCCATCTATTAGATATTTTCCTTGGCACAATCAGTAGATGACCGGAAATAAATTTACAAATGAATTTATTCGTTTCTTTTCAAAATTAAAAAAAAAGTAAGAAATTAATTCTAGAAAACAAATATAAAACGAAAACAGAAAATTATTGTTAGTGACAGGATTCGATCCAGCTTCTTCCAGCTACTTTCTTGAAATATTTCTTTACTAAAATATTTAAAAAAATATAGAATTCTAAAAAACTAATACAAAACGCAAAAAAAATTGGAAAAAAAAGTCACATCTGGCAGGATTCGAACCCTGTGCTTAAAAAAATAATCCGCGGCCTCTACCGATAAGCCAACATGCATTGCTTGTGACTGGCGAAATTTCAAATGGAATTTGTCTAATGGTACGCAAATTCACCCCTTTTTTTGGACTGTAAGGGTTGAAATTGTGAACAACCTTTTCTTATGTGGGATAATGTAGACACTAACTAAATTTCACGTTTATAGCTTTTATAGTTTCGGTTTTGTGATGATAAATTAGTTTACCTCCTCTTTTTTACCCCTTTAGAGGTTGAATTTCAAAAAACGCTGAAACACGCCATTGGTTATTTTTGTTGAGAAGCATTCTTGCCAAGTTTTAAGTAAATCAGTGAAGATTAAAATTTTTTTTCATACAAACTTTGCCCTCAATTTTAACCCCCTTAGGGGTCTAATTTTGAAAAATCCTTTCTTATCTGAGCACTACGTATTAACATAAAACTTCGGTCCAAATTTCAAGTTTATAGCTTTTATGGTTTAGGCTGGGCGTTGATTTATCAGACACCCTTGTTCTTTTATATATATAGAAGATAGAAGATAGAAGATAGATGAACCCTGAAAACATAACACTCCTTTTTTGGTCAGTCGTGTAAAAATCACTGGTAATGACACCCGCATCAGGTCGGATAGGACCCGGGTCCAAATCATACTTGTGTCACATGAGTTTGTAGACCAATCTGACTCCTGTATGGTAGTTTTCTTATAGACCACCACCTGCTTCCGGTGAAGGAAACATCGTGAAGAAACCTGTATATTGGCTGACTGTTTAGTTTACTAGTGTGTTTACGGTTACCGCCATCTAGTGTCAGTAATCGTAAAAGTCATGTCAGATGCCTTTAGGCGACTTGAATAAAATCTGACACCAGTGTTAGTAATATTTAACACACTCGATAAGAAAGAAGAAGAAAGATTGGTTTATTGTATTAATTTTCTTCTACAGGTTTACAGATACATCAAATCCTACTGTTTTACTACATGATAGAAGATGTGAAGTGAGTAAATAAGTTTTATGGCAGCTCCCTATTAATAAAAATCTCGTTAAAGGCTGTAACGGAGGGCTGACACGAAACAGGCCGGATATCTTTATAGCCTCTTACCCTAACGAGGCCCTGGCAAATGGCCTGTGAATTCAGGTGAGGCTTTCGGAAGCTGAGACGTTCGTGTATATCTGTCGCCCTTAATGATTATCTGTTTTTGATGATACATTAACAAGCAACTGATTTATATAGGTGAATTAGGTACAAACATTGGTGTTTCTACTGGTGAAGCAACTATTTTACATTAAATAAAAAAAAATCATTTGTTTCAGTTCAAGATCCATATTAGCACATTGAAATAATACATTAAATTATTATTATGGGATGTTTTTGAATATTCCTGTATATAAACAATGATTACATAATATCTTGATGTATATAAATTAAATTAGATTGTTTGAATTGCTATAGAATTCGTTTATTTGAACCAGCAGCGACTGTGTAGACTCAATACATATCTATACGAGCTACCTTCACGTATATACGTGTCTAGTAGCTCTAGTGAACAATTGTGAACGAAATTGTTCACTAGAGCTACTAGACACGTATATACGTGAAGATGTCTCAAGAAGATTCCAGACTTTAGTGGTACTCGTATTGTTATTTTAAGACTTTCACTTATCAAACAAAATACTACTGAAATAATCTCCACACATAAATAAATTTATGCCTTAGGCCACAGACCATAGATGTAGAAGATGCACTTTGTATTTTTTAATGTTTAATAATGTTTCTCAAAACGATGTTTCTCGAAAGGAGGTCAAAACGATGGCTGAGGATTGGGAGACATGGAAAAAACTCCACCGACAAGAACAATGTTTTTAAATTTAAATGAATGAATGTTTCTCCATGGAAGTAATAAGTAAAGTACTTGTTACTTCCATGTGTTTCTCAAAATTCTTTTCGGTCTGGTTTTGATGGCGTTTATTTAATGCTTTCCACATAAATAATTACATCCCTATTTTCTGTGCAATTAGAACTAATGCATGTCCACAGGGAGTTCCATTTTGGTATAAGTATAAACACACTAGCTGTGTCACGCGGTGTCACTCTCTTGGGAATTTCGGGATTCTGGATAGCTTATAGTCTTTCTCTTGAATGTGGCTATCATACACAGAAAGAATTTTTAAAATCGGACTGGTAGTTTCTGATATTAGAGTATTCAAACAAATAAACAAATATGCGAACTCTTCAGCTTAAAAATATCAGAGATATATTTTTTATGCTTTACGATGTTTCTGCTTTTTTACGAATGAATATAAGACTTAGTAGTATTTTATGGATGCGTTGTTTCAAATTACATCACGTAAAGTTAACGTGATAAAAATGTTAATAAAATCCTGAAAGGGTGTGTTACCTTTCCCAATTGAATTCTTTCAAACTCAATTACATCGGGATTTATTGAGGCCATGAGTGTTACAAATGTATTCACTGGAAGCAATTCATTAGGAGATTTGTTTGTTGATTTTCGGATGCAGGGTGTTTGGTCATAGTAGAATTAACGCAGAAAGTTAAGTTACTTATTGTTCAATTTAGTTTTTTTATACATAGCAAGTTTTTTAAGTGGATTCATGTATGCCAATAAAATGTAATATATACAATAGTTATTATTTGATTTTATAAATTAAATAGGTATCTATAATCAATAATAACAGATAAGATCATTTTTTTCTTGTCTTGTCTAATGTGATGTTAATGATCAAAGGTGTTTTATCCACCCATTTTATATAGAAATCACAGCTTTAATAGCTAGCTAAATTTGTTTATCAATATACCACTTAAAATTAATTGTAAGTTAACTTATTTAGGTCTAAATATAACGTATATTAATGTGTATAAAGACAAGCAAAGACCATTAGTTATTTTAGATGAATCAAAGTTAAGAAAAAAAAAAGAACTAACTAGTAACCCATGGAATTAATAAGTACTTACGTAAGTACTTATTAATTCCATGGGTTACTAGTTAGTTAAAAAAGGACTAACTAGTAACCCATGGAATTAATAAGTACTTACGTAAGTACTTATTAATTCCATGGGTTACTAGTTAGTCCTTTTTTTTTCTTAATTATTTTTTTTTTCTAATATTATGGTCAGTACATGAAAATCAAAAATGAAAAATGTTTTATTTACTGCAATATACACGATACAGTACATTCTTTAAAGAAGAATTCAGCTATGGCGACCCCCATGATCCGTCATTTTTCACGCGAAACGCAACAATGTCGTTTTAACGAAACCATTTTTCGTGATGAAGTATTGTCGTAAACTGAAAAATGACTCATTAACCTTTACCCTCGGGCTTTCTTAACCAAAATTACATTTGGTTGTGATTTAATAAATCTCTATTTATTTTTTTATTTAACATTTTATATCGCGGTTTTGATACCAAAATAAAATGATCTAAATATAAGTAAGTTGTACAACTGATAGAAAGTTTGAATTACTGATAAAATGTCGTTTGTAGTTTTTTCTTTTCCCTAATGTCTCTAGAGATAATGTGATATCAGTCGCTGAGCCAGTTAATTTGCTGGCTGTGATCATCAATCTTAATAAAAAGACCTCTTATTTTAGAATTATGCATCAAAACATAGCGGGTTTGATAAATAAAAGTAATTTAGTAGAATTATGTTTATTAGATCTTACAGACAATAAAAAAAGTCCAGATGTTCTTTGTTTTTCTGAAACATTTGTAGATACTGGATATGAAAATTTTATTAAAATTAATGGTTACAAGTTAGCCTCTTGCTATTGTCGGAAAATAAGTGATACACGAGGTGGGGTTTGCATCTTAGTAAAACGTGATGTAAATTATAAAGTTATTAATTTTCATGAACATTGCAAAGATAAAAAATTTGAATGTTGTTGCGTTGAAATAGTAAATCATAATATAATCATAGTTTGTGTATATAGAATTCCAGGAGACGATGCAAGTTTTTTACTGACAAAAATTGATTTAATTTTGTCAAAAATATGCAAATCAAATAAGAAAATTATTATAATTGGAGATTATAATATAAATGTATTAAAAGATACTAAAAATTGCCGTGAATTATTTGAGATTATTAAAAGCTACAACATGACACTTCATTCTAAGGAACCAACACGACAGGAAAATTGTATTGATTTAGTCATTAGCAACATTAATACTGCAAAAGAGGAACTATTACATTTGGCGCTATCCGATCATAACACAGCACAAATGATAAATGTTCCAATATCTCATATAAAAAATAAAGAAGACATTTACTATGTATACAAAAGAGATTACAGTATATGCAATATTAATAAATTTAAAGAATGTTTAGCAAGTCTAAATTTTACGAGCGTTGTAGAAGAAACTGATCTCAATAAGGCGTTTAATGAGTTTCATGATCTTATATGTCTTTTCTATGACTTGTGTTTTCCTAAAATCAGGCATACAATACGAAAAAAATGTAATCGTAACAAATGGATAACGAGGGGTCTTCGAATAAGCTGTAAAACTAAAAGGAAATTAAGATACAAATACTATTCACATAAATCAGAACTAAACAAATATACATACAAAAAATATTCACGAACTTTACGAAAATGTATTACTAAGTCTATCCAAAATTCAAACAATGCCTATCTGGTTAATTCAAAAAATGTTTGTCGTGCTTCTTGGAATTTAATCAAAGACCATACAAACAATACAAAAGATTTAGAATTCATAGGAAGTGTCAAAGTTCATGACAAACTAATAAGTGAACCAGAGGCTATAGCAACTGCATTTAATAACCACTTATTATCTCTGTCAAATGATACGAAGAACATCCGTCAAACCCTAAATGAAACTATATGTGATAGCATATTCTTGCAGCCGTTTAGTTATGAGGAGATACGACAAATCGTAGCTTCCCTAAAAAATACGAATGCCGTAGGTTTTGACGAGATTTCTACAAAGATTCTGAAGAATTGTTCAAATGAGATAGTATATATATTAACACACTTGATAAATCTCTCACTTTCCGAAGGATGTTTCCCAGAACGCCTCAAATATTCTATTATAAAACCTTTGTTTAAGAAAGGAGATAGGCAAAAGCTGGACAACTTTAGACCAGTCGCTTTATTATCGATATTTTCAAAAATATTTGAAAAGGCATTTCAAATTAGACTCTTGGCCTTTTTAAATAAGCATAGTATCTTGGCAAGTGAACAATTCGGATTTATAAAGGGAAAATCTACAACGCTTGCTGGCTTTAATTTGACAAAACAAATTATTGACGGTCTTGATTCAAGCGAAACTACGATAGGATTATTTTTTGACATGTCGCGGGCGTTTGATATGGTGTCCCATGAAAATCTTTTAAATAAATTGGAAATGTATGGAATTAGAGGTCCAGCATACAAGTGGCTATCGACATACTTAGACAATCGGACACAGAGTGTTGAAATAGTAAATTTAAATAAAAATAATGAGATCCAAGCCTTTAGGTCATTGCCCAAGCAAAATAAATTGGGGGTCCCCCAAGGTAGTGTACTTGGACCAATACTTTTCCTGCTATATATAAATGACCTACCTAAAGTAACAAAATTCTCATGTACATTATTTGCTGATGACATATCTGTACTCGTGACATTCCCAAAAAAATATGACGAAAACCAAATGAAGAATGAAATTTATAACACAATTGACTCACTAATTAAATGGCTACGTAATAACAATTTGATGGTCAACCTAACAAAAACTAATATTATCCAATTTTTTAATAATACTACGTCAAAATGTGCTCTAAATATTAAATATGACAAACAGAATATTCCAGTCACAGAACAAACTAAATTTTTAGGATTACTTATAGACCACAATTGTAATTGGAAAGGTCATGTAAAAATGGTCTGTGATAAAATAAATCGTTATGCATATGTTTTATATAGGCTACGTAGAACATCTGCCCAAAAAACTTTATTGATGGCTTATCATGGGTATGTTGCATCGACGTTAAAATATGGCCTAATACTCTGGGGAAATTCTACTGACGCGCAACGTGCATTCATTTCTCAAAAAGATGTATTCGCGCTATATGTGGTAAAGCGCCATGGGAATCGTGTCAGCCTCTATTTAAAAATCTAAATTTATTGACTCTTCCCTGTATGTATATTTACGAGATAGCCGTTTTTGTAAAAACGCATCCACAGCTGTTTACTAGAGCTCGGGACATCTATCTTAGAGGAACTCGTAATCGAGATCGAATTGTTCTACCCCGAGTTCCAAGTACTAGCTTATATCAAAACGGTTGCTATGCCATGTGCGGGAAGGTGTTTAATTCTTTGCCCAAAGACCTTCAACTGCTGCCACGTAAGAAGTTCATAAAAGAGCTAAAAGCATGGCTATGTAATGAATGTTTTTATTCAGTTAATGAATTTCTTAACCGACCTAAACGTACCTAATTGACATTTATTTGATATTTTTGACATTTATAGTGACGTAACAATTTATTGTATGTAATAGTTTTATTTCTGATCCGTGTTTGTGAATAATAAGAACATCGAAATAAGAATGAATTATTTAAATTAATTAGATTTATTATAATTATAATTTTAGACTTTGCACGGCCAGTTTAAGGCTAATGTGATGGACCATATATTTAATGTAACAACTATGTAACCACATTTCTGCAAATAAAAAAAAAAAAAAAAAAAAAAAAAAAAAAATAAAAAGCTAATCGTTACTACCTAATAATAATGTTGAAAGGAAGGCTATAAAGTTTCATTGAAAACTGGATAGTATCCTGACTTGTTTCTTGTTCTCAAAGAATTAAGAAATATGATACTAACATTTAAATATTTTTATAACTTTTACAAGTGAATATCTAAAAAATATTTCCCGTATATTTCGAGGTAAGCTATTTTATCGCTTACACGCAAAGGGAACAAATTCGCTTGTTTGTTATCGAAATCTAAGCAGATTTAATGCAATCCCGAAAAACCCTTGCCATAACAGGGTTTTGTATGTTTAACGTAACATTTTTATGGCCGTAGGTGGTACAGAATAGCTTGAACAGATAATTCTGTTTTTGGGGTTCGCTAGTTGAAAAATGATTTAATAGTAGAAAAAGTACCTAATTGCCAACAATTTGATTACACTATTATTTATTGATTACTTGATACACTAATGGGTTCATATATTATTCATTTTATAGCCCGTAATATCGTAATACAATGTTACAACTAGCAAATTAGAGCTATAGAACTAAAAAAAAATTTTTTTGAATATTTGTCTGTGTCTGTCTTTCTGTCTGTTTGACTGTTCTTGCATCACGCAAAAACTAATGAATGAAATTAAATTAGAAGCCGTGTTTTCACAGGTATATTGATGAAGGTGTTACTGAAAATCTGCCGTAGGGCGCTTAAGGCGCTACCCAAGGCTAATCAGAGGGGGTGAGGGGCGGTACGTCGTAAGCTCCGCCTTAAAGCAGACACAATAAGGTTACTTTTCGAATTTTCTATAATTTGTGTTTTTGCTAGCGAGTTTTCGTTAGGCGCTTAGGGTAATTATTTTAGAGGTTTTCTTTTAATTATGATAAAACACTAAATATATTTAAAAAAATAAGCGGCTATCATTTTAAATAATTGTATTCTTTATTTAATTCTTTAAAAAAAATCTACTGTTATCGCTTAAATTACGGTGATTTTTGACGATAAAGGAAAAAAAAAACAGGATTATGTATTATTTTTTTATCTAGTCTTATTTATTTTATTTGTAATTTGATTCGGTATAATTCTAGTTTAGTATTTTTCTCTTTACGGGATATTTTTTCTGCTTTAGTACTTCTAACCTATGGTTCACACTTGACGTTTAAAGACAGTACGTTTTCGGAAAATCCTGATTGGGCCTTAAGATATTAACAATAATAAATTACGCGCGAACTAAAGTCGCGAGTAAAATCTAGATGATAATAAATACTGTAGTACAGACATTTTATAACATAAAAAATCCATACGTCCACATCCATCCATAAATTCGGTGTATATTGTATTATATTAGCAAACACGTCACGCTGTAAGGGAATTTCTCGTAGAATTTTCACGAATGACTGAATGAATGACTCGCATCGCATAAGGTATGACAAATAATCGATTCGATTTTATTTTACCAGAACTCAGTTTTCTCATGATAATATTGGACTGTATACTTCTCTTGCAGCTCTTTGTTGGGTTTTTCTAAAAATATAGAGATGGACATCAAAGCAATTATTAGCAATCACGTATATTATACATTTTATCTGCGATGGAATGGAGAAAATTTTCACGTTCACGTTCTTTTTTTGTTCTCTTATATTTTGTAAAAAAAAAATTGTTTATATTACATCATTCTGGGTTTTGGTTATGATGCAGGTATATTATTTACATTTAAGCAAATAGAATAGAATAGAATAATTTTATTTGCCTTAATATGGTATGTAACAGTTGGTCTTATAATCTAAGTTCCACTTAATAGCTATAAATTAGCATGCAAATTAATATAATTTAAATTTAAAAGCTAAGTTATTAAATATGAATAGGTAATAATAATATGAAATTAATTGTCATTAAGATATTCCATTATTAATAACACATACATCAATGAATCTTTGCAATAGGTTTAAGTGGATCGAACATCTACTATCACCAAAAATTGAACGACAATTCGCAAGTGTGATTGATGGTAAATACTTATTGCTATAATGATGTTTAAAGCTCAGAAAATTTGATACATCCCGGAGCGACGCCATCAACTTTACGAAGAAATTTAATTAAATGTAACCTTATTAACGCGTGCGGCGGATCATTATTCATCACTCATTCTGTAATCAGAGGAGGATTTAGGGACCTTCTCAGTATTTATTTTGCCTATACTTAAAATAAGACCGGCACTTTGAAAGTGTGTTTGTTTGTCTTTCTTGGCGCGGCTTGGCAGCTCTACTTTGATTCCGTAACGGAAAATGGTGTGATCGTCGTGCCATCGATGCTCAGATGTTTTTACATCTGCCGTATATGCCATGACGGCTAACTTTTTTTGCAGTGCAAAGTGCAGCACTTGAGTTTCGGAGTACCTAGCTTTTACACGCCTTTGCCAATTTTCCTCCTGTTCGTTGTAGCCCCTCTACGCTCGTAGCAACTCGTAGCTTCGAAATAAAAACCGCGCGTCCGTGCGTAAAGTCGGAATAAATGGAATTCGTTTGATTAATTTTGATATAATGAGCGATTTTTCTGACAGCTCATTAAGAAAAAAAAATCAGTAAGTATAAAAAAATCTCAACAGACAGCGTTTTATGAAAGCCGAGTCGTAATAATGGCTGAACCTATATAGTGCGCTTTTTCTTGTCAACCAGAGGCAGAAAAAAAAATCACATAACAGTTTGACAGTTGCACAAATCACAACATTGATACTTTTTAGTTGTTTTTTTTTACCAAGTTTATAAATGCCAATCTGTTGAATCTTCTGCTTTTTGTATGGAACTTTTTCTCTCGCCTTTTACTAAGCGCCATCTATGAAGTCATCTGGATCTATTTTTTTTTTAATTTGTGTCACGGAAAATCCCTCATTGTCCATGTATTTATTATATGCATTTTAAAACGCATGTACAGACAAAATATGTGGTAGGGTATTATTTTCAGTACGGTATTAACCTTTCAAGTATTCAAGGTCATAGAGAGCAGCAATATAACCGTTGCCGATATAGTAATATAGATACCTTATATAAACGCAGTAGATCACGAAGTTATAATCTTATGGGTCTATTTGCCGGCTCACTGCAGAGCTTAGCTGGGCCATGTTTGTAGTTCTCTATATACAGTCCATTGTTTTTGGATTACCATAGTAAATATAAAAGATATAAAGTTTCGAAGGTTCACAAAGTAGCACGAAAAAAAGGTCGATCGTCAAATTAGTTTTCATAAAATTAATGCTACCCAAATAGCAAATACTATTTAATATATCTCGTGTGTCTGTCAGTCACATTTATAAAGTATATAGTCTTCAATCCAAACATTAAAGTTTGATGTTCTTAACTTTAGTTATTTTCAAAATAAAAAAAATTGTTTATATGACTTTTAAAGGACTAAGCTACATGGTACCTCTAAAGAAACTATGAAATCCAATTCAAGTTCATAATAAAAATAAAATTTAAAATTCCATTGGCATACGAATTCCAAAAAACAAATCGTACAAGGGTCGGCCACAAATATTCAAGTGTTCGCCACGAATGGACGGCCACATTTATTACAGAGAAATTTGATCTGCCGACCCTACGTGAGCCGCACGAGAACACGTAGGGTCCACTTTGTCCATGGCCCTTCGCCCGATCCCAATCTCTTTCGCCAATGCAAACAAGATCTTTTCTTCATTTTGTCACCATTGTTATCTATTCTGTAGAGAGTGATTGACTTGTATGTATAGTCAGCTGCAGAGATAGGATTCGGTGAATGTCTTATTCTCTCTTCAAAATTACAAGGTTCTACGATGGTATCGGTCTGTTATAGCCATTTACCAACAATTTATATATTTATATTTATTTATACCTGGTGGACCACTGTCCAATTCCTTGTTCACCCATTTCTTTATTCTCTTTCAACACTGCGTTAATATTCGTATGACATTTAGTCGGAGTCTTCTTTGTAGACTGTTGTTACCTACAGTTTTCAAATTGTTTTGATGAATCACATTGTTTTGTACCTTGTTTACGAAAACTTTTTTATTACACGTAACGACGTAAAACTATTTATTGAGTTACAAAAAGTAATAAAACAGGGTATTAAAATTTGTCCATCGTTATCTAACTACACCCATAAAATTCGACGCTACGTACAAAATACGACAAAACGATAAAATCGACTAGTGATGGGATTAGGCACGTTACACTTGGAATAGCGATTTTGCATTAAATCTGATGTTTATTTTTTGGATTTTTGAGCATCTCAGATGCAATATTAGTACTAAAGTACTCTCATATAGAAATAAGATATGGTGAAAAAATTCCATGCGAGCAGGACTTGAACCCGCGACCAGGTCTTTATACGACCTTGCTCTTCCAACTGAGCTATCGCATTTCAATCCTGCACATCGAAAATCTTCACCATATTCAATTTCTATTGAAACGCATTAGGCATGCGTAACCTAACACCAATACCCACTATACGAGTAAGGTATTTGATTTAACCCATATTCGATGAAGTTGAAAATCAATTAAAGTGTAGGAAGCCATCAATATTTATTTTTTGGATTTTTGAGCATCTCAGATGAATATGGTGAAGATTTTCGATGTGCAGGATTGAAATGCGATAGCTCAGTTGGAAGAGCAAGGTCGTATAAAGACCTGTCGCGGGTTCAAGTCCTGCTCGCATGGAATTTTTTCACCATATCTTATTTCTATATGAGAGTACTTTAAATCTGATGTTGTTACTCAATAAATACATGCAATACACAAATAAAGTGAAATAAAATGTCGTTTTTCCATATCTAACGCTCTCTATAAAAAAATATTGTGAGAACCTCTCCTTTTTGAAGTCGGTTAAGAATTAAGTCGGTCTATTTGATCTAGGAAATGTATTAGTAAGATACTTCTACCTTATATCTGAAGGACATAAAACGAACTTTTGGATCATAGATCAAAGTGCTTTCAAGGCCTATTGAAACGGACCGATACTTTCACATTGATTGGATTTCCTAAAAATGCTTAACAAATTTCAATAAAAAATTTACCCGATTCCTTTGTGATATCGCCAATAAAATTTATAAAGGCCTTCACCGAGTCCATCTAATATTAACAATGTCCTACTTTGTTCTTGATTTTACGATAAGAGCAATTTATAAAAAATGGAGACATTTCATTCGTATACAAAGTCCTGTCTGTTGTAATTTTGTGTCTTTATCACACAGCAGCAGTGTGGTGAAAATATAATATAGATGACTAAAGATTTATAAATCTGTGTCCACCCTCTTCTTTAGTCGTATTTCTCATGACTAAGGGTCGTAGTCATTATGTCGAATGAAACACACACAACGACTATCTCGGCAATGTTCATAAATCTGTGTAGATGACCTTTTTTCGAGACACATTTTGATATCATAACAAAATACTTCAAAATAGCAAAAACTAAGATAAAGCGCGAAGCACTAACTTTTTTCGTCATCAAATAAAGATTATTGTGTCTGGTCAGAGTTTTATCTTTTTACTAGAGAGAGAGTGGCCAGTTTTTAGTCTGTCATCTTTCACGAAGCACCCTTGTGATCTTGAAAAATGTGCGCCTGAGGGTTGAGGGAGGGGTGAGATGAGTGCGAACGATTGCCTTCATCTCCTGTTTTTATAGCGTTATTAAATGCACCAAGATACTTATATTTCCGATATTTTTCTTCGCAAATCTGTCTAGTATTATATAGGATGTCATGGTTCATGCTGTTTTTCAGAAAATATTCAGATAAAATGCCAGAGTATTGGATTCGGTTGTTTACGCAAACAGGTCGCAGCCGTTGCCGATCCTGTTTATTTGTTGGAAGTTTGTGAAAACTTGGTAAAGTCATTACACTTTTTTTGTTAACTTAATTTTACTGAAGTAAAGTCCTATTATGTGACATCGAAGATAATACAATATTTTGAAGATTTGGAGCTCCAAAAGTTAACTTTCATGAATCATAATTCGATCAATTTCAATTTGAGAAAAATATAACACCTAAAACCGTATATAGGTAAGAAACGACTTAAATAAATAAGGAGCTCCCAAATGGGATACAATTATCTGCGATAAGGAACTAGATAAAAAATGTTTTTGGTTGGCGAACTTCCTAAAATTTATTGAATATTTTATTAGCCACCATTTTGTATATTGACCTCGATCCTCTATTGTGATCCGAGGACACCAACCATAGACACGCGCGGCATAGATACCTTCTATTCAGGCAATATTTATGTATTATTATCGCACACAACACTGGGCTGGACTGGGTATAATTTTCTGTTTATCTTTTTATTCTATCTTACATATAGCAGATAATAACTAAACCAGAAATAATATAATGTATAATAATCAATCCTTTTTATATTACCTTGAATATGTTATCGGCTTTAGCGGTAACGTGGAATCGTTTCTATATACTGTACTATACATATAGGCGGTAATTGTATTCCGATTTAAAATTGTAATTGAATTGTAAAATTAATTTAATTACTCAATTTTCGTGGAGTTGTTTAACCATTATCTAAATTAACGACTTATTCACGGTGAGATACGACACAAAATAAATATTTCCACTAACATTTATAACACTAAGTAAGTAATCTGCGCTGTTCTAAGCAAGGCAGATATAAGATCGCTTTATCCCGAGACTCATAAAGGCTTGTTGATTAATGTTCGCGTCACTATCTCACTTGTTCAACCTCCCGTGAAACGTGGCTCATCTGAAACAAACTACAGCAATATAAAGGTATATTCAGTGAATCGCTTATTTTAGGTCAATTTAGGAACAAGAAGAAGGCAGGACTCGCCATGACGCACTAGGTAGCGTGGAGTTTCATGGCTAAACTCTCTTTCAAAATGTTAAAGTTTTAGATAGGTATGGTAATTAAGCTAGGAATATCATAGGAAGTAGATATCAGAAGTCTATCGGTCTATCTTATCCCTACCCTGGGGTCATTATCACTAGCTAGGTGTGTGTGAGTACATACTTTTCGCGTCAGGTTAATTCTAATTTAGCTTTTTTTTGTAAGTAAGAGTAAGGCTGAAATTTATTTGTTTTGGTGCAAAACAAAACAACCAAATTTGGTTTGAGGTTTGACTAAATTCCTGAAATAGCTGATCAATTTAACCACCCTAAAAGCATTATTTAAGAGCTGAGCAAAGTCGTAGAAAATTTGTTCAAAAGTTTGCGATATTCTTCTACAAAATATAATGTATGTCCTCACTCACAAACTTTCCTATTATAATTTTAGAGGTATACATTAGCTGTGAGGCGAGAACCAGGGTAGTAGAGGGGATTATCCACAGTTCTGTGGAATTACCTAAATATAATACCATTGTTACTAATGATTGTTGGTATGTAGGTAGAGCCACCTACGCATTTTCCCATTGTTTCAGTATTTATAACACATGTCGTAAAAGTAGTCAAGCGTCATAAGTGCAGTCATACTTCGAAGACCTTATCGCCTAGACTTTAATGATCATAATGCCTTGTAGATTCTGACTGCACTTTTGACTTTTGACTGTACAATTTTTATCGCGTATAGAGTCATCTCATCATAGTGAAATAGAAGCGCGGTGTTATGGCATGATTTAGTTAGTATACTGGCTCGTTTTATGGTTTTTCGCGTGACATTATAAATAAATGCTAAATTAATTTGGTTATGAAACTAGAACGCGTAATATGATCAGTTTAATTTAGCATCAGTAAGGCACACGCAGAAGCATGTGCCTAACTGATGCTAAATTAAATATATAAATGTGTATGAATATATATGTTTATTTAAATATAAATATTTGAAATCATGACAAGTATGATAAAATAAAAAGTGGTGTCAGCGTTGCGAAGTAAGTAATAAACTATATATAATAGCCATAGTTTCGTCATATAATGATATTTACGAGAAGAGCACCCACTGGTCCTTTCTATATTTTTTCCATTTAGCGTTGTAGAAAAAACATATAAAGTATGGTAGAAGAATCGTTACTAATTTTAGCATTTTCCAACAAAGTTCCGTGTAGCCATTAAAATGTATGAGCATTTTTTTCTTTCTAAACGCCAACTGCATAACAATGAGTCTTTAGCATTCGCAATGAGATCCTTGATTAGAGGCTCAAACGATCAAGCAATTTAAATTGGGAAAATATTATCATGCTTTTTATCTAATTGACCGAGCGAGCGAAGCGAGCGAGGGCTATAATTCAAGTTGGAGCGAAAAACACATTGTTTGTATGTATGTATGTATGTATGTATGTATGTATGTATGTATGTATGTATGTATGTATGTATGTATGTATGTATGTATGTATGTATGTATGTATGTATGTATGTATGTATGTATGTATGTATGTATGTATGTATGTATGTTTGTTCCGCGATAACTCTCGAACCGTTGTTCCGATTTTGATGAAAGTTGGAATATATGTAGGGATGGTAAATACAATTTTCAAGTTCGTTGGGCATCAAAATCGGTCCAGCCGTTTTGGAGATATTTAATTTTTTGTGAAAATAAATATTGTATTTTAATAGTCGCGAGGTCTACGTTCGCAGCGAACGACTAGTGTAGGTACTTAAATCATAAATTGATTTTGGTTTCGCCATCGTGATAAACATATTCGTGGAAATGGAAGAGATAAGATTTGCAGGTCTTGAGTTGTTCATATTAAGTTGCTTTTTTTCATCGAGACTGAAGTATATTTAAAAATAAATTATAAGATTCTTCCTCTGATACCTTAATAGACGAGCAGACAGACAGATATTTTAAGCTTAGTAATAGATATGACGTACACGGTATACTTCAAGTAGTAGAATCTAGACACCTAGATTCTACGTTTCTTATTACCTAGTAGAAACCTTATGTTAGTTAAATTAATAACGAGAGTGTGTACTCTCGTTATTAATTTAACGAACATAAGGTTCAGCTTCTTATTAGTCGGGATTTATGTCTTTCAGGAAATTTTCAAAATACATCATGCGGGACCCTCAAGAGAAGAGAAATACGTCCAGTTTTTAGATAGAATCCTGGACATTGATTAATGGCGGTACAGCAAGTTAAGAAGCAGTGAACCGGCATGACGCGCCAGATTGTAACAATTCTGTTATGTTTAGGGTTGATTCGCAACTCTGATCTATTGTGGGAATTAATGGACGACTCAAAATTGTATATCGCTTGTTTATTTTTGGAATGATTTATAGACTCCCCCATATAGGTATATTCATAATTGTGGATCAAACAATGAATTCGTGATTTTGTTTCTCAAAATAACTGAGACAAATATAATCGAATCCACCTAATGAATTATTTTGCAAGAGTAACAATTTAGGCTCTTGTTTTACGATATTTTAGATAGGTATGAATCTATACTATTCATACTTTCATCTATAATCCATACTGTTTGTAATATATTGGGTAAAACTAAACGCAGGCGTTTCGCATTGCTGCCGCCAGAGGGCGTTCGGGGTTTTCACATTGCTCGTGCGAATGGCTCGCGGACGGTCGCCATTGCATTGCCCTATGCGATATCGGTTTGATTTTTAATACGCGAGAGGTTCCGCGTTCTTTGATTGCTAATTAGCTTGAGTTGTGTTTGTGAATTTCCTGTTTGTTAAATAACTATTGAACTTTGTGTTTGTGTACCCGTCATGGTGACTTTTTCTTGTGAGAGGTGAAACGTGGCTGGCTGTTCACATCTGGCTGTTCCCGAGTGAAACTACGGGAAGAAATCTATTTATTTGTCCTGGGAATTGAGATCTCAAGGGTTAGGTAGGGTGATTAGGAATTCCCCCTTCCCGAAGACACTCAAGTTTGGATCCGAAGAGAAAGAAGATTTAATTTGGTAAGTGTTCAATTGTATTTAATTTATAGGTTAGGTTATCATATAGGGCCCTGTAGCTCCCTTCATAAGCTACGGTGGTAGCAGACTGCGTATAGCTTAAGTTAGATTCTAGTCGGACAAGCGTGGTGTCGCGTGGAGATTTTTTCCCGGTACTTAATTTTACCGGTAGATTTTTTCCCGGTAAAGTTCCGGTACAGAATTCTTCCCGCCGCTTCGTTTGTCCGGATTCTCGCTGCCACATTTTCTGGCAGCAGAGCGTAGTTGCTCTGCACATTTTCTGGTAGCAGAGCGTAGTTTATCTACCCTCTATTTGTTCGTTTGTAAAAAATAATTAATTGTTTGTAAAAATTATTAGATTTTTCTTAGTTTGTTTGTATAAGAATATTTGTAACCTTTTTTGTATTTGTTTGCGGTTTGTACCGTGCGTTCCGGGTTTGTGCCATTCTCATACCTACCGCGGTTCTTCGTGTAGTTGTTTGATTTTGTTGTTTTTTATTTACCTTTTGTTATTTTTTGTTTGTGACTTGACGCGATGGCGAAGGCCTCCAATGCTAGGGCGACACTCGCCAACGAATTGAGATGGTTTGTGACGGCCGGAGGACTCCTGTCCCGGAAGGACAGGGAGGGCGCCATACTGCTAAGAGCGGATCACCTCCACTCACGATTGATTAGCGCGGAAGCGGCCATGGCGGCGCTTACCGAAGCCGATCTTACCCCGGAGGCCTACGCAGGTCACATGGCGGACATGGACCAGATCCTGAGTCTGCACGATGATATCGCGGAGGCGGTGACCGCAATAAGGGAGAGACAGGCTGGCGGACCAGCCCCTCGCACACCTGTTAGACAGGAAGGACCAGCGGTTACTGGTCGGCTCCCCACCCTTCAGCTGTCCCACTTTGGGGGTAGGATGGAGGAGTGGGTAGCATATAAAAATATGTTTGAGTCCCTGGTCGTAGCACGACAGGATTTGTCGAAGGCCCAGAAGATGGCCTACCTCCTCTCCACTCTTGAGGATGAAGCGCGGTCGCTCATCCAGCACCTCCGGGTGGAGGACGACCAGTACGATACGGCTTGGGAGTTATTGAACTCCCGCTACCAAAACTTACGTTTGTTAGCGGATGCGCACGCCGCACAGTTGATGGCCCTGCCCAAGGTGGCCAACAGGGCACAGTTGCGCCTGCAGTTGCTCACGCCCGTTACAGTGGCCTGTAACGCGCTCCGCACACTGGGGCTGCCGGTGGACCAATGGTCTTTTTTGTTGGTGCACATTGTATTGGGCAAATTGCCCAATGACATCCGCTCGCGGTTTGAGCGCGAAAATGCGGAGCGGGATAGCACCACCCTACCAACATTCACTGACTTGGTGAAGTTTTTGGAGTTTGAGGCACGGGCTGCTGAGAATACCATGACGGACTCAGCGCCATCCAGAGCGCCTGAACGTAGGCCCTTGGAACCCTCATGGCGAGGGAGGCCCCAACAGGGACGGCAACCGCCACCGCGTGGAGCTGGTGCGCGGGTTGCACACACGGCAGCAGTCGCGAGGGACGCGGACTGCCTGCAATGTGGTCGGATGGGCCACAGCCTGCTGCAATGCAGGGACTGGCAGAGACTGCCAGTACAAGATCGGCGCCGCATGGCAAAGCGGCATGAACTTTGCTTTTATTGTTTGGGCGGTCACTATGCACGTGACTGTCCCAGTGCCATACCATGCAGTGCATGCCGTGGGCGGCACCACGCGATGCTTTGCATGAACCGCAACGGGGATGGCACCCGGATGTTGAGGCAGGGGTCCCCTATGGGCGGGGGCGCTCCTGCGCGAAGCCCTCCACCACCGGACGGAGGACGCGGCTTCGCTCGTCGCACCCCCCTCGGGAGGGGGTCGCGTACCTGCGCGGGTCTTGGCGGACCGGGACCACGCGCCCCAAGGTCATGGCCAGTATGTAGCTGGCCAGGCCCCGGATAGGGCCCCCATGGGCGGGGGCCCTAGATCGGACGTGAGAGTGGGGACACCCCCCTCCACGCGGGTTACCACTACCCACCACATGCAGCCGCAGCGGTTTTCTCCGCCGCTGCACGAGTACCCACGGCTGGAGTACCACCCGCCGTACCATATGTATGGCCGGGCCGCGGGTTATGCCCCCCCTCAGATGGGGATGTGCACTCGCCCGCCATATTATCCGGGTCAGTGGCGCGCCCCTGGTTTGGAGAGAGTGGGGAGCCCGTAACTAGCTTGCTCCCTTGCTGGGACAGAGCCGCGGACGGTTCTGCTCCCTACCGCAGTGGTCCGCGTATGGGGTCGTAGGGGGGAAGCCATTAATTTGAGAGCTCTGTTGGACTCAGGGGCTCAAAGCAGTTTGGTTACCACTCGAGTGGCACGCCAGTTAGGTTTAGTCGTGGAAGACTCGCCTGTGCCACTTCTTGGAGTTGGTGGCATACAAGTGAAGTGTCTGACGGGCCAGACACTTGTCACCTTTTCTTCGCTGAAGTCCTCCACAATGAGGATCACGACTTCGGCTATGGTAATGGATACCATTGCGGGTTGGCACCCCTCGACAGACATACCGCCGGGTGTGTTGTCTTTGGTTTCGGGTCTGGATTTGGCCGACCCCTTTGTCTTTCATCCCGGCCCAGTGGACTTGCTCCTGGGCTCGGACGTATTGGGTTGGATTTTGTTGGGTACACAGAAGGCTCTGGGTTCGTCTTCACTGATGGCAGTGTCTACGATTTTTGGTTTTGCCCTGATGGGCCCTGTGTTTGATAATGGCACCGCGGAGGAGCCACCGGTTGTCGCATCTGCGTCCTTGGCCAAGACCATGCAAAGGTTTTGGGAGGTGGAGGAGCCACCTATGAGTTCCAGGATGGATCCGGAACACGCTGAGTGCGAAGCCCTTTTTCGATCGACCACGGAGAGGTTGCCCTCCGGTCGGTTTGTAACTAGGTTACCTTTTGTTGCCTCTCGTCCTAGCCTAGGGCAAAGTAGGGCGCTTGCGGAGAAACGACTGCTGTCCATGGAGCGACGCATGCAGCGTGACCACGTACTTCGCGATAAATATATTGAATTTATGCGCGAGTACGAGGATTTGGGTCACATGTCTCCGGCTCGAGTTGATTGGAGCTCAACTGAGCATTATTTTTTGCCCCACCACGCGGTGGTGAAGGCCTCAACGGGCAAGTTGCGGACTGTCTTTGATGGGTCCGCACCCACTTCGAACGGAGTTTCGTTGAATCTATGTTTGCATTCAGGTCCCAAATTGCATAGGGACATAATTGACATCATCTTGAACTTTAGAAGACATCAAGTGGTTTTTGGCGCGGACATCCGGATGATGTTCCGCCAGACAGTCATACATCCTGAGGACAGGCGATTCCAGTTGATACTCTGGCGTGAGCGCCCTGAGGATCCTGTGACGGTGTATGAACTCAACACAAACACGTATGGTTTGAAATCTAGTCCCTATATCGCCATCAGATCATTGCTTGAATTGGCAGAGCGGGAACGGATCCGCTTTCCCCGTGGGGCTTCCGTGCTGTCACGTGACTTGTATGTTGATGACGTGTGCACCGGAGCCCAAAGTATTGAGGAGGCCCTCCTACTGCGGGATGAATTGATTGAAATATTGAAGACAGGTGGCTACGAGCTACGTAAGTGGTTGTCTAATGAGCCTAAAGTTCTAGAAGGGATCCCGGAGGATCACCAACAGAACCCTCACCTGTTTGAGGATGTGGATGATCCCAACAGGATAGCGGTGCTGGGCATGCAGTACCAGCCGCTAACCGATATTTTCACATTCCAAGTGGACTTGGAAATACCAAAAGTCTGGACTAAGAGAACGGTGTTGTCCGTAATAGCCCGTATGTTTGATCCAAGCGGTTGGATCAGTCCAGTGATATTCTCTGCAAAGTGTCTTCTTCAGAGACTTTGGACTTTGGGCGTCTCGTGGGACGAGCCGCTGTTTGGCTCTCCATTGGATGATTGGCTCGAGTTGTTTTCATCGATTAAAGAAGTCAATCGAATTGCCTTGCCTCGTCGAATATTGCCCCCCGGGAAATATCGAGCCAGCCTGCATGGCTTTTGTGACGCGTCGGAGCGAGGCTACGCCGCGTCAGTCTATATGCGGACAGTTGACGCCGATGGCCGGGTCAATGTCTCGCTTTTGTTAGGGAAGAGCAAGGTCGCCCCCATCAGGACTAGGCTGACTATTCCCAAGCTTGAGTTGAGTGGAGCTCACCTTCTTTCTAAATTGTTGCATCACGTTGCCAGTGAGCTGGCGGCCACGGTCGAGATACGGGACATCTTCGCCTGGTCGGATAGCCAGGTCGCGCTTGCATGGTTGCGCGCGGCCCCACATACCTTGGAGGTTTTTGTGGGAAATCGGGTTTCCCAAATCCAGAATATCGGAATTGATATAACATGGAGACATGTGCCGGGAGAGCTTAACCCAGCGGACTGTGCCTCCCGAGGTTGTACGGCACCAGAATTGGTGTCACACCCGCTCTGGTGGGGTCCAGAGTGGCTGATGGGATCAGAAACTTCTTGGCCTGTCTGTCAGACAGATGTTACTTCTTTGAGTTTGACTGGGCTCCGTGTACATGCTGTAGTCGCTGAGACGACGTCGGAGCCGGATTGGCTACTTGCTCGGTATAGCAGCTTGGATAAGCTTCTGGGTGTTACCAGTTGGATTAAGCGTTTCATACATAATTGTAGAAACCCACAGGCAAAGCGGTTGGAGCCGATTGCAGGTGCAGAAGAGCGCCGGAGCGCATTGTTGCATTGGGTCCGTGTCGTGCAGACCGGACGGTTTGAGTCAGAGCTTCGTATTTTGCGCGACGGACGCGCTAAGTTGAAGGGCGCGGTCGCTCGTTTGAACCCGTACATCGACTCGGATGGGCTTCTTCGGGTTGGAGGCAGGCTCCGGAAGGCGGATCTTCCATATGAGACTCGCCATCCTCTGTTGTTGCCCAAGGGCGGACCCTTGGTGCAGCTTTTGGTGTCTGATCGACACATTCGTAACGCCCATGCTGGGTGCAATGCTTTGTTGGCTATTTTGCAACGCGAGTTTTGGATTTTGTCTGCCCGAAGAGCAATCCGTAGTGTCCTGTTTCGATGTATTGCATGTTATAGGTTGAAGGCATCCACGATGCAACCACAGATGGGTGATTTGCCCGTTGATCGAATTCGACCTTCGAGGCCGTTTGACGGCGTTGGAACCGATTTTGCCGGTCCCTTTTCGATCAAGGCTTCTCCCTTTCGTAATGCCCGTATTGTGAAGGGCTATTTGTGTGTATTTGTTTGTTTGGCCACCAAGGCTGTCCATTTGGAGGTGGTATCAGCTCTGACTACGGAGGCCTTCGTCGCCGCGTTGGATCGCTTTGTTTCGCGTCGAGGTCTACCTTCCCTTATTAGGTCTGACAATGGCACAAACTATAAAGGAACTGTAAATTATCTTAAGGATGTTTCTGTGTTTATTGATAAAAATTGTACTAGTTTAAGTCAAATTGCTGCCCAAAGGGGAATAACCTGGAAGTTTAGTCCCCCAAGTTGCCCCCATTGGGGAGGGATTTTTGAAGCGGCTGTGAAATCCGCAAAGACCCACCTCCGCCGCATTATCGGAGAAACGGCTCTAACTTTTGAAGAGCTGGCCACAGTGTTTTGTAAAGTTGAGGCGGTCCTCAACTCTCGTCCTCTCTGTCCGCTATCTCCAGATCCAAATGACTTGGAAGCTCTCACCCCTGGTCATTTTTTGGTGGGAGGGCCGTTGAATGCCCTGCCCGAATACCCGTGGAAGGATGAACGCGTATATCGGTTGTCGCGTTTTCAAATGTTGCAGCAAATGAGCCAGGACTTTTGGCGTCGCTGGTCGCTTGAATATTTGCATTTGCTGCAGCAAAGAGTGAAGTGGACAGACAGGACTGAGCCTCCCAGGGAGGGTGATTTAGTATTGTTAAAAGAGGCAAATTTGCCCTCATTGCTTTGGCGACGAGCTCGCATATTACGTTTGATTCTTGGCGGAGATGGCACTCCGCGTGTGGCTGAGGTGTTGGTCGACGGTTCGATTTTAAGGAGAGGTGTGACCTCTCTCGCCCGCCTTCCCGTAGAGTAAGCTAGCGGTCTGCTTCTCAGACCGGGACGGGGGGATGTTTGTAATATATTGGGTAAAACTAAACGCAGGCGTTTCGCATTGCTGCCGCCAGAGGGCGTTCGGGGTTTTCACATTGCTCGTGCGAATGGCTCGCGGACGGTCGCCATTGCATTGCCCTATGCGATATCGGTTTGATTTTTAATACGCGAGAGGTTCCGCGTTCTTTGATTGCTAATTAGCTTGAGTTGTGTTTGTGAATTTCCTGTTTGTTAAATAACTATTGAACTTTGTGTTTGTGTACCCGTCATGGTGACTTTTTCTTGTGAGAGGTGAAACGTGGCTGGCTGTTCACATCTGGCTGTTCCCGAGTGAAACTACGGGAAGAAATCTATTTATTTGTCCTGGGGAATTGAGATCTCAAGGGTTAGGTAGGGTGATTAGGAATTCCCCCTTCCCGAAGACACTCAAGTTTGGATCCGAAGAGAAAGAAGATTTAATTTGGTAAGTGTTCAATTGTATTTAATTTATAGGTTAGGTTATCATATAGGGCCCTGTAGCTCCCTTCATAAGCTACGGTGGTAGCAGACTGCGTATAGCTTAAGTTAGATTCTAGTCGGACAAGCGTGGTGTCGCGTGGAGATTTTTTCCCGGTACTTAATTTTACCGGTAGATTTTTTCCCGGTAAAGTTCCGGTACAGAATTCTTCCCGCCGCTTCGTTTGTCCGGATTCTCGCTGCCACATTTTCTGGCAGCAGAGCGTAGTTGCTCTGCACACATACTAATATTATAAATGCGAAAGTTTGGATGTGAGTTTGTGAGTTTGTGAATTTGTGAGTTTGTGAGTTTGTGAGGATGTTTGTTACTCAATCACGCAAAATCTACTGGACGGATTTCGATGAAATTTGGTACAGAGGTAGATAATGACCTGGAATAGCACATAGGCTACTTTTTATCCCGGGAAAAAACACTGTTCCCGTGGGAAATTCACGCGGGCGAAGCCGCGGGCAAAAGCTAGTATTATTATAAATACGAAAATGTGTTTGTATGTTTGTCCGTTTTTTTACATCAAAACGGAGCAATGAATTGATGTGAATTTTCATGTGGAGATACTTGGAGTGCTGGGAAGTGACAAAGGTATCGTTTGATTGCGGCGGAGCCGCGGTTACCATCTGGTACTTTAATGAACTTGAAGTTAATCAATATACCACTTTTGAGTTTTCCATAAAAAGTATAATATTTGGTGTAAGCTTTCACAAAATATTTGGTGCTTAATTTTCTCAAAACAAATAAATTCCTGTAGAATCGTGTTTATGTAAATCTTCATACTCAATTAGCAATAAGAGGCTCTGGCCTCAGATATTATAGATTCTGATCAATACAATATGGAAGACAGTAGTTTAGTAATAAAATAGCTCCAAAATATTAAGATAATACTTTTTTGTGCCATTTCAATTTGTTTTGAATGGCTAGAGCTAAGTTTTAAAACCAAAAGAAATACTTACGCCCGGTTTCCGAAAAGCATGTCAAGTATTGAATTTGGTAACAAAGTGTCATAATTAACAATCTGCAAAACAACTTTGGGTTTCTGAAAAGCTATTCACCGTAAAATTATCTAATCGACTGTTTGACTTTTTTCATTCACTCATTCATGTTTGTTTCTATCCAAAGAGTTTCTAAATACTCTTTGTAACATCCAACGCTCTAGTTTTATCTCTTCCGTTGACAACAAATGCCAATTTCGACTTTTGCCACTTTATATGACGGCCTCCGTGGCGCAGTGGAAAAGACCTTGCCTCTGAAACGCGGGGTCCGGGTTCGGGCCCCGGTCATGTCTGTATTTTTTTTCTTTTTTTTTGGGGCTTTTGTCGATGACATGTCATTCCCATTGAATGCATTATTTTCCCCATGATTTGCACTATTTTATTTATTACTTATATTTATTTTTTTATTTATTATATAAATGCGCAAGTTTGAATAAAAGTTTGGAAGTTTTGACGAAATTACACAAAATCTACTAGGCGAATGGATTAAATTTGGTTGAGATTATCAACTTGCTACGTAATTTTTTCATTAATTTGCGTTTCAGAAACCGGGTGTTAATGATTTATTCATTAAGTATTTATTTTGGTATATGTATTATTATATGTTTAATAAATACCTATTCAAACGGATGTGAAGTGCTAGAAGCATTTAATTTAACTTGTAGCAATATTAGCCCTTCCTTTATTTTCCTTTGCTAGCCTTGCAATACGTTTCATATAAAGTCAGCAAATTCTTTTAACAAAATATAAGATATTTGCTCGCAGTATTTATTTCTCCCATCCGGTCTACGTCTTCAGTCTGGCAATAATTGCACTGTTAGCATTTTATTGGTTACAAATTCAATAAGCGCCAATATGTTTTAAATCCATACATTTAATAGAATAACAAAGAAAAAGGTTCAGTTATACTGGTACTGTCAAAACATTGGTTGATAGATACTTATCTGCCCTTTAATAGGAAAATACGGAAATAGCGGCTAATATATTTATTTTACTAAAACGGTAGAGATATGCATGGACATTGAATAAAGTTTGCGAAGTACCTACGCAAAGAACCATTCCAATTAGATATTGTTGATATTTGCATTACATTTTCCCGGATTTAGTGAAATGTCAAAGGTTTTCTTATTACTCTTATTACTTTACGGATAAAGTTCTATTTATCTACATTTTGTTCTTAAGTGGGAATTGGATTTGAATTAGATATATAATAAAATAAAATCAGCCTTACGAAGATTATAGTTTAATTGTTACCATTTCAGTTATTTCTAACGACTGTCTTTAATTTAATAATTTCCATGCGTCTAGTCTGCTCGATTCTCATTTATCCGGGCTATATTTTTATAGCTATGATTGGTTTGATTAATTTTGACATGTTGGAATAAATGAATTTTCCTGTCATTGATGAATGCGAATTAAATGCGAATATCGATTGGGTATTTACATACATACCTACTTAATAAAAAATATTTTCTATCCTTTGTTAAGGCTACTTAAATTTTATCTATGACAGTCTAGCAGAGCCTTTAGCAACGATTTACAACTCAAATATTTGATCGTTTACTTTATTCGTTCCTTTTCTTTTACTAACTTAGGAATTTGAATGAAAGGAAAACAATTCGAGTGGCAACAACAGAAAGATTACTTGTTTCTTGATTTTAATACAAATACCGTTTGGTTGGGGTGTTTTTTTCTGCTCGGTTTATTCCGAACTCTTGTTTGAACTAAACTTTGTGTTAATTTTTGGACCTTTTATCTTGAGCAAACTTTGAATTTTCCATTTTTATAAGTTCTATATTATCGTCATGGAATGAAATGGTTCTGGAGAAAATTATACGAATGTCGAACATGTGGCTGTCAAAATGCGTTGGTAAACAAAATGTGTAAATTTTTGTGTGTGTGTATGTGTGAGCAAGCGTTTCCTAAAGTAGGGTATCAGAACCAAAATCAATGTTCTTGGAGCGATCTTGAAGTTTTATTAAGAAATTTGAATTTGACGTTTTGCAAATGAAATTTTATTGTTTACGTAATTAAGATTTCCAATGAAGTTTCTATTGTTTGCATAATTTAGATATCTAAAGAAAAAGTTTGCTTGAATTTTGTTCCATTGTATCGAAGCATTTAGTATAGTGTATAACATTTGCGTGGGATATTGCGATTTACACGAGCGAACGTAATTTACTTATTCGCGTTTAGGATATGGGCCCTCGCACAACAATGTCCGTTGTGTAATCATAACATATTATATTCGAATATTGTAATTTACGCAAATAATTTTACACTAAGATAAACTCAAGTGTGTATGCTTTTGCTAGCGCTTTACGCATGAGAAAACCAACATTATAGTAGGTCGGCAAATGTAAAAAAAAATTCTAGAAATCGATTCTCGTTCAGTAGTCTCCGATATGCGTAAATTTGGTATTAGTGAATTCAGAAAAATGTCCTGAACATAGATAAGTATATTAGACAAGCCGCGCCCCGCGCCTTTGCTCCCGTAGGAATTTCGAAATAAAAAGTACCCTATGTGCTATTCACGGTATTTTTCTATCCGTGTACCAAATTTCATCGATATCCGTCCAGTAGATTTTGCGTAATTGAGTAACAAACATCCTCACACATTCACAAACTCGCATCCAAACTTTCGCATTTATACTCGTAAAAGTAGGATGACAAGCCCCAAAGCGGCAGAGGTAGTTACTGTGACGTCATAAAGTCTGCCATACAAAAAAAAATATTTTTATATACATACCGGGTATCATATGTAATACCATCAAATGAAAAGCCTTCTTGAGTGGATAAGAACAAATACAAACTTCCTTACCTTGCGAGGAATATTAATGTCCCATGGCGATAAAGATCTTCAGACTGAAATTAATTGAAAAACTATTTATAAATCACCCGGGACAGTGATCTCTTGTTAGTTTCAGACTACAATTTTCTTCCAGTAAAATATTTTATAGGATTAATACAAGTAAAAATAAAATAACTGTATAAAAGTACATACGAGTAAGTATTATTAGATCAGCCTTTCAGACTTCCTAACACAATCTTAATTGATGTATGATACATTTTTTCCTTTCAAGCAGGACCAGAAAGGAAAACTACCTAGCATTGCAAAGTTTCTGCTTTGAGTATTTAATTAGACATTCTGTACTTTAATTAAGAGTACCTGAGTATTAAATCGCCAACTTCGTCGTTGTCTCGACCTGTTTTCTCTAGTTTACGAAGATTAACTATAATGAAAAAGTTATGTACAGTCACGAGCATTAATATGTATTCAATTTGAGACCTTATCACATTGCCTTAAGGACAATGTGTTTATATAGTTGTGTGACTGTACAATTTGTGACTTCGATTCTTCTACGATTTTTCCAGTTAATTTTCTTAAACCATGAAAGCACAAATATAAATAAAGTATCAAAATTGAGTATTTAGAAGTTTGCAAATGGTACAAGTTTAGTTTTATCTTTAATCTGTACCTTCATCACCGTCAGGAATGGTTTAAAAGATTGCGTCTCGGTAAACTGTTTATCGTTATCGTTATTTGGGGAAACTTGGAAAGAAATCGCACAGTTTTACTTTCTTGCTTTTGCTGTATTTATTGTTATATCTTTATAACTTTTTCTTTGTATTCCAGTTGAGTTGCCTAAGGTGAATTAATAATGATAATTTGAAATTATTTTTAATCCTTGGCGGTAATAAGAAGAGCTATAAGAATAAGTATTTTTTAAATGCTTTTTCTTTATTTATGACTCTCTTTTTGCTTGAGAGAGCCAGTTTGTAAAGTAACGCATCTAAATCGCCTTGCAAACTGACATTTTACTTAAAATATTATTATTTATAGAAGCGGTGATGGCCTAGTGGTAGGGCGCCCGCCTGTTGCTGCAAAGGTCCCAGGTTCGAATCCTGCCCTTGCTACATGAGTTTGTATACATACCAATCTTTTTAGCATACCAAAGTTAGTTTTCCATCGAACACCACTTGCTTCCGGTGGTGAAGGAAAACATCGTGAGGGAACCTGCACTCTGATTGATGATTATCCGCTAGGTGTGAAATGGAGAAGGCAATGGTAAACCACTCGATTAAAAATTGCCAAGAGAGTCGTTGTGTGTGTTTCATTCCATATAATGACCACGACCCTCAGTCATGAGGAAATATGACTAAAGAGAGATTATTATTTAAACTTTTACTTCTAACTCTCTTCTTTGTCCACTGTTTATGATTCATGGGACTGAACATTTACCATCAGAATAAAAGGGACAGATATAGGCAATAAAGTTGTGCTTTACGGCAGTTAAATGGACGGAAGCTTTTATTCTCAGGGCGAAGTCAAAGGCATGATGCAGAACTTACGAACAATACAGCTTCAGGAAAATATAGCCTTCCGCTTTCGTCGACCCTTCTCGTAATAATTTTTATGAAGAGCGTAAGTTAACTTATAAATTTAGTTGTCTTAATTTTGCCATCTTCTATATATATATATATATTCTATATATATATATATATTTATATATATATATATACTAGGTTTCACCCGTGGCTTCGCCCGCGTGAATTTACCACGGGAACCGTGCCTTTTCCCGGAATTAAAGGTACCCTATGTCCTTCTCTGTACTTCTAACTATGTGTATGCGAAATTTCAGGAAGATTGGTTCAGTAGATAAAGCGTGAAGAGGTAACAAACAAATAAACGAACAAACAATCAAACTTACTTTCACATTTATAATATTAGTTAGGATTAGGATATATACTCAAAGGTGACTGACTGACTGACATAGTAATCTATCAACGCACAGCCACCACTACTGCACTGGACGGATCAGGAAATTTGGCATGCAGGTAGATTTTATGACGTAGGCATCCGCTAAAAAAGGATTAACGCGAGTGAAGCCGCGGGCAAAAGCTAGTTAATAATTTATAGGTATACAGAACATTTGATATTAAAATATTAGATAATTATAGTAAGTAATTACATTTTCTCTAACATTTATGATCTGTGCTAAGGGAAACCTGTATAACTGCTTCTCCAATTAGAGAGAGATGAGACTACTCGCCTTTTCCTTGATTACGCATGGTATGTATGGTAATTACTTTAACGTTAACTTATCGCATCGGGTTCAGTGACTTTGACGAACTGATACATGATTAAATTATTAATATTACTCTGCTATGATCCTTGCCTTCCTCAAATATAATTCAAACTAATATTATACATGCGAAAGTGAGTTTGTTACCTCTTCACGCTTTATCTACTTAACCTATCTTCCTGAAATTTCACATACACATAGTTAGAAGTACGGAGAAGGACATAGGGATCCATTCATCCTGCGAAAAAGCACTGTTGCCGTGGAAAATCACGCGGACGAAGCCGCGGGCAAAAACTAGTTATTTATAAATCAATATAATTTACTCGTTGATAGACAATAATTTACTAAGATTAATAATTGTATCATGTAAAAAAAAATGGCATGTTGGGCAGCTGGCAACCCTATCCCTATGAAATGAACTAACGTGACATTTTGACTTTGTATGATTTAATAGTTGCCAACATTATGTTGCAAGTGTCGAAGTATACATATAGGTATATAGAAAAGGCTTTGTATACCTAATTTTAGCTTTATTGTGCTTTAATGTGTCAGGTGTCAGGCACTTTGTAACATTTTTCTCATCGGAATGGGTTGACATTTACCATACTAATTTGTTTCCTATACCAATGGGGTGACTTTGAGAAAATTTTGAAACCCTGTTTCCGAAAAGTTACAAGATATCAGCGACCAGTTAATTAAACTTAGTACTACAACTTATTTATTTATTAATTTGTTTGAATGGAAAGAATAAAAACAAAGAAAAAATTGAAACATTTTATTTTATTTAAATTACATCTTTGGTAAGTACAATGGCTTATGGGATTTGTGGCCCCAAGAAATTGGTTCTTTGGTACCTACTAGATCGATTTTGATTTTATTCGACTATACGTCACACGTGTACCTACGTCAGTTTATAAGTAGTGTCAGCAGAAAATCGAATTAAATTATAAAGATGGTGAACGCTGTTTGAAATTCTGTTGACACTGCCCATATTTCATGAGATTTTACTGTGAAAAAGTATTGCGAAAAATGCTTCTTTTATCACTTCTTTGGTAGTATGAGGTTAACAGCAGTTCGTATTTAAAATAAAAGACAAACACATAATACTATGAGTCATAATTCATAATCTTAATTTCATATGATCAACTGATGAGTCATTTCATTGCATATCTTTGGTACAGATAGGCTCTTACATAAACATAAAATTCATTAATACAATATATACTTATGTAGGTAAAATCATATTTAAGTCAATGATATATTATAATATATATATATCATTGATTTAAGTCATATATTAATTTATTTACAAACAAAAAAAATATAATAAATTTCAAAGAGTCTCAAATCGTCAGCAATTTGTTTACATAATGGTATAACTTTTGGTTCTGATGGCTGTGTTTCAAATATCAATACGTTTTTACAAATCAAATGTCCATAAAATAGCGATAGGTACCTAAGTAAAAATAAAAAATAATACATAAGAAATTATATTTTCCACTCTTGGCTCTGTCTACCCCGGAAGGGATAAAGAGGTGATTCTATGTATGTATGTATGTATACATAAGAAATGAATACGGTTGGTGGTTAGATGGTTTAACAGAAACTACTTAATTTATGTAGGTACCTCACCATCGATACAGAATAAAAAACAGTACCAATGAAACTTGTGTCTTTGTGTGTACCTACTGTAATTTATCGAGTTTTAATTTATGAAACTGTACTTCGAATGTCAAGAGATTTCTGACCACCAAATTAATATGATTTATTATTAAAAGTTAGCAAAAATTGGGACCACGGTTTGTTTGGATTGGAGGCAGTATTTTGAAGACAAGATAGATTTACTAGTGTAGTATGTATAAAATCTAGATAAAATTTATAATTTGTAAAAAAATCAAAATGCAGATACGTGCAAAAATTGCTTCGAGATCCAACCGACCGATTATTTTCAGTATAAATAGTAGCATTTTTCTTTTATAGTTACTTATATATTTTTAGCCAGATTGATTTATTCCTATCCTATTATACAATTTACATTTTACTCAACAAATATTATTATTATTTAAATGTAGATCGTATCTTTGGGTTATTATTATATAGTATATTTATAACGCTTAATATTGATGTTTTCATATGGTATAAAATATCTTTAAATTTTAATCGTTTACCTAATCGTTCTTAAATTTATTAACATTCGAAAATCGTTCTGGAATGATTGAACTCTTTTTTGCTTCTTCATAAAACGTTATTCTAATACAAGCAATAAACAGTATACCACGTTTATGCACATATACATATTTACCTTTTATATTAATAATATCATTTGTTGTAAAAAAGTAATGTAAAATTAATTTTAAACTAATATCTGTTTAACAACATAGTATACAATTATTATTTCAATTCGATGTAAAACATTACTATTTTCCAGATTTCTTGTGAAATAAAAAAATACGCTCTCTTAGAAATCGTTTTGTACTTATTTAATTTTCCAGATATTTGTTTTCAAGACCTTGGTATACATTATTTTGTAACTACTTGCCAATTTTTTACAATATGCTCAGTACTTGGAATACAAGACATAGATTGACATAGATTTTTTTGGAAGCTGCTCAATTTCATCAACCAAATCTGCTGCGTAAATTTGGCCAATGGTTTCAAAATAACCCTGTATAACTTTCATTCCATTTTGAAAATTATTTAGAGATATTCAAGATATATTTATGATTATTTTTAAATACGCGTATTCATACTTTTAAGATTGAATATGGTCTATTGCTATCATATACTATAAATATACATTCGAGAAAAATGTAGAGCAAAAATATCAGAACACTTAACAATATTTTTTGGTTTACGGAAACGTACTTCTATTTTAGTTGGCTCGATTTTATCCTAAAATAAACTTTTTAAATCAGCACCTTCATCGATTCAATTATATTTCTCAAAACATTTCTCTTGTCTTTGACACCCCTTATATACAATAATATCACACATTGATATTGTACAATTTGTACGCAATGTCTCTCGTGCAAATCTTATCTTGATTTGGAACAAGATTAAATTTACTTTATACAAGTCGATCAGGGAACATCAAAATAACGTTTAAACTTGAAAAGACTAAACTATATCGTATTTCATATGTTATCGATTCTCAAATTAATTTTGAGCTATGTTTGTAATGAAATTGTTAAATAGAGGTATATTTTGTACATCGGGTTAAGTGCAAAACGTTATAGAAAAAAATATTATAACTTTGATTCTTACAGGGGAAATTAGATAAATTTTATCATACAGGATATCAACTTAACATACCCATAAATCCCGAATGTTTATTGTATGTACTCAACATTAAATTGTATTACCAGTAACTAGACAATCAGTCAATGAGAAATATAACCACTTGTGTGAGGTAAACAATTCACTAGTATTTTGTGACGTCATGATTTGCGGTCAAAAGTCAAAATTATGACACACCGCGTAGGTAAAATGTGTAATGATTTACCTTAGAAACAGAGACATGTATAGACTGATCACAGAAATCGGAATAAAATAATACATTTAGAAATTGTGCCTGCTGCATTTGATTTGACAACTGGTTTCCATTTGATGCTTACTAAAAAGCAATACGTAAATGAAAATTCAAACTTGAAAATAAAGTCTCGATTCGACTCGTGCTTCAGCCCGTTGCACCACCTAAAAAATAACGCGTTAACCCTCAATGGTATTACATTCCGATTTCTGTAGTCCCGATGGATATATAAAACTGCGTTTAGGCCGGGTATTTACCCTTCTCTATTTACAAAATCTGGATAATACACTTTCTTGACATGTATAACTGGCATTAATAGCTTTAGGTATATTTAACCTATATGGCAATATAACGTACATAATGCAATAATAATAATAATTTCATAACACAATATTCTATTGTCAAACACGCTACTGTACCTACCAATTAACTGTTTTCTCATACCACAACAATACTTTCAAAACGGAATGCTTATTTAAGAGTATATCGTCATGGTGATATCATATGCTTAGCTTTATCTCACATAAATTACTTACAATTACGGCATGATATTTACAATAATATTTACACTTGAATAAATCTTAATTTTAACAATATTTCTACAAATGCTATATCCGCTACTCTCCAAAATCCTTTGGGATCCTTACGACAAACGGACGGCACACACTTCTCACCATTCCCTAACATGGCTCAACAATTAACATCTTGAGTATTCTTTAATTTGACTTTCCTCGAAGACCGCCTAAATGACTTATTTAAGTTGTTGATTATTCTCATACTTGTTGACTCCGAATCAGTTTGCGGTTGACACGTAATGAGGTCTTTGTAAGCTTGACGGTATTCGTTTGACATCACCACGTAGATGATAGGGTTCACGCATGTCGTTAAGAAGATCAGCACGTAACTGACAATTTTCAATGAAGTATGATTTGTGAATTCGAAAAATATCTTTATTAGTGAAATCGGGAGATGACACAAAAAGAACGCGAGCATTATCGCCACAATCATTGTCCTTAACTTCTTATCCTTTCTCGTCGGGAGATTTGGCTTTGGTGAAAGTGTCGGGCGCCTGTTTACAAAAGCCTTTCTAATTTTATCTATTGGGCTAGTCCTCTTGCGATTCTGATCTGTTTCAATCTCATTTTCAGGTGTTTCAACTCCAGAGCAAGATGAATTTTCTGAGCTTGGAGTAGACAGGCATTGTAAATGTCGGATATACATTTTAGGATTACATGCTCTAGCATCTGCAATGGTGCTCATTCTTGCATCATTTACATCTAATGTAATGGCATCTGTTACACTTGTGTTCTTACGATATGTACAGTGAGATCTTTTGGTAACTCGTTTGACAATAAAAAATATTCGAGCGTAACAAAACGTGATAGTTAAGCCAGGGATCACGAAGGCTATAACGAAGAGGTATTTCTTGGGAGATCTGTCGTGGATGTCTTTTATTATAGTGCATGACCCGATTTTAGGATCTAGACTGAATCGGCCCCATACTTCTATCCACATCGGTATCATTGCAGAGATGCAAAAGAGCCATAAAGTCATCACCATAAGTATTAAATTTCTTTTAGTATATATCCTGTGAAAAAGAAATTGACATATTAACAAAAAAACTTGTAATAAAACTATTTTCAACACACTTGCTCGTAAAGTGGGTCTTATTACATCGAATTTAGGCCATAATGCATGCTTATGTATTACGAAGGTATTACGAATATATTACGGAGGTGTTTGGAAATGATAATACCTTACTTTTCTGTCATGTGCTATACAAAAGATAGAAAACTAATGCGTGTTATGAATTCCAGAAAGCATTTTTAATTTAGCCGCATAATACATAGATCAAACAGTTTTTAAATAAGCGAAGATAATGATTTTTACACAGGCCAAGGACTGGCTGTTTGGCGATATAACTATCCGCAGTGCGAACTGCGCGCTCACAGCGCGCGGCGCGCGAATAAAAGGCAAGACCATATTTTATTAGGTTGTTTTTGAATTTTCGATTTTCGCCGTGTTAGCATATTAAAAATTTATTAAAATGTCGACTAGTATGTAAGAATATGTAAATTTAACTCCACCTAAAAAAAATCTCCTCGAACGCGCCGCACCGAGGCAGTGTGCCCAGCATACCCGCCGCATTACCCCGCTGAACTGCGAGGCTTATGCGCTGAGCAAAAAAGACGCCAGCTCTTGGGTCTCCAGTTGCCTCGATGAGACGGGTTGAGACTTGATTTAAAAAAATTTTAGCCTCAGGGCCGATAATCCGATAATTAGATGTTAGGACCACATGATTTTTTTGTTACTCGCAAGTGTGTTGAAAAACGTCGTATGATACACGTGTGCAATTGTTAATTACGCATACTCGGCTTTATTAGCGCGCTCGCCTTCAGCTCGCACGACAATATCGCCTCTTGTGCGTAATGACCAACTTTGCACACTTGTTTCATAATGTACTATTAAAGCCTACTTACTTCGTATACAGGCAGGGATGTGATATGATGATGTATCTATTGATGGTGATAGCAGTGATTGAGAACAGCGACACTGCTACAAGGCCATATTTGGCCATGGGGAATACCCGACACATGGTGATGCCAAATACCCAAGACTTCGTCCAAAAGGTTGTTGCAGCCATCGGGAGTTCCAGACAGCAAAACAACAGATCAGACAGAGACAGATTTATAATGAAGAGAGCAGTTGCGTTGTGAACCTGCAATAGGAAAAATAAAGATTTATATAACTTAATTTTACAGGAAACATTTATTGAAATCTATGAGTATGTGCGTGCATGGATGAGTTTATTTCAAAGTTCACCTTGTGTTTGATTTTAATAACTTTAATTATAAATAAGCTTGAAGTTTCCAGTTAAAGAATACAACCACCCCATATTACCCCTGGGTGTCATATGAGCGGACTAACTAATAAAATTAAATCTTTCAAGTGGTCAACAAAAGACAATTGATCAGCGGTCTCTTGTGACCGCTCAGAACCTGAGTAAGTCTGAATATAATTTTCTTAATATAAGCTCTTCGGAAAAGGTGATAAAAGATGTGGTAATAATATCATCTAGAAAATTCACAGAGAGAGGTAAAAAATAATTTTTGATTTTGGATAAAGAAGAAGTTACTTAGATGCAAAATAATATAAGTATTACGTAGTTACCATCGTTTCAAAGTAGGTATTCAGATTTCATTTTATCTGTATACGAACTACAATACAAAGGCTTGCTAAATGGAGCATGGCATTGAACGTTGCTATTAAATTGTATATAGGTAGTATTCATAGTATGAATTCACGTTTATTTGTATAGTGATTCTGTCATTCACAAGATGACATAATGTAAATATATATTTAAAATTAACTTTGAAGGTAAAAATTTCTAAGGTAATAAAAACCCAGAATCCTAAATTAGGATAATTTATGCGTCAGGCAGAAGATCATGATATTTGAAAATTTTTAAGACACATCAAAGATACTATATGGATAAAAAAGTATTGTTCATAAGTTAAAATGACGACCTCCGTGGCCCAACGGTCATCACGCCGGACTGCCACACCGGAGGTCCCGGGTTCGATCCCCGGTCGGGTCAAGATGGAAAATGATCTTTTTCAGATTGACCCGGGTCTTGGGTGTTTATCTATATATGTATTTGTTATAAAATATAGTATAGTTGAGTTAGTATCCCATAACACAAGTCTCGAACTTACTTTGGGGCTAACTCAATATGTGTGATTTGTCCGTATATATTTATTTATTATTAAAACAAAAAAGGGGATATAGTGAAGTAGATATTAATACACATTAAAAGTGTCGAGCACCAGTATTGTATCATTCTCACATGCATGTCTAAACTGATGGTGGAAATTAAGTTCGATTCTAAGAGTACTGTAACAGATGTTTGTCTGCGGTTTTCGGTGTGAAATGCAGTTTTTTTTCCCGCAACATGAAATAAGGGCTTTCTGTAGGGTATTTAGCTTTTATAGTTTATTAAGTATAAATTTTCCATTTAAGTAAAGTAATAAATGTAATTCTTAGTGTGCCCCAGAGAGAATACCTCAGAATAAAGGCAAGGAGAATGTCTCATATGAGACATTCGCTGTTCACGCGCAATTACGCTAATTTCCAATTTTCCTTTGTAGTGTGATATGGTCGCGCTCTACCTATTCATTAGTATCCAGCTCATTCCTATTATTGTAGACGAAATTATTTATAAATAAAAAAAAAAAAAAATAAAATATATTTATTTCAGACTGAGTCCATATTTTGGTTAGTAACAATGAAAACTTATAACTATGTTAGTAAACAACACATTAAAACCAAAGGAAGAGAAAGAGGGTGTCGAATGCCAGCCCGACTGTTTACTTAACTGCGTGCAGTTTGAGCCAGCGGGCCAGCATCGGCGAGTCCCAGCGAGCAGCCAGCGCGCGCAGGATGCTGTTGGGGCTGTCGCGCGTGCGCCGCAGGAGAGACGCGCTGCGCTTGCGCATGATGGCAGCGAAACCATCTATGTGGGCAGTAGCGAACATGGCGGATGCACTACAATAACGCGGCAGCCCCATCAACGCCCGGAACGCGTTGTTATACTGTACGCGGAGGTCACTGTACGTCCCCTGCGTAAAATTGACCCACAGACTGCAGGTATAAAATGACTGACAGTAAGCTCGAAATAATGTTACTTTAACTTGTTCAGTACATTTAGCAAATCTGCGAGCCAACATGTTACAGCGGACAGACAGAGACCTCCGTTCACGTTCTATGTCTAGAGTGTCTTTCAAGTCTTCGCTGACCCAGTGGCCTAGGTACTTAAATCTGTCAACTTTTTTCAGAGGAATTCCACAGAGAGTAAACTTGGGAATGCTAGTATATCTTTTCTTGTCTGGCGTAAATACCATGAATTCGCTCTTGCCTACATTATACCTAAGCCCTTGAGCCAACGCATAAGACTCACAAATATTGAGCAGTTTTTTCATGGCTCCGCTTGATGGGCTTAAAAGGACCATATCGTCAGCGTAGCTTAAATTATTTACGCACACTCCGTCTATGTGACATCCAATACCGGTCCTGTTAAGCTCAACAATCAGCCTATTCATGTAGAGATTGAATAAGGTAGGGAGCTCATGCCGCCCTGTCTCACCCCACACTCTAACCCGTACTCTTCAGAGAGTGAGCCTGACCACCTAACATTGTTTTTCTGGTTATCGTACCAATGTTTAAACATTAATATAACTTCCTCGGGCAGATCTGTTTCTGATCTTAATTTATCCCACAGAACATCATAAGCTACCAGATCAAATGCTTTGGACAAATCTAAGTAACTAACATACACAGGTGTCTTCCTAGCCGTATAGTAGTGGACCGTCTGCTTTAGGCATAGAATAGCACTCTCCGTGGAAAGACCAGGTCTAAAGCCAAACTGGGCATCCTCAAGTATTACATGTTTTTGTAAAAGCCTGCTAAGCAGACTGTCCAGTACCTTCGCGATCACAGTTGCAAGTGAGATTGGCCTATAGTTACATACATCAGAAGAATCTCCAGTTTTGTTTTTAACTATAGGCACCACAATTGTACGCATCAAATTATAAGGTATATAAGAATGACCGACACACAAGTTAAAAAACAAAGACAAAACCCGCGGCAAGTGTACTCCAGCATGTTGCAGGTGCTCGATGCTGAGGCTATCGTGTCCTGGGGATTTTCCCCGAACCATGCCCTTTACCACATCCGCTACTTGTTTAGTTGTGAAAAATACTTTGCGGTTAGGACCGACCACCTCAGCACCGGGCACGCGCTGCGCCGACGACGCCGCCGGGCCTAGCGGAGACTCAACTTTAAAATGTTGTTTGAAAAGATTAGCAATATCTCGAGGCTCGTGCACGCCGCCCACGGAGGCTGGAGTGCTCGACTTATGGTTCATCCTATTTGTGGCTTTCCAAAACTGACTAAATTTGTTATTTTTATGGTGTTCAGCAATGATATTCATTTTGATTTGCTGCTGGTTATTTTGACACCACTTTAATTTGGATTTAAATATCCTTCTGTCTTCACACATTTTATTATACAATGGGCCAGAGCTAGGTTTACCGTGGAACAACCAAATTTGAAAACTAAGTCGAGCACTCTGGTGTGCGTCTCGGACATGCCTATTCCATCCTGGAATATATTTTCCATTACTCTTTTTCAATGAATGACTATGAACCGCTGCCTCCGAAAGAGTACATACAATATCGTTATACATTTTGTCTAATAAATGTTTATGATGTTCATTGGTACACATAGAATCGGCACATTCTCTGAATTCCATCGGAAAATCCAACAATCTTAATTTATCATGACATTCACTGTGATAATTAGATATCTGATCTTGGTCCCGCTCACCCCAAATAATTTTATTAGTACAGTTATCTGGACTAGGTAATTTTTGTCTCAGTACACTAAAGTTACATTCTACTAATAAAGGATAGTGGTCTGACCAATATGTACCATATAAGACAGAAACAGAAGTTACAGCCGGTCTCACAGCACTCGTGACAATACAGTGATCGAGCCAGCGCAGGCATCCGTGAGCATCACTAACAAAAGTATGACTATTTGACGGCAACAAGTCTCTGTCCACACACAACCATAATTGTTCAGAGCAAAAAGATAAAAGTTCTTTTTCGAAAGACTCACCAGGGTGCGCGTTATAGTCCCCCATCATAATCACTGAATCCACATTTTGACTTTCAATAATAGCCGCCATTTCGCTAAGACATTCCGTAAATTCCACTAGATTTTCTCTCATATCCGTAGGCATATACACTGAGAAAATCATAACACAACGATCACATAGCGAGATCTTAATAGCCGCTAAACGAACACTATTACACTTCACTACAGAAACCCCGGGAAAAACTGACTTTCTCCATAGCAGGGCCACCCCACCATAGGGCCTACCTCGCAGAACGCCCGATGATGTGTCGACCGCTGAGGTGCCCGTGAAAGCGAAGTCATCATCTATAGTGCCCAGAAAAGCAAGGTCTTCCGGGAGCAGCCAAGTCTCTTGCAGCGCCACCAAATCAGACGAGTGGCACAGCCTACGCACACATTCCACGGATCTAACGATGTTTTTACAATTGAAACTGAGTAGTTTGACGTTACTTATCATATAAAGCTTGATTGTTTTTCCCCTGCCTTCTGGGCATTACCACTTTCTCGATACTTGAAGGCAATGAATCTCCTATAGGCTACACCTTCCGGCCAGAAGTCTTCAGACATAAATAAACTTAATTTATGTTTAGGTACAAATATCTTATAAGATTCATAATCTCGTTTCGCCTTCATATTCATTTTTTGTATATCAACATCAGTATCACTCTTTTTCTTAATGTAACTGGTGATGTCACACACAGACACTCCCTTTGCCACGTTATAAATATACATGGGTACTTTACTCTCCGCTGCTTTAAAATTATTTCCCGGTTCAGAGATAGCTTTCCCTCTGTTTCCCACAAAGCGATTGCGTAATCTTTTTCTCTGCACCTCAATCCATTCTTCATTCGGCACCTGAGACTTCCATTCACCGCTTTGCTTTACAATTTCCGCAATAGTTCTGCGTTTAGTTACCGCCGGCGCGGCCGTGTGTCTCGCGCTCTTATCGCCGACAAGAGTAGCTTGCGGGGTTGTCGGAGCGCTCGGCTGATCGGGATGACTCATCGCGGCTGCCGTGGTAACAGCGGGTTCTCGTTGTGTTATTTCTTCACGCGGTGAATGTGAAACACGTCTACCCTGCGACTGTGATGAATATAAATTTTGACCAATATCTCGATATGTCGATTCGCTTAACAATACGTCTGTTTGTTTATTCTCTTGCGATAAATTCAAAGGGGCAGCCCCATAGGGCCGCTGTGGCACTCAAAACTATCATTAAAATGAGCTCCGCGTCTTGGATTCACAAAGCCACCGTAGTTGTTAATGACTGACGTATTTTTCAAAATTTCCACCTCTGACACTATTTGACTCAGTTGCTCAGAAGTTGCGTAGTCTTTTTTGATGCAATTAATATCTTGCTGCATTTTGACAATATCTTTCAAAAGTCTCGTAACGTCTACATGGTCAAATAGCACTGGGGGCAACTTTTCCAGTTCCCTGGCGACAAAAATCGGGATATCCTCGGAGTCGGTGTCCCGTAGGAGGCAGATCATGTCATCGAGATCCCTCCGCGCTTTGGCTTCTTTATTACTAGAAACCTTCTTCCGAACTATCTTGCGTTTTGTAGCTGGCAAGGATTCAAATAGCAAATTTTTCGCCGTTACAATGTCACTTTCATTGAACGCACTAACGCAAATGTTAATTATGCTTTCGTCATCCATGACGTCTTTTTTATTATCCATAAAAGCAAGAACTTCATTTATTACTACGTTACAATTTGAACATTTCACAACTGTTGAGGCCATTTTTAATTCCTCCACGAAAACACGCACAAACACGCGACCGCAAACTACGCGCGCGCAGCGAGACTGGGACTTTATACCTTTTAACAAAACTTTAGGTTTCTGATTTTACCTTAATTGAAATAGTATGCCAGTGTAAGATTTACATAAAACGTTTAATTTAAATACATATTATGTGATGATTTGAGTAACCAGAAAATACCGACTACATACAACTTGAAATCTTATTATTATAACACAAACAAAGGTATGTATGTAAAAAGCATAAAAACAACTTACCTTTTTACAGCGAGCCAAAGCAATGATCGTGATCAAGTTCCCTGGAATCCCAATGAGCATGAAGATCATGCAGCAGACTGAAGCGAACCGCAGTATCCCATCGTGGTAGCCCTCGAACAGATCCACAGCAGCCAGGGCTTCATCAGAAACATATTCATCCAGCCCCAAAAACTCATATTTATCACTAGTTTCATTCACCAATGTTGCATTCTTTATCAAATCACCCATTTCAACTGCAAGCTGCTCGATCGCACGTCATTTGTTAACAAACATTGTACTCCGAATGAGTTCATGTAAACTAATGCCTGGTTTTCTGATGATTTATGTTTACAACAGTTTTCCCTAACCGTTTATGAGTCAAGTTAGGTGAGACGGACGTGGGCATGGCCGCAATTGATAAGCATTCGTACTTGTGCTGTCATGTTTTCAATACATTTAATAGTTATTTTATTTTATTGCTTTCCAACATTATTGTGCGATCCTCCTTGGTCCTCGCCTCTTTATTGCTTATCCTTGATAATAATATAATGGAATTTCTTCGACAGTGATTCAATGTAGCTTCTATTAACTTCCTCTTTCTGATACACCAATTCAACTATTTATTCCAATAAAGTATGAAATTGTTCAAAAATTCTAATTAAAAATTTTATAATTATGACTATGAGGTCTTAACAGACATTTAATATAAATTTCAACATATTACCCCCACAACTGTACAATCACGGACGGTTTGCGAGCTTACACTATTATCGTTACAAATAAACAGTCACTGTGAGTCCAATATTCAACAATTTACAGTTTAACGAACGGGTGCTTGCGATCACCACGGTCCGAGGTGGTCCTGTCAACCACTAGTCACGGCGGGCGCTTCTCGGACGCGCCGTCGCCGGACGACCGTCACGCCCATCGCCGACACATCAACAGGTTCTTGTACGCCTGCCGGTACTCGCTCGACATCACCACGTAGATTATAGGGTTTATACACGTCGTCAAATATATCAACAGATACCCAGCTATGTTAGCCGCTGGATGCGAAGTGAACTCTCTAAAGATTTTCGTTAGAGTTATTGGGAGATAACACACCCAGAATGATAACATAATTGCCATTATCATTTTCAGTAATTTCCTGTCTTTCGGAGTAAGACGCGGTGGTCGAACCGAAGCTGGCGACCGTCTGAGAACTACTGCTGCTTGTCGTAGTCTCTTGGCAGTTTCACCACCACTTGGCGTTCGGGGCTTGGCGTCCAAAGCACACTCCTCATCGTGGCCGTCCAGCGTGTCAACACCAGACGACGAAGATCGCTCAGGTGCTGGAGTTGGAGGACAGTGAAGAATAGGAGGAGCTAATAATGCCCTTTTAGTTGGAGCAATATGATTAATACCATTTTCTGGGCCGGGAGAGCGTTCTAAAGCGGTTGATGCTGATCCCACTGCAGAATCTTCTAAAGCATTTCTGGGTTTTCCTCGAGCAGGCGCTCGAGATTTCCTCGCTGCTTCTCTAACTATGCAAAATATTCGTGCGTAACAAACAACAATGGCAAGGCAGGGTAGCATGAATGCTCCAACGAAAAGGAATTCTTTGGGAGATCTATTATTTTGATCTGGGAGTATGGAGCATGAACCAATCGTTGGGTCAAGGCCAAACCGTCCCCATTTTTCGAGCCAAGTGGCAATGAGTGCTCCAAAAGAAAATATCCATGTACTAGCAACCATAACCGCAAGATAGTGTTTCTTATACAATCTGAAAAAATAAAACTCAGATAAAAATATTTCCACAGTAAATCAGTTTTCAATTAATAACGAAAAAATACTTACTTTGGGTAAAGTCTAGGATGAGAAATCATGACATATCTATTGATTGTAATTGCCAGGACTGTAAAGAGGGATACTGCAACCAGAGCGTATCTAGCCAGAGGGAACATCCTGCATAGAGTCCTGCCATGTGCCCAGGACTTTCGCCAGAAGGTTGACGCAGCCAGGGGCAAGTTGAAGCAGCAAAAAAGTAGGTCTGAACATGATAAGTTCATAATGAATACTGCTGTTGCGTTCCGGACCTGCGAAATAAGAAAATAGGCGTAAAAATCTCTAAAAAGTGTATGTCAAAGCAAAACATAAGTGCTTTATATTTTTTCTCAGTAACTTTGAATTTTCAATAAATCTCGTGAATAGGTACTACAAAAAACTTAATATAAAAAAATACATGTAGCTTTTTATTTATAGATATTTCTCGTGTATTTCTGTCTCATGCAAGCAATACTATTACTTCTTATCAGCTAATGTTCAGCGTTCGTTTTGAAGAACCCCACACATTGATAACAGTGACCTTTCTTGAGGAAGTAAAAACTGATATGGTTTTAAAAGGCTATCTTTGTTACTTGAAGTCAGCTGAACCATTTCTTTGAATGGACATTCATATTGCTTGGAAAAATGCATATGAGTAATGCGCTGGGACGATGACCCACAGAGAAGGCGAACACACTTTGTTGGGGGTTTCACCAGTCTAAGTATATGATGTATATGTAATGACAGGTTCATCGGCATATAACATTGATATGTAAAAACAACGCGAAGATGTAAGGGGTAGCTTGTTTTGGATATGAACATTTCGTCAAATGTAAATAAAATTGTGTACCCATTCTGCTTTGATAGTTTGATAGAATCTAAGTAACTTAGTAACAAATAGAGCTCTATCGATAAATAGTTGTACAAAAGATACATCTTAGACAAGTAGATATGTGAAGTAGGTACTACTTATTTCCTTGAATATGACCGACCTTAACTTTACTAGAAATCGCGGTAGGTAGTATATAGCTACTTATCTGAACACTGACCTACGCTAAAGGAAGAACATCATTAATAAATCGTAATTGTTATTGAATACTGTTGTGTTGTTAATCACTTGTGATAATATTAGTATGTTCAACTTTATGTAGTCCTGCCTGTGCCATAAAATAATAAAAATAATTAGGAATTAAATAGTATGTATTTATTTCCTAATTATTCGGCTATTCGGCTTAATTATTCAAATGTTTATTCCAATAAACGCTGTTAATTCGCTCTAAACTTAGGCCCTCCATTGCAGCCGAAAGATTTAGGCCAACGGTGTAGCTTTTATTTTGTATTTCTTTGTAAATAATTGAATAAACAATCTGTGAAAATCTGTTTCGCAATTCCGAAGTGGCTTTATTGCGGTTCTGTATAATCTTTGAATCTTTATAGGAATGTAAATCATTTAAAACAACTGTTCTTGTTGCTTACAAAATAAGATTATATCATCAAGAATAATATTTGTATTATTTTAATAAGAATGTTTCTCTAGATCAGCGGAATTTATCGCCGTTCATTTGTCGAAATACTAATTGTGTTTGCTTTCTGCCTCACTTTGATTTGAATAATGAATGAATAAATGTACAAAGCCATAAAATAAATAACTATTTATTTGAAATGACACGGACCATTAACATCAATTAATGAATTGATTTAGTATTTAAATATTAACATTCATTAATTTCGACAATTCAATGGAACGTGGTACTAATGGAGTAGTCGATTTTAAGTAAAATTTTATCTATTTAATGCTAATATGCATGCATAATGCGAAAGTGTGGATGTTTGTAACCAAATTTCGCCTCAACCGAGCGGATTTTAATAAAATTTGGTGAATGGGTAGAGAACCTGGAGAAGCAAATACGCTTTTATTCAGAATTTCCAATGCAACCCTGGGTGCAACTATAGTATATATTATAAAATCTTTGATTATTTACTCTCTCGAGATTAAATATTCAAAGTATAAAATAAATAAAATTTTAGAGTTGCGCCTCGGTATTATAGTCATATATTTTTTTATTGAGGCCAATCTCGTCTTACGACTTTTACCACCTTTTACTAACTGTATCTTTTAAAATCTAGTGCCGCTATTGGTCTAAAGATTAATCTGCGTTTATGGTAATTTTCGTTGGCCCCAACTGTAGATAATAAACAAAATGTGAGTTCATGCTATGCAGATAAATTGATATGTATGACTATTATGTATTTGAGTTAGTAGGATAAATGTTATTAATAAATTGATTAAATAAAAATTAGTAAGCAGTTGTTTTTACGAGCATGAACTAATAAGATAAGTATTATCTTCTGTAATGAGACTACTGTTTAATTTCGTTTATCTAGACATGACTGGCCATGTTCCTTATCTAATGCTAAGCTAAATATTTTTATCTGAAATTGTCACTCAGAAGATGTTCCTTCTTAAATGTAACAACGTGACCACTGTAACTAAACGTCTTGATGACCATTTAGTAAACAAAGGTACCATTTAGTAAAAAACTCTAAATAAAAAATAAAAATATCATTTTGTAAAATTTTTACTTTCACATACTTAATATACCTACTACTTACCTATAGGTTCTACTTATTAATTTATATTAACTAAAAGGCTACTTCTAAACCACGTAGACCTCTAACTTAGCTTTACTCGTAGTTACAAAATAAACTCATTAAATATCAAATAAGATGACATTATCAAAACAATAATCAAAAAGTATGATGTCATTATCAAAACAAAACAAAGAAGCGGTGGTGGCTGAGTGGTAGGTCGCCCGCTTGTGGAGACAAAATTCCAGGTTCGAATCCTGCCCGGGCTACATGAGTTTGTATACCAATCTGGCTCATGTTAGTTTTCATCGACCACCACTTGCTTCCGGTGAAGGAAAACATCGTGAGGAAACCTGCACTCTGGTTGATGATTATCAGCTAGTGTGTGAAATGGAGAAGGCAATGGCAAACCACTCCAGTCCAGTCCAAACCACTCCAGTCATGAGGAAATACGACTAAAGAGAGAGAGACCAAAACAATAATTATACTACGACGTTGCTTCCTCGATATTTATTCAATCAATTCACTATGCAGCTCGCTCTGCTATGTACTAGGCATGACACAATTTTTAGGACCTAGGGATAAAATAAAATAAGTCTAAAATTTACATCCGACTCTCGTCCCACCCTTACCTGTCACCGGCGGAGGCGCCATACTTCATTCGCTTTTTGTGTGCGGGCATGGCAACACACACACTACAACAATATTTTTATTTTCTTTATATTCCAAGTATCTGGAATATCTTTAAATTAATTTATAACCTCAGTGTCAGTGGAAAATGACGTACTTTAAATTCATTTCACTCGTAAACAACAAAAAATGTAAGTATTTTTTCATTACCTGAATATCTGGTTTGAATATTAACGATACTTTGAAAAAGTTATAATGCCTAACAAAATGTTAGATAACTACGTATTTATGTTGCATTGGCTACTATTACTCGTACGTAACCGTGATTTTACATCACACCTGTGTGCCCCTGCGGGTACTTTGATAACATTTAATCATAAACTCAACAAACAACGGTCGTTAGACCAATTGAATTTTATTTTTTCTCCGCTGACCCAACTATGCACCTACCTTCCTTTTATCTAGGAATTGTCTGTGCATGATGTTGCATAATACAATATCGCGAATAGTATCTCGCGTCCTGAGTTGCGATTTTACATGAATCGTAACCATAATATGCGTCACATGTTTAAGTCTTACATTTGTAAAAACATTTTTTCGTGGCAAAACACGAATCTACATATGTATTGATAATTTTCTTCTTATTCCTTGATTGTTCTGACCGTCGTTAAAAGTTAAACGCAAGGCCCAATTGGGTTATTTGTTGATGAAAGATTAATCATATTGAACTACGATATAACAAGTATGTTCAGAATAAGTCTGGGTCCAATTCTATACTGAAGACCCTGGAATAATTGTGTAAACAAGATTTTAGCCAAGCATAAGCTGTCATCATTGCAACTTTTAAAATTAAACTTTTATCCGTTACGTCAATTGCTTAATTGTTTATTGTGATAAAAACGTACGTACCTATTTTGTACGCATTCGATTTTTTTTCGATTTTAACGTTACTTCGTTAGTCACTGGATGGGTCTGTCTCAGCTGTATTCACAGTCTTAAAAACCCATCAAACCCCATTGGGCCCACTTGGTGCCCTAATCCTCCTTACCCATCCATGGGAAGGACAGTGCCCCAATATTGGGGACATTAAAATAGCTATGATGATGGCGGTTGGTCTACGGGTTGTCAACGAGGAGTCTACAGGCGATCTACAGGTACTCTACGGGTGGACTACGGGTGATCTACGGGTGGACTACGAGTGATCTACGGGCGGACTACGAGTGATCTACGTGTGGACTGTGCTAAGCACATACAGAATTACAATGCGATTGTAGTCACGTGTGCTCCGACCCAATAGATCTACAATGCGATTGTAGACGGGGTTAGAATTACAATGCGATTGTAATCAGGGTTTTACACTATAGTCAAGCACATACAGAATTACAATGCGATTGTAGTCACGTGTGCTCCGACCCAATAGATCTACAATGCGATTGTAGACGGGGTTAGAATTACAATGCGATTGTAATCAGAGCGACTATAGTCAAGCACATAAAGTCCGATAGAAGAACAACAACAACGCAGAAGATATGCAGCTGCCCAGTTTCCTTACGCAAAATGGGCCCAATCAAGAGGCCTAACTACAAAATCTTCGCGCAAAGTAAAGTATTACCCAATATGACTACGATATAATCGTAGTCTAGTTTATATACTACACATATATAACAGCACATATAGAACTACAATGCGATTGTAGTCGCGTGTGCACATGTAATTTTAATAAGTCTAATTTTTGCCATTTCGACCCGAGATGATGATGATGATTATTACCTTATGTAACTACAACGCGATTGTAGTCAGGTATACACATTATTACCCATTAGAACTACGACGCGATCGTAGTCTGGTTTATAAGTATTTTTACTTACTTACTTATTTTATACACACTTTTATTGGCATAAACAGAACTACAATGCGATTGTAGCCAAATCTACACATTATCAGCCAGATATACGCAATAGAACTCCCAAGCTATCGTAGATAAACTATTATCCGAAGTATAACTATGCCAATAGTAATATTATCAGATGATAACCATGTAACAAAAGTGTGTATCTTACTATACATTTCGAACACCCTTTAAGTATCTCACACTTACCAAAACTTTACTAGACTGATACAGTCAAGTATTATTTTTTCTGGCTGCGTAAGTTCTTGGAACTATAATGATGTTATAACCATGCACTGTCAGTATTAACTCAGCTCTGTTCATTTCAGCTAAACACGGACTTCGAGTCTCAACTCTTGGTAGTGACAGATTATCTGTATGTATCTGTTGTTATAAATGTTTGAACATCAGGACTGATGAAAATCGCTGACCATTGCTGGTCATCATAGCAGGTATGTACTCATACCAAATATCTAAACATTGGGGAGCAGATAGAGCCCAAGAGAAAGCTGGGAAACGGAGTTCGGTAAACTGAGGAAAGGAAATCCACTCATCAATCGAGATGATTATTCGCCAAATATACATAATTTAGATAATTTACAATATACACGTCTGGTACATTTATTCAATACTTTTAATAAATCGACTGATCAATCGATCAATCAGTTATTGCCTTTATATTTCATATATTAAACAGGTATTCTATGTCACTATTGAGTATGGCGTCAAATTTGACAGTATTTTAAATAAACTGTTCCGGCGATCAATTTTCTCCTAAAAGTTTGTATAATGAAATATTTTCATTGTCAGTCCGGGTGACTCCGGAACCACCCAATATCGGGTCAATATCCGATACCGGTCTCTTTATCTTTTTATAATTAGCAACTCGCTTCACTGACAGTTGCCCATGTATCTTTATACATAAAGAACACATACCTACATAAAGTTTTATACATAAAGATTATAATACATAAAGATTCAGCTTCTTGACTGATTTTTTTGCAGATTGCATCCAATCCATCCAAAGTAATGATAACTTATACAAACTGAGATAATGTACTTACTTATTATTACATACTTTATTTCAATACTTACATATGATCAAGCTTATCAATCCAATTAACCGGCTTCTACGCTCACTATAGTTGTACAACAGCAACGCTCTAAAGCACCTTATAAATGGAATATAAGTGCCTTAAGCCAGTAAGAGTAGTGCTTTCTTTTTTGGGCAAATTAAAGTAAGATAACAAAGCACTTGTTTCTTAAGAACTAGACATTAGCCCTTAGCTCTAGCTTGAGCAAGCAAGTACTGAACAATATTAGATACTCAGTATGTTGTTTTTTAGTTTCTGTCTATGGGGATTTATTCAAATAGCCAATATGGCAATGGATTTTTTTTTCTGATCGTAAATGTGTTGAATACTCTACGTAAACTCGAATCTTTGGAACTAATATCCCCATCATTCTATTAATAATTCAATTTCCTCCGCAAATTTAATTCAACAACTGGATGCATAATTATAGATATCTATCTTAGTGATTTGGATGCAAAATTTTTTGATCAATAAAAAAAAAAAAAAAAAGTAGTATAATATGGACCTTTTCTTTCTACAGCTACTCTGTATTTATTACAAATAACTTCTAGCCAAGGTCATCTGCAACGACTTGCGCGAGTAAGTTACCATTTGGAACAAGGAAGTAATCTATTATCGAGAATCTAATCACAATTAAAGACTCTCTTGTCATTACACGGCCTTTGCCTATACGTTACAGAACTTTTAGATTCTTCTTTTGGAAAACTAAGCATCATAAGTAACTATTTTCTTTATAATATGTATTTGTTACTGGAAACATAATAAGCTTGTACAGAAAGTACACTTGAATTTCGTTTGTTGAATTCAGTATTTCGTTAATAGTTCTAACTAAAGGCTCGTGCATACGAGTACGTACTCATAACAAAAGTTATATTAAAATCATCGTACTGTGGGTAGGTACCTAATACTACCTATAGTTTATACTCTATGACTGTAGCCAATTCACCTATATATTCGGCTAAGTACAGTCTATAAAAACAGTGTAGTTTATATAAACAGTATATTTCAGCAGAAATGTACCGACCTCAAATTTGCATTTTCATGTTTTTTCTCTTGCAAACTAATATAGGTATATTTGTCAGGTGAAGATATTCCTCGAGTACTTATAGAAAGAATCCTAAATTAGTATAGTGTCCTTTCAACTCGACACATTAACCATTTAGAAGTGTATGTTCATAATCAATACAATAAAGATTTCTAACATTAGGTAGTCAAAATTCTAGTCGCTATTCGTAAAATTAACTCTGAGCAAGCACCTCTGCCTGCGTTGAGTTTGCTATTGCAGACTAAAAAATGTTCATTCATCACATCTCTCTTAGTAAATATTTACGTTTTAAAGTTAACATATCTTATTCCCAAATAAGCCTGTTAAAATATCCTGTCTCACAGGAAATAACTATGATAGTGTTAATTTGGTTATGTTAATTATTGTCACATAAGGTATACTCATAGAACTTTTAATCTGTTTCTTGTTAACTTCTTTTTCTCCCAAAATATCAAGGCTAGCAACCAAAGTCTGTATCCTACAGAACTTAAACATTGTATTTGATAAGCTTTAATATTTTTTACCATTTTGCATTAAAAAATGAAAAAACCGTAATGGCATTGCATCACATAGCCTACTCGAAGAATTTTTTTCTCAAATTTCGAATTTTTTTTTTTTTTGTTTATATCTAATATCTTTTTGGAAGATAATCGTAGATGCAACTACATTTGTATTTATTCATGTAATTAACCATCCTATATCAAAGTATCTAAGGATCCACTTTTAATAGCTCACATTAAAGAATAATAATAATTAATATTATTATAATGATATAAAAATAAAAATCTTGCAAATTTCGCAATGGTTCTAAACATCTGCATAGTGAATTGATTGAATAAATATCGAGGAAGCAACGTCGTAGTATAATTGATGGTTAAACAAACTTACCTTAATGAAGTTTGACCATAATTATACAAGACGTTGCTTCCGAAGATATTTATAACCCGCCCGTCCCAATCAATATGTTAAATACATATTACGCGATATCCCAAGCGCCACATTTCGAAATTTTGTTCTAAAGGAATGAAGTATGGCGCCTCCGCCGGTGACAGGTAAGGGTGGGACGAGAGTCGGATGTAAATTTTAGACTTATTTTATTTTATCCCTAGGTCCTAAAAATTGTGTCATGCCTAGTACATAGCAGAGCGAGCTGCATAGTGAATTGATTGAATAAATATCTTCGGAAGCAACGTCTTGTATAATTATGGTCAAACTTCATTAAGGTAAGTTTGTTTAACCATCAATAAGAATATAGTTGAAATATTCAACCGAGTCATTTTCATTACGTTTGTACAGGGACGTCGATTCCCGTTGCCGTCTATTTCCCATTAAGGAATATATATATATATATATATATATATATATATATATATATATATATATATATATATATATATATATATATATATATATATATATATATATATACTAGCTTTTGCCCGCGGCTTCGCCCGCGTGAATTTCCCACGGGAACAGTGCTTTTTCCCGGGATAAAAAGTAGCCTATGTGCTATTCCAGGTCATTATCTACCTCTGTACCAAATTTCATCGAAATCCGTCCAGTAGATTTTGCGTGATTGAGTAACAAACATCCTCACAAACTCACAAACTCACAAATTCACAAACTCACAAACTCACATCCAAACATTCGCATTTATAATATTAGTATGGATATGGATAATAATAATGGGAATAATGGGGATAAAATTTCGATAGAGAAAAACTGGAACACGTATCAATAACTGATGAAATGAATGACCACGATTCTTCTTAGCGGTTTTTGGGAGTCACATTTCAAAACTAGAACTGCAAACCTGGTGCTTAATCCCAAGGGATAAGAAATCACCATTTATTCTTAGCAAAAATATTAATTCTCAAGTGGAAAATGATGTTTATCCTGCTTAATAACGAGATAATCCCGTCAAGAGTGGGCGATAAAGCGTGTTTAAAAGCGACTCAACACTTCTCTTGATTAGCCATAGCCGTTATCTCGGGTTAATTAAAGGGTTAGTGTACTTAGTTAAGTATATTTCCTAAACATTGATTTATATATCGGATTTGATTAGGTTGTTCAGTTTTCTCATAGTATAATTTAAATAATTAGGTATTAATTTTTCCTGCTAAACTTGAGATGAGTCGTAGTTGTCAAGTTGATGGTTTATGTTATCTTGCCCGTTAAAATAAATAATTATGAAAATACTGGAATTGTGATATTATTTGTAGTTAACTATAATAGTTATAAAATTATTTTAAGAACGTAGTTAACTATATAGTAGTTATTATTTGAATGTCATTGGAAGGAATCCTAGTTCTAATATTAACTAAGAGTACTACAATAATATAAAGTGAATTTAGTCTTGGAGTAAGTTTTCATCCTATTCATAATATTATGAAGTGTGAGTGTAAACACAGAAGCAGTGTGTTTTGTTGACAAGTTTACTTAGATAACAAATAATTCAACATTTCTCGTACAGTATGAATGTACGTACTTTGTAGGCATTCTAATTTATTATTGGACAGTATATTACACGTGTTTTAATTGTTAATATTCTTGTACCTATATCCTATATTGTGTGAGCATTACATATTTATTGAATGCTAGATATTTATACACTAGCTGCTGCCCGCGGCTTCGCCCGCGTGAGTTTCCTTAGATGAAAAATCTTTTTGTGTTCCAAACTGTAGTAACCTAAACTCCAGTACTCAAAATTTCAGCTATTTGGTTATCCCGTGTCCCGTGGGAATATATTAGGTACTCGTAGTACAGTCGCGGTGTTAAAATGAATCAAAAGTGATATTTCATTAAATAAACGATCTTCGTCTGCTCGTTATCTACAATTTCCCGTGTACCACCACTACCACCCAGTCCCTCTTTATCCTATCCCGTGTCCTGTCTATTTATACGTCAGTAAAAAATGCTCATCAGGTTGAACGACTTTTGCTAAGGCCCCATTTCCATTTTTTATAGAGTAGCTGGTCTCTTGGAGTTCTTCATCATATGTTGCATAAACTTAAATTTTTATACGTCAGCAGAAAATGCTCATCAGGTTAAACGACTTTTGCTAAGACGCCATTTCCATATACATATGTAATAGTGTAGCTGGTCCCTTGGAATTCTTCATCAGATGATCCTGATCTTCGATTTTTATACGTCAACAGAAAATGCTCGTCAGATTGATAAACTTTTCCAAAGGTACCATTTCCATATTTCTTATAGTTTAGCTGTTCTGTTAAGGTTCTTCATCAGGTGTTCCAGTTTTCAAAATCACTTATAGCCTATATGTTGCCCAGGCTTAATAGCTATACAACAAAAAAAGGTCTATCAAATCCGTCCAGCAGATATTGCGTGAAACGCGTACATACATATACAGATGGACAGACAGACAGACAGACAGACAGACAAAAAATTCCAAAAAAATGTTTTTGCTTTCTGTTATTTTTTTTTAAGTGTCCCTCTATCCATTTCAGTCAAAAATACTAAATGTACTGTACAGACAAAATATCTTTACTGTTTTATTATTATCCCACGACCCCTAAGGGCGAAGTAGAAATCACCAAAATTGCGCAGCGCCATCTATTGAAAATATTGAGAAATAATTTCAGCTTACATTTCTCATTTTATCAACGCCATCTATTGGATATTATTTTGCTTGGCACAATCAGTAGATGACCCGAAATTTTGCAAATGAATTTATTCGTTTCTTTTCAAAATTAAAAAAAAAGTAAGAAATTAATTCTAGAAAACAAATAAAAAACGAAAACAGAAAATTATTGTTAGTGGCAGGATTCGATCCAGCTACTTCCAGCTACTTTTTGAAATATTTCCTTACTAAAATATTTAAAAAAATATAGAATTCTAAAAAACTAATACAAAACGCAAAAAAAAATGGAAATAAAAGTCACATCTGGCAGGATTCGAACCCTGTACTTAAAAAAATAATCCGCGGCCTCTACCAATAGGCCAACATGCGTTGCTTGTGACTGGCGAAATTTCAAATGGGATTTGTCTAAAGGTACGCAAATTCACCCCTTTTTTGGACTGTAGGGTGGAAATTGTGAACAACCCTTTCTTATGTGGGCAGTATATTGTATAATGAAGACACTAACCAAATTTCACGTTTATAGCTTTTATAGTTTCGGTTTTGTGATGATAAATTAGTTTACCTCCCCTTTTTTACCCCTTTAGAGGTTGAATTTCAAAAAACGCTGAAACACGCCATTGGTTATTTTTGTTGAGAAGCATTCTTGCCAAGTTTCAAGTAAATCAGTGAAGATTTTAATTTTTTTTTCATACAAACTTTGCCCTCAATTTTAACCCCCTTAGGGGTCTAATTTTGAAAAATCCTTTCTTATCTGAGCACTACGTATTAACATAAAACTTCGGTCCAAATTTCAAGTTTATAGCTTTTATGGTTTAGGCTGGGCGTTGATTTATCAAACACCCTTGTTCTTTTATATATAGAGATATAAGAACCTACATACTAATTATAAATGTGAAAGTTCCTCTGCCTGTAATTTTTTCACGCCTAAAGCGCCTAATTTTTGTCATGATATCCCCAAAGCAGGTTCATATCATCTAGGTCGATATACACCATAAACATAACCACATAAAGTGTCTTTATCACACTTAACACTAACATTATTAAAGTGAGGTGTTTGTTTGTGAGTTTGTTTGTAGGGAGTAGGGCAGGGAGTAACCTTCGGAACTACTGAACCGATTTCAAAAATTCTGCCACTAATAGAAAGCTTTATTATACTTGAGTAACATAGGCTACTATTTATGTATATACCTCTCGAGCAAATAGCTAATTATATAAATCAAATGTAATTTAAACTCACCTTTTTACACCTCGCCAACGCGATGATAGTGATCAAGTTTCCTGGAATCCCCACCAGCATGAAGACCACACAGCACACGGAGGCGAACTGCAGCAGCGCCTCAGGGTAATCCTTGAAGAGTTCCACTGCAGCTAACGCTTCGTCCGTACTGTACTCATCCAGCCTCCTATCAGTACCATCCACAGTCCACTCCAGCCCGTCTACCTCACTTGCAAACGTACTTTTTGGCAAACTCGGTAATAGATCACCCATTTTAAATTTTTCACATCGTTTTCACTCCATCTCGGCTAACTTTCACAATTGAGAACGCACTTTATGCCGTGTTCGTAGGGAGACGGTTAGACACAGTCTGAGTTTGTGTGATGCCTGCAGGGTTGGGGCTGATAAGCCATTTCGAGAGGTTATCAGGCCAGCTGCTCAGGAAGCGACGCTATCACTGCCACGTCGGTCCCATTGTTGATATCTGCACAGATAAATATTGCTTATTTAGTCGTGTTTATTTACTAATTAGTAAATAGTTATAAATACATTATAATGTGGCCGTTTACATCTAGTAGTTAACAAGTAATCGCCATTAACTATATTTGTTAATTAGATGATTTTAAAGATTTAAAATTGAATATGCGTAAACAGATAATGGTGTGTTTCACTTAAATGTAATACTTATTCAGTTTAAGTTTATACATAGTACATACAACAGTAAATCGAAGATCTACATCTACTGTAAAAATTGCAGAAAACTCCAATAACTTCTTAATAAAAGCTTACGTGCGTGGAGTCTGGAAAATGTTCGTTCATCCAACATGCATTGCGCATATATAAAAACTGGGACACCCTCCTATTTGCATAGTCTGTCTGTAACTATGTGAATGTATTCGATATCCAGTCTTAAGGATAGAAATTATATTATAGTTATCTACCTACCTATGTATACGTGTATATGCAGTATATATAACACCTACGTTTGATGTACGATTTGTTACAAATTATGTAAAGACACTAAATATATAAAGAGATAAATTAATTAAAGAGGTCCGAAGATCATAAGCTCAAAAAGACGTGACAGCCCATAGCTCAATAAATAGGTACCTACTTATATGTAATTACTGTAGTATACATGGAAGATAGTGTGTTTCTTACCTATTCTTATGGCTTTGACATCTGTACCTAAATTTTATTACTTCAATAATCTTTTTTAATACATATTGCTAAAGAAACTGATTTGAGTTCATCGTAAGAAAGTTTCAAAATTAAATATAAAACTTGTCTAACTCATTACTGCGAATAATTGTATCTGACACGAAAATTATATTTTTACAAGCAACGGGGTTTAAATAATAAGTGGAAAAAGATAAGTTGGACATTTTCCACGAAGTTCGTTATAATTGTCTGTTCAAAGTCTGTTATTATGACAAAGTTAAAAAACGCAAATTAAGATTGAACGTAATTAAGCAAAATGAAGTCAAAAACAGACAATGCGGAGGTCTTTTATGGAACTTTACGTCATACTGGATTATTTAGGCAAATTTTAAAAACTTTATTAACACAGAGAAACTATAAATTGATTATACAAATTTTGTTATCAAGGCAATTATCAATTATTTAGGGTTTAATAAAAATGCTCCAAAAGTTGAGCAAAGCTAATAATAAAACAAGCTATATACTGAAAAACCAGGAAAATCTCTAAGTAAATCGGTAGCTATCGAATTGGCAATGATTTAATTCGTAAGTTCAAGTCAGTCATGCAGGGGATGACAAATGGAAGCAATTTGGGTCGAAGAGGCCGACGTGATCTCAAATCTGTGGTTTTACTGACGTTGACTAATTGATGGTATAGGCCGTCTCTCCACTGTTCAGACTGGGGCCTTTGCCGCACCCGCATATATTTTTAACCGAATTCAGACTTTTCTTTTACGATTATGTTGACTTTTCTACTTAACTTGTCAAGATAGATTAACCCTTATCTTATCAATACATATAATAAAACTGTAACTGGTCTGTGTCTGTATATAGGAGATATTTAAGAAAAAAAACTAAGAGGGGTCTGTATAGGGCCAATAGAAGCCAAAACCATTTTTTTTAGAATTTTTGTCTGTCTGTCTGTCTTTCTGTCTGTATGTTTGTACGCGCATCACGCAAAAACTACTGGACCAAATTTGATGCGGTTTTCACTATTGTGTTGTAGAAGGTCTAACTTAAAATCTGGTGTAGGTTTTATCTCAATACGTCGCTTAACACCAGAGATATAAACATTAGTATATCATCAATCAATACATATCAATCAATTATCAATTACATATAATAAAACTGTAACTGGTCTATGTCTGTACATAGGAGATATTTAAGAAGAAAAACTAGGAGGGGTCTTTATAGGGCCAATAGAAGCCAAAACGTTTTGATTTCCATGCTATCCTATCGCATTCCTTTTTTTCATTCGATTCACGTTATGTGTCATTATTTATATAACTGCTTGGAACACAAAAAGATCAATTTTATCAACTTGACGCGGGCGAAGCCGCGGGCAAAAGCTAGTAAATATTATAAATGCGTTGAATGTGTGTGTATACGGATGGATGTTTTCTACGCAATAAAAATATTTATTTTTTATCTATCATATGAGTTTATTTATGACGACCTCCGTGGCGCAGTGGTAAAGACCTTGCCTCTGTCCCGGGTTCGATCCCCGGTCAGTTCAAGATGGAAAATGATCTTTTTCAGATTGACCTGGGTCTTGGATGTTTATTTACATAAGTATTTGTTATAAAATATAGTATCGTTGAGTTAGTATCCCATAACACAAGTCTCGAACTTACTTTGTGGCTAGCTCAATCTGTGTGATTTGTCCGTATATATTTATTTATTATTTATAAAAAACTCAAACCTATACTACCTACGTTTGCAAGTGAGGGAGTATCAAAATTTTTATAACGAAAAACTTTTATAAAGACTGATTTTTCCCGAGGTTGGTAACTACTATTTCTAAGAGTGAAGGCGCAAAAGCAAAGATGAAAATATAAAGCTAAAAATACACGTTAGAAAATAAATAAAACAAATATGATTGAAGGAGAGAATACGACTGGCTTCGAAAACAAAGATTGAGAAATTCCATGGAGCAGTTATCAAGACCTTTGTAATGTAATAGGGCGTGTTGTCTTGAGCGTTCCCGAGCAATATTCTCTGATTACGCGCTTGAGATAATTTATTTCAATCATTTTCAACTCACTTTCTTTTTAGGGATCCGTAGTAAACAAGAATTGGTATTTATAGTAATACTCTTTGTGAAGTCAAATTTCCGATTTATATCTAAAAATATTAAGCTATTAAATAACAGAGGAATTCAAAGTTTAGTATCTTAAGTTTCCACGAATGTCGTTCTAAAACAACAGAGAATATTTCAGATGAAGCTATAACGGAAGAGTAGACTCTATAATATAACCAACTTATGACGAATTTCGTTACCAGTTTTATTGGTGTAGTCATTTCTAAGAAAAGCTAACTTAATTTTGTGACGTTAATTAAATAAGAGGCCAACACCCACTTTTAATTAAATAAGAGGCAAAACCCACTTTTTATAAAATAAAATTGTGATTTTCCAAGAGTTAGGGAAGAAAATTTATGGTCGGGTCGGATAAGTTATATTGGGCTGCTATTTCACACACGATAAGTGCTTTATGAAGTTATTCTTGTTTGTGTGGCGCCAAAATTATTTTTGGCCATTTGTTTTTTTACTAAAATGGTAGTTTAAAACGACCGAGATTAATTAGCACGCCTTAAAAATAGTTACTTAAATTGTAACTATTTTTTGAACTCTGCTAGTGACACTAGACGATTGTTTCTTAAGTTTAAATAATATTCCAATTTCTGTAAATATAATAAAATAGGGAGTATTTAAGTGTAAACAAAAAATGAAATGGTATATCATGCAGCCATTTTGTTCAGAGTTATTTGTTTATAGAGCACATAACGTTCCAGCCGATAATCCGGTTTTTGTATGCGCCACTGTATGCGAAAACGATCGGTTTGTGGAGCTTTTCTGATCGAGATACGTCGCCATATCTTTATTCCATTTTCAAACAAAAGCCAGAAGTTTGTATGTACAATATTAGGTAAAATAAATAGATTCCATGATAATTACGTACCTACTTAGTATAAGCACAGATTTCGGCAGTTTAAAGGTAGCGCCTATCAATGAAAAAGTAAGAAGTAATAGATTGACTTAGTTTTGACATGTAATGAGAAGAGAAGACCAAAAAAAGACGTTGAATAAGAATGTGGATGGTTACAATAAGAATGTGGGTAGAGGGAGACCAAAAAAAAAAAGATGGTTGGACTGCGTGAAAGACGGTATGAAAGTGTTCGGAGTGGATGTTATAACAGGTAACAGAGACTTGTGGAAAGATAAGAAATATTGCGCCGACCCTAGATGATGGGACAAGGTAAGGAATATTATAATTAGTATAAGCTCAGATTATATAATACTAGCTTTGGCCCGCGGCTTCGTCCGCGTGAATTTTCAACGGGAGTAGTACTTTTTCCGGGATGAAAGATACCCTATGTTATTCTCAGTACTCCCCAACTATGTGTGTGCAAAATTTCAGGAAGATTGGTTCAGTAGATAAAGCGTGAAGAGGTGACAAACAAACAAATAAATAAACAAATTCAAATTTGCATTTATACCTAATATTAGTTAAGACTATCCTTAGTAATAAGTAGTGAATACATTTAATGCCGCATGCCGATTGCAAACTAGAAATTGGCTGAAATGAATGAAATGTTCCTCAGGCTATGTATACTAATTTTATGAAGTCAAACATTGATTCGGCCACTTTAAATTATTCATCTAGGGGTCAGATTCTACAGAATATCTACAAAAACTAGGTAATTAGACTGATTAAAATAAGTATTTGTAAAGAACGGAATTATATTATTATACTAGCTGTTGCCTGCGGCTTTGCCCGCGTGAGTTTAGCTTAGATTTATTTTATTTATTTTTTATTTAGATGAAAAATCTTTTTGTGTTCCAAACTGTAGTAACTCCAGAACTCAAAATTTTAGCCATTTGGTATCCCGTGTTCCGCGGGAATATATTAGGTACTTGTAGTACAGTCGAGGTGTTAAAATGAATCAAAAGTGATATTTCATCCAATAAACGATCTTCGTCTGCTCGTTATCTACAATTTCCCGTATACCACCACTCCCATCCCGAGTCCCTCTTTGTCCTATCCCGCAGTAGAAAATGCTCATCAGGTTGAACGACTTTTGCTAAGGCGGCATTTCCATATATATAATAGTGTAGCTGGTCTCTTGAAATTCTTCATCAGATGATCCTGATCTTCGATTTTTATACGTCAACAGATAATGCTCGTCAGATTGATAAACTTTTGCAAAGGTACCATTTCCATATTTCTTATAGTTTAGCTGTTCTGTTAAGGTTCTTCATCAGGTGTTCCAGTTTTCAAAATCAATTATAGCCTATATATTGCCCAGGCTTAATAGCTATACAACAAAAAAAAGTTTCATTCAAATCCGTTCAGTAGTTTTTGCGTGAAACGCGTACATACATACAGACAGACAGACTATAAATTCCAAAAAAAATTTTTTGCTATTATTCTTTTTAAGTCAAAAATAGTAAATGTACAGACAAAATATTTTTTAGTGTTTTATTATATGTATAGATATAGATACTAACTCACTGACTGATTGGTAATCATAGCAGAGACGTAGAAACTGAACATAGAAACTTTGTGTAAGTATATTTTTAATTTTTTTTTATAAGTGGTGAAATGGGCAAAAAACTTAATTCACGCGGGCGAGGTCGAGGGCTTGTTATTAATATAATTTGTTTGCCATTTTCTTAAGACCGTTTACAATTTTTTTTGCAAAAAAAAAGACCTGCATTGTATTAAGTAATTTGAATGTCGGGGTCACAGGAGCAGAATGGGGTGAAAGGCCACTCGGGGGTCATTGACAGACATTAATGTGTTGACCTGGAGGCCTATTCAAACGTTCGCCCACGTTCAGCCTATTTCACATCCTTGCGTTGATGTCACCATTCGCAACGTTAGTACGTAGGTAAGGCTTTGAATTTAACTTTGTTTAATGTTATCAAACGCAACCATACAGCAACACTGATAACATCGGAACATGGAAGTCCGTGTTGCTCTATGTAAATAAAGGTGATTGATATGTTCACTTGATTTAATTAGTTTTATAAAGTTTAAATAAATTATGAGGAAAGGCATGAAGGCTTCAGAAGGCACGAAAATTACCCATCGCTTAAAAAAAAAGCAAAAAGTTAACATGTGAAAAAATATTTAAATCTAGAATACCCTTTTTTATTTCTTCCTCAACATATTATTTTTTCTTGATTCATTGAAACTCGTGTACCACTTTCCCTGCACAAGATAACACAAAAAAACAACGTTTATTATGGTCTTTCATATGATAGGTCAAAAAGTGTTACAACACTTTGGACGCTACCATTCTATTTTGAAATTATTTAGTTGTTAAAACTGAACAAAACCGTCCGTGGATGTAAATTCAATTTAAATAAAGACCTCCCACGTCCCTCGTGACACGGGCTGAAATTGATTGATGCGTTAACTTTCTCTACGAGAGGATTCTACTAAATAGATACAGAATATTTTTTTACCATAAAATTAGAAAAAAATCGTGACATTTTATTTTTTCTATGGCTATGTTTTTAACATCGTGATAGTTGTGGCTCGGTAGGAATTTCGGAATATAAAAACAATTTATTCTTCATAAAAAAAAACAAAAAATAATAAACAAAAATATTTTTTAAAATATACATATAAAATAAATAAATTACCTACTGTCATGAGATAAGCAATCACATTGCATTAGCTAATTTATTTCTTCGGCTTATTATACTAGTAGACCAAGTTATATACTTAGCTCGATCGAATAGGTAATACGTATGCTATCTCTAAATTCCTATGGCAGTGGAGCCATGGCACAAATTAGTCCGGTCATTCTATGTAATCAATGTATGGGGAAGAAAAACTAATTCATAAAGTTTTGAAACTTGTGTGACATATACCTTCGGTTGTGGTGTTCAACGCTCACTACCCTCCCCTGCCCTCCCCCTGACGCTACCCCCCCCTTTACTCTGAAATGTGTCCCCTTTACCGGTTTTTTTACTTTTTCTCGAAAACTATGATAGAAACGAAAAAGGTGTCAAAGACAAAGATGATCCTTATTAAATTCTTAATAAAATATGTCCCATGTCTTATTTTGATAGACTTGATGGTTTACGAGCTAAAAGTTGTGTTTGGGGCACATAGGGAGAAAATGTACGTAAAAAAGGGGTATTGTTACAGTTTTACTATTATATCTCGAAAAAAACCCAGAATTTCGAAAACATAGTACTATTAAAAGTTTTAGAACATTAAATTCTGCGTTTAATGGGACTAAATACATATATTTTGGACCACTCTGTGCTCATCGAAATTGCACAAATTCCACAGATATTTTAAATGCGAAAGTTTTGATGTATGTTTGATCCTCAACTACGCAAAATCTTCTGGACTGATTTCAATGAAATTTCATATACTGCTAGAAAAATACTGGGTATAGTACATAGGATACTCATTATCCTAAAATTCCTACGGGAGTAGGGCCCCGAGGCGCAGCTAATATAGCATTTTTCATAGGTATGGAAAACTTGCTACGCCCCGGGGCTCCGCTCAGTTGGGAATTTTGGGATAAAAATTATCTTATGTGATTTTTCAAGTCTTTTTTTATTTGTGTACTAAACTTCGTCGATTTCCGTCCAGTAGACTTCGTGTGATTGAGTGACAAAAATTTCAAGTTTGTGTGGGAACTTCATCATTTATGATAATATACTAGATGCGCCCCGAGGCTTCGCTCCTGTGACAAACATACATCCGAGACATCCAAACGTAAAAAAAAGTATGTTTGTTACTCAATTACACAAAATCTACCGAGCATATTTCGACGAAAATTAGTAGACGAATAGAGTTAAACCTAAAAATGCATATAATCTACTTTTTTTCTGAAATTCTCATAGGAGCAAAGCCTCGGAGCGCATCTAGTATATATTATCATAAATGATAAAATTCCCATACAAACTTGACATTTTTGTCACTCGATCACACGAAGTATACTGGACGGATCTCGATGAAGTTTAGTACACAAATAGAGAAAGACTTACAAAATCACATAAGATAATTTTATCCCAAAATTCCCAACTGAGCGGAACCCCGGGGCGTAGCAAGTTTTCTATACCTATGAAAAATGCTATAGCTGCGCCTCGGGGCCCTACTCCCGTAGGAATTTCGGGATAAAAAGCACCTTATGTGCTATTCCCAGTATTTTTCTACCCGTGTACCAAATTTCATCGAAATCCGTCCAGTAGATTTTGCGTAGTTGAGTATCAAACTTACATCTAAATTTTCACATTTACAATATCTGTGGGATTTGTGCAATTTCGTTGAGCACTAGTATTGGACCGAGTGGTCCAAAATATATGTATTTAGTCCCATTAAACGCAGAATTTAATGCTCTAAAACTTTCAATAGCACTATGTTTTCGAAATTCTGGGTCTTTTTCGAGATATAATAGTAAAACTGCAACAATACCCCTCTTTTTAGGTACATTTTCACAACATGTGCCCCAAACACAACTTTTAGCTGGTAAACCGTCAAGTCTATCAAAATAAGACATGGGACATATTTTATTAAGAATTTAATAAGGATCATCTTTGACTTTGACACCTTTTTCGTATCTATAATAGTTTTCGAGAAAAAGTGAAAAAACCGGTAAAGGGGACACATTTCAGAGTAAAGGGGGGGATAGCGTCAGGGGGAGGGCAGGGGAGGGTAGTGAGCGTTGAACACCACAACCGACGGTATATGTCACACAAGTTTCAAAACTTTATGAATTAGTTTTTCTGAAAACATAGAATGACCGGACTAAATAGACTGTTCAATAAAGCACGTTGGTTCTACTTCCATTTAAGTCCTTCAATATCTGTGATCTAGGGAATATGGGGTAAGTTTGCATAATTAAAGAATCCACTACACCATTTATTACGTCATATTGTGATCAAATATAAAGTTTTGAGAATACGTCGCAAGAAACATGTTATTTATTTTAAATACCTACTTTATTTTTTATTAGCTATTCTTCGCGGTGTCTTTCATCTACAACGTAATATAAGTGCCCGAACGTGGCCTTAAATATTTGATAAAGAGAAAAAAATTGTGGGTAATATTTATTAAACGGTCTTTTGATAACGATTTAACGATAAGAGTATACTATAATAAATAACAAAATATATGGTAAAAAGCAAGTGTTTTCAAGAAAATAAACTGGTATAATCCGTATATAATTGAGTAAATGTATCATCATTTGTTTGTTGCTCATATTCAACTCTCCAGTTCAAGGAGCATAAGTATACTTATTATTTCCCCAGAGCTATTTCTTCTTCTTTTCGAGTGTGTTATTACTAACACTGGTGTCAGATTTTATTCAAGTCGCCTAAAGGCATCTGACATGACTTTTACGACTACCGCCATCTAGTGGCAGTAGCCCACACACTAGTAAACTAAACATCAGCCAATGTGCAGGTTTCCTCACGCTGTTTTCCCAGAGCTACTAACAAAATATTATCTTTATTTACCCAGTAATATGATTAACCTTTTTCCATTTGGTATTTCCACTTTCTTTCCTTGTATAGGCGAGGGTTGAGGGCACAGGTGGCCGAAAGAAAATTAATTCAAATTTATTCAAAAACAGATACCGCTGGCGCGATATTTTGATATAAAATAAAGCATAAATATACTTGAATAATTTAGTATTTATTTTTAGTTATATTTAGTTATGTCCAGTCAATCTAAGGAAAAGATAGTGAGGAAACCAGCCCACTGGTTAACTTTCAGTTCATTAGTGTGAATACGACTTCTGTCGCTAGATAGCACGCACAGTCGTGTGTAGTGCAGTAGTCGTGTCAACTGCCCAGGACAGGCGACTTTTGAAAAATCTGACACCGGAGTTATCTAACACACTCGAAAAAAAGAGCGTTTTGTCAATCACCCTTGAGCAAAGTTAACACGTGGAAAGGAATACAACAAGAAAACAAATCCATCTTAGGTAGTTGCTAGAAAAGGATGCTCATCTTTCTGTACATAAATAAAGCTATTTCTTACATGAGAGCGGTGCCGATCAACTTATTTCGAGGTTTAATTAAGGTGGTAACACGAGACAAGCGTTAATGGAACATTTTCGTAATGGCGCAAAATAAATAGAATTACAAAACAATTTTCCTAACATTTAATCTTTAAGCGTCGCAAAAGAGATTATTTAGAGTAAACATTATTAAGAATACATAATAATATGGAAATGTTTAATATTAGATAATTTTTTAATGATCTAGAATTGTTGTCAGATTTTGAATTTTTTAAAAGTTCTGTCTTAAGTTAACAAAAAGTGATTTAAAGGATAATGTTTTCAGTTATCGCATAGGCAACTTGAAATTCCGAAAACAACTAGGCTAGTCTATAATAAGACATTTGAATTCATTCATGCTCAAATTAAGCAGGGCGTGTTAATTACAAAATTAGTCTGGCAACTCTAATTACCATAAGAAAAACCGGGTCTGGTGTTAAGTGGAGCCTAAATATGCAAAAAATACGCTTTCTTTTACGCAACATCTTTGTGGATACGAAACCGGCGAATGAGGCGAGTAGTTTAAACATTAAAATAAAAGACAAAATAAGTAGAAATAAATAGTTTTTTTGTGATCATGAATCAGGATTTCATTTGTAGTTTTAAACTTAATGATATAAATTTTACAAATTAATATTTTCAATCTCCATTAATGTTCGTAATGAATGGAGTACAGTTGGAACCTGAAACAGGGTTACCTACAATAATAGGAAAATGTGGTTTTATAGATGCGAGGGCGCGCCATTATGTGTGTATTGACGTCACGAGGACTGACGCATGGTTTCATTCAGTACAGCAACATAAAGCAACGGCCACATTGCATGGAACATTGCATGCAGGATGCTAGCAATATTCTCGATATTCTAAAAGTATAGTGAATCGTAGCATACTAAGAAACTTACCTATAATACATAATACTGATTAAATCAGTGTGTCCGTATATGGCGGCAAAAGTATCCTATGTCCAGCCTAGAACATACAAAACAGCCTTTTCAATTTATCACTCAACTGCGACGTGAAGGAAGGAAAACCAACTCACTATCACATTAGTAATATTGGTGGAAGTGGCGAAATACTGGTCAAAAAAAATCTAATTTGTGCCATTTCGACTCGAGATGATGATGATATAATATTGGTTTAGGTTATTCTAGAATTTCCAGTCTCAGGAAATCTACATAGGTACGTAATAAAATCTGTACTGCAATAAGGTCTGTCATTTTCATTCAAAGGGGAGATGCTGGTGTACTGAGTTACAGGCTCTGTAGTTCAGACACCAGTCTCTTACAATCTAATTGTTATTTTTGAACTTTAAACTTTTTTCTGTGTATAATTGTAAAATATAATAAATAAATTTCGAATTTTGAAGCTTTTGAACTATTTAGTATACAGAACACGTCGCTATATGACGCTCGTCGCTTCCGCTTTTCAAAGCTTGTCTGGCCGATGCTCTAGGAAATGACATTCATTACGTTCATAAACCCTAAGCATCAAACACTGGCATAGGATTATTTTACTCATACTGCTCATACCTAGGTACTTCGTTTACTTCAAATTTTGTTTGTTGTTGCCAAATCTCTATGGAAATGTGAGAAATGAGTTTTCCAAATAAAATCCGATGTGTTTGTATGATTGTTCACAATCACGCTTTGACAGGTAGGTAAGCGCTGAAGTTTTCATATTTTTGTAGCTCATTCTGATACTCGGATCACGACATTATGAAAAATTAAAATACAGTTCATTATTTTTTTTTAATTTAAGTACAACACGATGTGACCCAAAGACATATTTTGCATCATCTATATCTATACATATAATAAAACAGTAAAAATATTTTGTCTGTACATTTAGTATTTTTGACTGAAATGGATAGAGGGACACTTAAAAAGAATAATAGAAAGCAAAAATATTTTTTTGGAATTTCTTGTCTGTCTGTCTGTCTGTATGTATGTACGCGTTTCAAGCAAAAACTACTGGACGGATTTGAATAAAACTTTTTTTGTTGTATAGCTATTAAGTCTGGGCAACATATAGGCTATAATTGATTTAAAACTGGAACACCTGATGAAGAACCATAACAGAACAGCTAAACTATAAGAAATATGAAAATGGTACCTTTGCAAAAATTTATCAATCTGACGAGCATTTACTGTTGACGTATAAAAATCGAAGATCAGGGCCATCTGATGAAGAACTCCAAAGACCGGCTACACTATTACATATATGGAAATGGCGCCTTAGCAAAAGTCGTTCAACCTGATGAGCATTTTCTACTGACTTATAAATATTGAAGATCTGGATCGTCTGTTCCCGTTCATCAACATATATTCCCGCGGGACACGGGATACCCAAATGGCTGAAATTTTGAGTACTGCAGTTAAGGTTACTACAGTTTGGAACACAAAAAGATTTTTCATCGAAACTCACGCGGGCGAAGCCGCGGGTAACAGCTAGTAATATTATATTAAAACAACACCGCCATAATGTTGTCTTCGTTTAAAGGTAACAATAGGCACGAGAAATGTGTAAGTAAAATCTATAAGTGAAAGTGCACTTGTGTCGATAGGTGATACCTATAGATAGATGGCTATACGTCCGTGAGCGGTCGTACAGAGGCACTCAGAATTCTTTGATCGCTTTTTCAATGGCCCTTTTAGAAGTGTCCAGCGACCTAAATACAGCTTTTTGGGTCGAGAACTCGTTAATGAAATATTGTTTACGATCCTGACGCTTTTATTGCATTTAAGTAGGAGTTCCTACTTTGTATTGATCAAATCCATCTGATCCAAAATCGTTTATTCCAATAATTAACTGAGAGCCAAAACTTCTATTGTTAATGTAATAATTACTACTACTACTAACTACTATATTACTGTGTATTATTATATATTTTATGTTACTCTTATTTTTGTCTCTCGTCTCGTTTCCAACAATCCCTTTATTAGACCCACTTAAGTTCTCTGTTTACCCCAAAGGTCGACTGTTAGATAATGCTTCTGCATTAAGTCCACCTATTGTGCCATACATTGTGTTTGTACAATAAAGGTTAAATAAATAGATAAATTACCAAAAACAAATAAAAAATCTATTAAAATTTAACGAAATATAACTCTAGTTATAAATTGCTTGTTTCAATGGTAAGGTAATATTGAAACTTTATGTTCACAAGTTATAGAATCTGGATTATTCACTGTTTACAAATATTAATGTTTGCCAACAGCTGCTGTCTTGGCTTTATTCAGTTTGTCTATGGAGTATATCTGTCGTTTTGTTTATTTACTAACAATGTATTATAATTACATGGATAGTATTATGTTCATCTCCTTGGGTGCAAGGTTTTGGGTCAGATACCGGTCGTTCATATCATAATATTGCTGAATCTGTTTTTGTTGAGACATTGCACAGAAATCGGAATACCTTGAATAATAGAAAGGCATATAGCAGAGTCACAAAGGAAAGAGATAGAACCATAAACAAAAATATTTACTTATATTTAAAGGTTGGACCGGGAATTTCTCCTCATGTTACTGTCCGTCCGGAAGATTGATTGTCACATGTCCATTTTGTGGTAACAAACAGACAATTTACAGTTTAGATCCTTTGGCAAAATTGTGTGGAAACATAACTCTTCACAGAGTCTCAAACTGACGCGAACGGCTGCAATTATGTATGTTTTATGGAACGGTTTGCGGCGGTAATGTCTGCGCAATTACAAACACTCGTTACCCAAATTGATGTTCTTATCTGTGGTCGGTTATTGTTTATGAAAATGCAATACTGTGGTTGAACTGCCCTGTTGATTATGCCATACCGAAATATTAGATGACGATTTATTTCTGAAATAGTTTTTATAATACCTATTCACTTACTTTTTAATAACTGCTTACTGTGTCTACTTTATTTAATATGTCCATCAAAGATGAGAGACTGGTGATATTAAAATAATAAATACAATGATTTTAGATAGGTAACAGCAAACAGAGATGTCAAAGAGTAGTAACATATTATTCCTAGTTAAGTTATTGGTATATTTCTTTGTTTGGCATATGTTATATTGCCATATAAATCATGGATAAGCAATCAATGAGTTTTCATTTATCAACAACGGGTAAAGAAGTCCCTAAAATACTTCTCTTTCATCCAACCTAGCCTTACATAGTAACGGAGCTAATAATAATCTTCATAGAGGCTGTTAATAACCCCAGGTGATTGATGAGGTCTCGAAATAGATTGTCCAGGTGTTCCGTACAATCGAGGTTTTGGCGACGTTGATCAATCTATTAACAAATACGTGGGAGGAAAAGGACGGTCATCATTCTTGAACGTAAAATGTTTGGATTCAATTACGTTTTCTATTTACCTGGATCTTGATATTTCATTACGAAGTAAATTTTGTTTATTTGTACTTTCGATGCCAAGACGCAACAGAAATGATCTAGTGAAAAACAGAAATAGATGTGACAAGTAGGTAAAAATCGTGGCACATGGGTAAAATACAAACATAATTATACCGCCACATGCAATACAACAAAAGTCTTCACGTAATAAGGAACAAAAAAATGACATTAAAATAAAAACTAGTTAACTGCAAATCAAGTTTAAATACGATGTTATAGTTATAATAATGGTGGAAAAATATATAACTAATTCTAAAATCAGCGTACCGCAATAGATTTACGATTAGGGCATACGCTGCTTGCAGACTATTACGGTTGCGTATGTGTGGTTTCAATAACGATATTTTTTAAAAGTAAGCTATCAATACGTCGCTTTTGATGAATGTGTAAAACTTAGACATTCGGAACAAATGTGAAATACTACCGAAGTTTTGATAGGCGACCCGGTTTCGTCTTGAATATCAAGTATCTTTATCCTTCTTTCAGACAGTTTCTGCTTTCTTTCTAATACAATGAGTAGTGTTTAGTAATTTAACGGTGACCGTAGTTTGTACGGCTGCCAAAAGGCGACCGGACCATTCAGAAGCACGGGAACTTATGGAAATTCTTATTATTCAGCCATAGCTACAGACAGACACAAGCATTACAATGTCCTAACTAAAAATAGCAAAGTAGGATGGTTCCTGTGGGATTTCACCCACAACTTTCGAAAGGTCGAAAGAGCAGATGAACCTCAAGGGCTCTGGACTACAGAAACAGGTTTTCCATCAAAGTTTCTAAAAATTTGGTACCAAAATAATAAAAACTTATAAGGTTATTTACCTGACTGCCTTATTAGGGGTACTTGTATTTCGTAATTTGCAACTTTACGAATTCAGGATCCACGTAAAAACACACAATTTCAGTAAACTCCCGGCCCACTGAAATATCTCTTTTCAGATCGGGAGTTAGCTGTTACGATGGCGGCCCCTATTGCGTGGATCACGATAACACTTTTTGCTCTCAGTGATGTACATGATTAGATCTAGAATGATTTAGCCCCGAGGCTTTCGTGGTAGTTTTCTAGGTTTTATTCTACCTGTGTACTAAATTTCATAAAAATTCGTCTTTTTTTTTAGATTTTGCCTGATTGAGTAACAAGGATCTACAAGTTAAGAATTTTGTTTATGCTTCCGTATACTCATTATTTCTTTAGCTAATTCATGTTTCTTTTTTTACATTTTTTGTATTCGTAATGAAAAGCACAGTGTTTACCTCGGGTGAAAGACTTTTTTAAGTCCCTCGAACTATTGGCGCCCTCGCTACGCTCGGGCGTTTCGGGACTTCAAAAAGTTACTTTCACTACTCGGTAACAATGTACTATTTCCGCTTCAAAGAGATGAAGATTTAAATGCTCCATTCCAAACAATCAATTGACATTCTTAATTCAAAATTTAACAACTCTGAACACATGAAATATAAAATGGGGTAAAATCTAGTCAACAGATCTCTGATCTAATAGCTGAACTAAATATGGACACAAGAAATCCATCAGAATCACAACAGACGCCTTTCAATGGATGTGCAGCTCAGCGGGGCGCCTTTGTGCGTCTGCCTCGTATGTAAAAGGAGTCCCCTGCTGCGTCCCGATGTTACTGTTTTATTCTCACTTCCCACTCAATTGAATTTTTGCAAAGGGTGAATGACCTATTTTATATGCTGATGATGTTATAGAAATATATTTGGCCCGGCCCTTGCATGGGCTCTACTCCAGGTATTCGGAGAAAAGAACTAATTTCTCAACTTCCGAACCAAAACCATATTCTCTTCGGTCATAAGCTTCATAGGTAAGATCAAACGTGAAAAATTCTATTACATATTAAGCTATACGTGGTTTACCTACATTTTAAGTTGCAATTTTTTCTTAATTGTTTAAGTAGGTGATTTCGTTGAGGATGAGCATAGCTAAAAAAATCATCGACATACCTAATTTGAGGGAGATGCGAAATAACCTGACCGATGGGTCGTTAAACACGGACAGACCGCATTAAGGATCCAATAAAATTATTATCAAAATATTAAAATTATTAAAACATTTACATTACATGAGCATCCGTATTAAAAATCATTATGAATAAAATTATTATCTTCGAAGCGCAGTTATAAAACAATACCCAAAAGAAACGTAATAAACCGAAGAGCTAATAAAAACGAACATTCATCTTTTCAGTCATGCGAACTCCATCTAGCTGAAAGTTCTGGTGGTTATTGCGTCTATATTCATAAGGGATGAAGCAATATTCTTAGTTTTGCGAGATTTTGGTTCTGTTACATTTCATATGCATGTGGAGCATGTGAATTTATAGTAGGTACATTGTGATATAAGTGCGGTAAGTTGAAAATTACAGCCGAGGCGATATTGCTAGCCCGAGCCGTAGGCGAGGGCTACAAGAAAGGCAGAGGCTGTAATTTTCAAAGCGCACGTATCTTTTTTTTTTTTTTTATGTATGTCATACGACGTTTTATAACATACTAGCTTTTGCCCGCGGCTTCGCCCGCGTGAATTTCCCACGGGAACAGTGCTTTTTCCCGGGATAAAAAGTAGCCTATGTGCTATTCCAGGTCATTATCTACCTCTGTACCAAATTTCATCGAAATCCGTCCAGTAGATTTTGCGTGATTGAGTAACAAACATCCTCACAAACTCACAAACTCACAAATTCACAAACTCACATCCAAACTTTCGCATTTATAATATTAGTATGGAAGTATGGATTTGCGAGGAAATATTTAAATAAAACTCGGAAAACGACAATACCAAAGAAAAAGCGCGCGGTATAATTTTACTTGTTCACAAATTAGCGATGCGCGCGCATCAGCGCTTTTTTTAAAGGCAAATGCACAAACAGCCAGTATTACTAATAAAGTAAATTAATATTTTTGTGTTTTTTTACAGATAAATGGTTGTAATTTATTGTCAAAATTAATTTAAAGAATTACATTTTTATTTATTTTATCTCCTAAAGTTAATTTTATTCATAAAATGTTGACCACTTTTCTGACATAAAAACTCTATGCAAAGATTTCAAAAAGTATCGTTCGTTTTTAGACGGAGCGTGCGTTTTACTTTACAATAACGCACAAGTGCGTAATGAGATACAATACAATATTGAAATTGGTGAAATAAATGACACTTTACGAGCAAATATGTTATAAATATTGAATATGTTTTGAAACTAACTAGTTAAGCTCAACTACGTGTACCTAGCTTATTTGTAAATACCTAGACTTGCTCGATTACTACCATGGAAATCGGAGTAATATATAAGTATATGACGATTTAAACACGTAGCACCAAAGCCAATGCTATGATCAGATTTATCGTTGACACTGTCTGAATCAACACTATCGGTGAAACGAGATTAATATCTGCTAAACTGCGAAACTCGGATATTATATTGATAATAAAAATATAGAATTGCTAATTTTTTAAAGTTTAAGTAAGCACATTTATGAGCTGCCATTTAACACAAAAAAAAAGTAGTTTTGAATATTAATTCAAATAGTTTATTATTATTTTGTAGGTATCATATTAATAACACCTACAAAACTGCAATGAAATAGAAAAGTCGACAAAGATTTTAATGAATATACAAACTGAAGAGATAAGTTTAGAATTTGTTTCCAAATACACTGGAGACAAGTTAAATTAGTCTTGTTCACGGATAGTCTCGACTACTGACTAATATCAGACTGTAAAACAACAGACGGAAGTTTTAAAGTATTTTAGTATAATTTACCCAATCTAGAGATGTCTAGCCACACAGATTGGGGACTATTAATGAAGGGAAGAATAATGAGACAATTTGCTTCCTGTTTCAGGAAAATGCAAAATAAAAACTTTATGGAAAGGAAATCTGATTAACTAAATGAATTTTTTGAGGAACAGAAACCTAGAAATACCTAAGTTACGCATAGGTAGGTACTTTTACGATGAGTTGTTCTAATGCAACTGATCGTTCATAAAGTGATTATGTACATACGTACGTATATAATCACTATAGTTAGTATAATAAGATTTGGCAATGATACTAGCCATTGCCCGCCGCCGCGATAAAAAGTTTAAGTACTTTTTATGTTTTTCTTACAAACTTTCAAATTCTATAGCATCACTTCGCGGGTTGATTTTTGAAAAACTAGCCTATCTATAGTAAGAAGTTTATTTTGAACTCGGGTCTTTAACTATATTCATACCAAATTAAGCCGCATTTCATCAAAATCGGTTCAGTGATTTAGCTGGTAAAGTGTTACAGACAGTCAAACTCAATATGGAAGTATGGATTTCTATAATCCTAATCCTAACTAATATTTAAAAAACGAAAGCACAGAGTTTGTTTGCCTCTTAACGTTTAGTCTACCGAACTGTTTGTTTGCTACCTCTTAACGTTTAGTCTACCAAACTGTTTGTTTGCTACCTCTTAACGTTTAGTCTACCGAACTGTTTGTTTGCTACCTCTTAACGTTTAGTCTACCGAACTGTTTGTTTGCTACCTCTTAACGTTTAGTCTACCGAACTGTTTGTTTGCTACCTCTTAACGTTTAGTCGACCGAAATGTTTGTTTGCTACCTCTTAACGTTTAGTCTACCGAACTGTTTGTTTGCTACCTCTTAACGTTTAGTCTACCGAACTGTTTGTTTGCTACCTCTTAACGTTTAGTCTACCAAACTGTTTGTTTGCTACCTCTTAACGTTTAGTCCACCGAACTGTTTGTTTGCTACCTCTTAACGTTTAGTCCACCGAACTGTTTGTTTGCTACCTCTTAACGTTTAGTCTACCAAACTGTTTGTTTGCTACCTCTTAACGTTTAGTCCACCGAACTGTTTGTTTGCTACCTCTTAACGTTTAGTCTACCGAACTGTTTGTTTGCTACCTCTTAACGTTTAGTCTACCAAACTGTTTGTTTGCTACCTCTTAACGTTTAGTCTACCGAACTGTTTGTTTGCTACCTCTTAACGTTTAGTCTACCGAACTGTTTGTTTGCCTCTTAACGTTTAGTCTACCGAACTGTTTGTTTGCTACCTCTTAACGTTTAGTCTACCGAACTGTTTGTTTGCTACCTCTTAACGTTTAGTCTACCGAACTGTTTGTTTGCTACCTCTTAACGTTTAGTCTACCAAACTGTTTGTTTGCTACCTCTTAAAGTTTAGTCTACCAAACTGTTTGTTTGCTACCTCTTTACGTTTAGTCTTCCTGAAAGTTGGAAGTACTGAAAAGGACATAGGGTACCTTTCATCCCGGGAAAAAGCACTGTTCTCGTAGGAAATCCACACAGGCGAAGCCACGGGCAAAAGCTAGTATTCCATAATTTACGTATTCAGTAGAAAATGAAATAGAATTCTCTCTATTCAACATATCTGAAGATACAGTAAACCATAGGACAATTTTGAAAGCTTTGAGTAACCCATAGTACGTCTTACGACGGACGTAGCAAAACAAAACACAATATGAAATCCTCATTGTGTGCCTTGATTTATCCCTCGAATATACAGCCTTTCCTTTTATGGCTACCATTTGTCCCTTAACATAAAATAATCAGGGAAGAGAAGGATCATAATTATACCTTGAAATAAAAATAGGTTCGATTTTAATAAGAAGCAAGATAAAAATTCAAAGGAAAATTATCGTAGTATATAAATTATCACTTCACTAATCCTATTTTTTTTACTTGATTCAAGACCAAATTTTTTGATTCTAGGTCAAGATTGGGGGCAAGTGTCATTTTTACGTTTTGATGCTATTTCAATTTTATAAAATTATTGACGTAAAAGACCATTTACAAGTCATATGTTAATTGATACCTACCTACGTTTGTTAAGAAGCTGTCCACGCGTTCCTGAGAAAATGGTATTTACAGACAGGACCCAGATCTTATAAGGCACTTTACTGATGAATGTGTTGTGTATGTATGCAAACTAGGACAGTGTAAATATCTGGAATGAAACAGTAGTCGAGAGATAAGTAAGCATTTTTTTACCTATATACAAATGAGTTAACTTTCACAACTAACACTACACGATCAATCAAGTACACATTTTGATGACGTTATGAATTCGAACCTGCTACCATCTACTACAGCATCTTTTTCCATTTGGAGTGGGTGGGTGCAGAACCGTGGAAAGGAAAAATCATCTGTAAAATCCTTAATTTGTGTCTAGGGAAATGGATATGTAAGTGAAAATGAAGCGCAACGTTTCCGGCGATATGATTTTCGGTTGTTACAATAAAATTTTATGCACATCATGAGGTTTTGGTTAGCATTTTCTTTTATGTGTCGATCTTTCACTCCTTTACAATAAGAACATTGATTACCTTGTAGATACTTACACTAAACAAGCTTAATTATAAATCATTGCTATCCTTTCTTCTGGTGAAACTACTTATAAATAAGAGCAACTTTTTGTATGGAACGACTCTCACATCTCAAAAAAAAATCTGCTGTTTCATACATTTTGGGTAAGTAGATTAATAAATAGCCACCGTACATACAGAATATACATACTTACTTGCATAAACTACAACTTATAAAATAATTAGATTTTTGCGGTTTTTCAGGAATTAAGTATGTATCTCTCGGAGGCAGAAGTTTTTCAGGATAAAAAGAGTTTTCTTTTATATCCTTAGTATAAAACGTATACCTACCCAAAGTTTTATGCATTTTACCGATTCAAACAAAAATGGACAAATTTGAGCTCATTTTCGTATTTATGATATTTAGTATTAACAGAACTGAGAATTCGAAACTATTATAGGCCACAGGAAATGACGTGAAAATCAATTTGCAACACGAGCCATCCTATTTCTGGTGCCATTTCCTTCAGGCTACCGCAAGTAGCCCACGACACAAATGATGGAAATATACTAATGTCCTCCGATCTCGTAATTTATGGTCGCCTTTTTAAGGGTTCAAATCTAAGTAATTTGTACGTAGTGTCAAAATCTACTGTTGAAAAGTTACTTTTTTGAGCACACAATAATATTTCAGGTTATCAACTGTTAAGCCAGACTAGATAAATCATTTATATACTAGTTAAGATTATCTAGGACGCATTTTAAAGTTATTTTATAAAATTTCATAAATATCTGATCGGTCAAAACGAAAATTATAAACTATATTTAAGTCGTATTACATAGTAAATCTTGGAATAGCAGGCACCAACGCTATCACAAAATTCGGACACGATTCTTGCAGATGTTTTTGACATCTCATCATAAATCTCAACCCTGGCTGTAATTTCACAATCCTAAATACAGAAAATAATTTATGGCTAAAACTAATGCAAAATTAATCAAAAAACAGCACCCAAATGGGAATTACTTGCTAACACGTTCCGAGTCGCGTAATTTTCGTGTGGGCGTGAAACAGAAATGAAATCACGCGTTAAGTCTAAATGAAAAAAAAAGTGTAACCATAAATAGGATTTTTAACGGTGTTTCGATTTATTCGTTTATAAAGTTAATGCTAATTAAATATTTATTCAACCAATAAATTAATAGGTATACATGCTTTGAAATATTTTTTTTTTTAACTAAAAACTAAAACTAACTAAAAATAAATTAAAACTAACTAAAAAAGAAAAATAACTGCTAATAAATTAAAACTATAAGTAGAAAATATCGCGCAAGTCATTGCCCCTCGGAAGCGTGCCCAGAAGGCTGGCAGCATTGCCACGTTGGATGGCAATGCTTATTCTTTGAGAAAAGAACTCACCAGCCCTTTGGTCACGCAAAACCTCGCAAACAAATAACACCTCAGTTAATGCTTATAAAATAAACAAACTTTTGCCTTGTCGGGACATGACTGTTTTAATGAGGGTAATCTTTTTTCCGCTCACTAGTTGACACTACTGACGAGTGAGGTCTGTCAGATGGTACAATAATGTCATTTTAATTCGACAACATCATTCTACTCATACTTACCAATAAATACACATGCTTAGAAATAACATTTTTTGAAAACTAAAAACTAAAACTAACTAACTTAAAATAAACTAAAACTAACTAAAAAAGAAAAATAACTGCTAATAAATAAAAACTATAAGTAGAAAATATCGCGCAAGTCATTGCCCCTCGGAAGCGTGCCCAGAAGGCTGGCAGCATTGCCACGTTGGATGGCAATGCTTATTCTTTGAGAAAAAGATCTCACCAGCCCTTTGGTCACGCAAAACCTCGCAAACAAACAACACCTTAGTTAATGCTTATAAAAAAAAAAAAAAACTTTTGTAGTGTCAACTAGACAGCGGAAAAAAAAATTGTTTATGACACTACCGGCGGGCGAGTGAGGTCTGTCAGATGGTACATTACTGTCATTTTAATTTGACAACTTAAATCTACTTCGGAACATTTTAAACTTTTAAAATTAAATAAGATGCCAGAGCTGTGCACAGTTTCTTCTAATTTATAGCTGCGTACACCCCTAGTATAGGGTCGTATACAAATTATACTTTCTTCTGTAATCTGCCCCTTTCTATACTCGATGCTATGTGATACTATTTCATTAATTAATTTATTTTAATAAAAACAAACTATGCACCGACTGTGTGATAAATATCTTACAAATAGAAACTAATCTGCTCGTATATCCATTACTGAACAAATATGTGGATATCAGAAACAGCCGGGTCGCCTGGCAGGCGCCTGCAAGGAAGCCTCCTTCCGGAGTTCACCGCCCTTAGCTCGCTTCAATACCATTGTTAAAATGCAAAATGAAGCAATTCAGAAGGCCCACTTTACTAGCCTAATAGTTTGAACTATTTTAGTTTCAAGTTAGGTTATTACAGTAAATATCATAGACATAGATACAAAAATTCATTCTTTAATAGACATAAACTTGATTGTCAAATGAAGCCCAAAAACATTCATAATAGTGTGCTCCAAATTATTATTTTTTTACAGATTGTTCTATGATTGTTCACATATTCTATGAAACCTAACACACCAAAAATGTCAGACATCACAAAAATGAGCTTCACGGAAGATATTACCTGTCCTATACCGACATAGGCAAAAACCATATCTGACATCCCGCTTCCTCAGCTGTCTGTGTCTCTATAAGTAAAATTAAAAATATTCTGTCTTACTACAAAACGATGTCTAAAGTTAAATACTTGCTAAACACATTATCCGTTCATACGAAAAAGATACCGACAACTAGAAAATGTCATTAAAGCACGTGTATTTTAATTTTAAGGGTAATGTGTTTAACAAGTATTTAACTTTAGACATCGTTTTATAGTAAGACAGATGCTGTTCTAGCTCTATGGTAAATATTGAGAATTTAAAGAGAAAAGACGCAAGTCTAACAAAGAAAAACAAACGAAGAAAATGTCAATACACAGGCTAACTTTTGTCAAAATATTTTCAAACAAAAATATTGTTTTGTCTTCATATAAGAATATTTCCAACTAACTATTTAAATATACGTGAATTAAAGTTAACACAAATATATGCATGTACAATCAAGATAATTTGACTGATTTTTCATACAAAATTATGTATGGTCCAATTGTCAGTAAATGGTAACTAGTGTATATATCTCAGCTAAAATTTACAGTGAGTTAGCCTTCTGTAACCATATATCTAAAGCTTATCTTTTATCTAGGCATTGTTGACAGTATGATAAATTGTGAAATCGAGTTGCTATTAAGTGAGCTTTCCATCTTACAACACAGATTCCATTGAGAGAAGTGGCTTTTTCATTGTCAGAATAGGGGAGCTTTTGGGACAAGAAGACATGATATATTTCACTCATATTATGAACCTATATAATATTTGTGTTTTTAATAAATATTTAATGAATGAATGAATGAGTTTATTTGCATTTGATATGGGTTACAGAAGATGTTACTAGAATATATTTTGCCTCCAAATCAGCCATTTTGAATAGCATGCAAAAATTTAAATTAAATTATTTAAATTAGTGATAGTACTTATGAGCATTACAATATTGATCAACATTAGGTATATCTCTTATTCTCTCTTAAATCTGATTACATGCTCCAATAGCTAAAGTACATCACCATCTAAAAGCGTGTATATATATAAAAAAAGAAAAACTTAAAGCTTGAAATCAAGAAACTCCTTCACCGTATAAAATCCATGCTCACAAAGCCAGTCAAATTATTTTTGTTTGTTTATGAGTTTAAAGCGCGGAAGTTCAAGAAAGATTAAAAGATTATATTAAGGATTATATTTCTCTATATATACGGAACACATTCTTTAATTGAACAGCTCTACGATTAAATAAATTACTTTAGTCATTTTATTGTACAGTTATACTTTGACATTAATTTTAATTGACCTTATAAATTATACTGACACAATAAATCCTCATACGATTAGTCGACTGACTGATTAAATAACAAGCAAAGTAAATAGGAAGTTAGCTGGCATTAGTGGGAAATAGGACGCGCTAACAAACACACTTCATGATTGAAATTTCTGTCGTTTTATTCAAATTGAGCTTCTGTATAATTAATTTAGCTAAGCGGTTTCGTGCAAAACTATGAGTAAACATGAACTTCTATAGTTTGCGCTTAGTATTTATTTATAATGTTTCATTGGTAAGGTTATAAGTAAGTTAGGATAAATCCTGCAACGCAAATTATCTATGTAAAATAATATAATTTGCAATTATCTATACATATAATAAAACAGTTAAATATTTTGTCTGTACATTTAGTATTTTTGACTAAAATGGATAGAGGGACTCTTAAATAGAACAAAATAAAGCAAAAAATTTTTTTGTAATTTCTTGTCTGTCTGTCTGTATGTATGTACGCGTTTCACGCAAACACTACTGGACGGATTTAAATGAAATTTTTCTGTTGTATAGCTATAAAGCCTGGGTAACCAATAGGCTATAATTGATTTTGAAAACTGGAATACCCGATGAAGAACCATAGCAGAACAGCTAAACTATAAGAAATATGGAAATGGTGCCTTAGCAAAAGTCGTTCAACCTGATGAGCATTTTCTGCTGACGTAAAAAAATTGAAGATCTGGAACATCTAATGAAAAGCTCCAAGAGACCAGCTACACTATAACATATATGGAAATGGCGCCTTAGCAAAACTTGTTTAATGTGATAAGCATTTTCTGTAGACGTAGGTATAAAAATCGAAGATCCAAAACATCTGAAACAGTTTCGAATACAAAAAGGCGTTTCATCTAAGCGAAACTCACGCGGGCGAAGCCGCGGGCAACAGCTAGTACAAAATAAAGACTTTTATCCATATTAGTAACAATAATAATTTATTGTTCCTTTCTTTTTTTGGTTTTTCTTGGAGTTTAAATTACAGTACATACAATGCCACTCTATATATTTTATTACACATTTGTATTTACACAGGAAAAGAAAATGTAGATATGCTTTGTCTTAAAAGACAGATGAAAAATGAGAAATTCCGCTGTTTGAGTCGAATAATTGAGTAACAAAAATTTGTTTCGGGTTGCAATGTGTACCGTCATGCTGAACACAGCTCGTCGTTATTTCAATAAATATCCGCTTTGACTTAGAAACATGAAAGCGGAGGAAACGACTCTACCAGTATGTTTGAAGTTTTCAGACTATGTGACGGCATTTGACGGTATTCGCGAGTTTCCTTTCATTTAACTCCAATTTATTCCGTAATTTCTTTTAGGTGACGACGTTAGGAAAATATATTTTATATTTACAAGTCATATGTTGGTATATGAAAGGTATTTAGTCTTTTTTATTTACTTCTTCGAAAGTATTGGAATGAGTTTTATTATTTAAAAATTATTTATTTAGGTACAAGTTTTTACAAAATATACGATTTGATACTTCATCGGAATATGTGATTTGATGATGACTAATCATAATAACATTGTATGACCACAATACCTCATCAAAAACTACTTATTACTCTCATTTCAGTTCATATGTTGACTTTTTGACCTAAATATTTTGGCAACCACCTTAATGGACTGACCTTTTTTATTAGAGCGTAAAAATCAACTCGTAACATAATCTCACGTAAGAGAACACGACGTCTTATCAGTGTTATCACAACACATCTACACAAATCGGCCTGGACAGACGGGGATGAACTCCTCACTGACCTATATTATTCCAACTCACTGGACTCGCCACATAAAACTGATCATTTTCTGCTTGAATGCAAAGAAAAAATACACTGATATTTACTTGATCATAATGAATTTCGGCTTCTATATTATTTATCATCTATTTTTGTAACAATAATGGCCAAAGTATGCTGTAATTATTACCGACGATTATATGAGACTAAAATATTGATACAAATGAAAAAAGAAAAGGTATATTTAAAGAATAGTAAATCTAACCTTATTTTATGATGATACTTCCTCTGTTAAATAAAACTATCGATTAAGAACTTCTACTTTTAACTTGTTTTGGTACTAATCGAATTTCCTAAACATTTATTTATACTATGCCAGTTCACATCACTTCAAGTCTATGTACCTACACACAGTTAGATGATAAATTTACAAGTACATACGTACACGTTAAGGTTAGCCTATATCACTAAGCCTGCCTAATATTTAATAACCCACGTTAAAGAACAGTCAGTCTATCTGAATACATGCCGTCCAGCATATTAGTATAATTGATGTCAAGGGTTTCTACTTAGACAGTCAATTCAATTTGACCCTGCATAAACAACAAAGTCCATCCCACTTCTGATCCCTCGGGTTACGGATAACGGGTTCTGTTTTTGTTCAGATTTTTATCCGCAAATACGGTTCGGACTTAATGAGAATTATGGTAATGTTAACATGCCAACTTTATTAATTTTAATTGTTTAATTTATATTTGAAATGTATTACTAGCGACATTTAGATATAAATTAGCGTTGGGGTAGGTAGAGAGTAGAGACTATGGATTCTGCCGTGGAACAGTTGATCTGGTGATCCTGTGTTCACGGCTCTATGTGATGAGAGGTGCGCACCATCAAATTTAAGTGGGTTCGAGCCCCAACACTGCCTCTCTCCTGTCCCCTCTGGGGATTTGCGTGGGTCGGCCATTTACACATGTAAATAAAAAAGGTAGAGACTATGGATTTCCAATTGCCACGATCCTTAATGATCTCACTGTCTTCCTCGGCTTATCACATTCTTCTTACACGCTTGAGGGTTAAAAAAGTAATAAAATACGAGTAGTTTACTATTATATTACTCATATTACTTTTCTAACGAAGTTCGTAAATAATGATTACACTCCATGACTGTTTGACGTCATAGGTTAACGATTTGGGAGGTGGAGATCAGGCACCTTAGAACAGGCTGCCTAGTTGTTTAGGTAACTATTGTCGCTGGACTTTTTTTATTGTGCTTGTTAGCAAAACTAACCGAATTTAGAGCCATTTACATGCAATACGGGTGAAAACGGCGCGACTTTCTGTTCAGCATTTGTATTGTAGTCTGAATAGGTTTATTAATTTTTTGGGTTTCAGGCGCCAAAAATAAAATGTGATATTGTACGTTATTTTAGTAGATGGAAAAAGAGACGGACGACAGAATTTCAGTACCGGTCGTATATATCGCTAATATAAGACAAGGTCAGAATTAAAGTAATGTTTATAGATACTTGTATAATGTATTTATGGCTGCGGAATCACTAGTAAGCTTTTGAAATTCGGTGGGAAAGTTATCCTTGGTCAACTACAGATCCTATTCAATAAAGTGATCCATGAGGAATTGACACCGGAGGACTGGAAAACTGCAATAGTGACCTTGATACACAAGAAAGGCGATAAGACAAAGCTATTTAACTACATGCCTATTTGTATCCTAAACCACATATACAAACTCCTTACTAAAGCTGATGCTGCACAGCCAATGGAACAGGCGGGTTTCCGGTCCAACTTCTCTACGATAGATCACATCTTCACCGCGCGACAGCTCTTTGAAAAATGCAACGACTACAAGTTGCCTCTGCACGTAGCCTTTATCGACTATGAAAAAGCTTTTGACTCGGTTGAACATTAGGCAGTCTATAATTCACTTAAAAGAACAAACTACTACTAAAACAAAAAAGGTACAACTTATTTCTATAGAAATAAGTTGTACTTAGTTTTACTATGTTTTATGTTTCCTATCTATGTATTTGTTGTGTACAAAAAATTAATAAATAAATAAATAAAATAACGTGGATGATACATACATACAAGTCTTCAAAGAAATATACAGCAAGGCTACGATGCAATTCAAATTGCATGAACTAACAGCGCCAATTTAAGTCTCGCGTGGTGTAAGACAGGGCGATTCCATCTCGCCAAAACTGTTCACAGCAAGACATGTTCCGTACTATCGACTGGACAGGGAAAGGCATAAATATCAACGGAGAGTGTGACGACATCATTATTCTGGCCTCCTCCGTGGATCAGTTGCAAAGCATGCTTAAGGACCTACAGTTAACTAAGCTACTGTTTGTAATAAAATTGTTAATGCTTACAAACTCTGTGCATTGTCGCATGGTATCTGTGCCGTGCATGGCTGGCCTTATGCACGGCCATTTTGCTTTGCCTGCTGGCAACATTGAGCGGGCGGCTTCCGCCCGGGTCGAAATCAGTAGCGTTTGGATCGCGCGCGTGTGAGGTCATACCGCGTGATATATCCCCGCCGGTGCGGGTCGACCATCTTGTTGGTCAGTTTTACGACCGCGTGTGAACGGTCTGTTAACTAGTTTGACTTGTGATTGTTTAATTGTTAGTTTGAATTGTAATTGTGTATTTCATCGTTGTTAAATAACTAATAAGCTCGCGATAATTTGTGTTGTGCGAAAGAAATGTACTTAGACTGTTTGCTGTGAGACGGGAATTGTGGCTGCCTGCTCACATCCAGCCGTCGTCGAGTGGACCTTCTAGAAGAAAGACAGGTATTTGTTCTGGGGACTGAGATCTCAAGGGGGTAGTTTGGGTGATTAGGGACCAACCCCCCTCTCCGAAGACACTCGAAGTTGGATCAGGGAGATTCAAATTGGTGAGTTGAAGATTAGTTATTAAGTTAGGTTTAGTGTAAAGGGCCCTGTAGCTCCCGTTATAAGCTATGGTGGTAGCAGTCTGCGTATAGGTTAAGTTAGGTTTTAGTCGGACAGACGTAGTGCCGGGTCGAGGTTTTTACCGGTATTTTTTTGACCCGGTAAATTTTTCGGTACCGAACCCTCCCGCCATTTCGTTTGCCCGGATTCTCTGCGCACATTTTCTGGTAGCAGAGCGTAGTTGTTCTACCCTCTATTTGTTCGTTTGTAAAAAATAATTAATTGTTTTTTTTTATTTTGGTTGTGACTTGACGCGATGGCGAAGGTCTCCCATGCTAAGGCGACACTCGCCAACGAATTGAGATGGTTTGTGACGGCCGGTGGACTCCTGTCCCGGAAGGACAGGGAGGCCGCTATACTGGAAAGAGCGGATCAGCTCCGCTCACGATTGAACAACGCGGAAGCGGCCATGGCGGCGCTTACCGAAGCCGACCTTGCCCCGGAGTTCTACGCAGGTCACGTGGCGGACCTGGACCAGATCCTGAGTCTGCACGATGACATCGTGGAGGCGGCGGCCGCAATAAGGGCGAGACAGGCTGGCGGACCAGCCCCTCGTACACCTGTTAGACAGGAAGGACCAGCGGTTACTGGTCGGCTCCCCACCCTTCAGCTGTCCCACTTTGGGGGTAGGATGGAGGAGTGGGTGGCATATAAAAATATGTTTGAGTCCCTGGTCGTAGCACGACAGGATTTGTCGAAGGCCCAGAAGATGGCCTACCTCCTCTCCACTCTTGAGGGTGAAGCGCGGTCGCTCATCCAGCACCTCCGGGTGGAGGACGACCAGTACGACACGGCTTGGGAGTTATTGAACTCCCGCTACCAAAACTTACGTTTGTTAGCGGATGCGCACGCCGCACAGTTGATGGCCCTGCCCAAGGTGGCCAACAGGGCACAGTTGCGCCTGCAGTTGCTCACGCCCGTTACAGTGGCCTGTAACGCGCTCCGCACACTGGGGCTGCCGGTGGACCAATGGTCCTTTTTGCTGGTGCACATTGTATTGGGCAAATTACCCAATGACATCCGCTCGCGATTTGAGCGCGAGAATGCGGAACGGGATAGCACCACCCTACCAACATTCACTGACTTGGTGAAGTTTTTGGAGTTTGAGGCACGGGCGGCTGAGAATACCATGACGGACTCAGCGCCATCCAGAGCGCCTGAACGCAGGCCATTGGAACCCTCATGGCGAGGGAAGCCCCAACAGGGACGGCAACCGCCACCGCGTGGAGCTGGTGTGCGGGTTGCACACACGGCAGCAGTCGCGGGGGACGCGGACTGCCTGCAATGTGGCCGGATGGGCCACAGCCTGCTGCAATGCAGGGACTGTCAGAGACTGCCAGTACAAGATCGGCGCCGCATGGCAAAGCGGCATGAACTTTGCTTTTATTGTTTGGGCGGTCACTATGCACGTGACTGTCCCAGGGCCATACCATGCAGTGCATGCCGTGGGCGGCACCACGCGATGCTTTGCATGAACCGGAACGGGGATGGCACCCGGATGTTGAGGCAGGGGTCCCCTATGGGCGGGGGCGCTCCTGCGCGAAGCCCTCCACCTTTGGAAGAAGGACGCGGCTTCGCTCGTCGCACCCCCCCTCGGGAGGGGGGTCGCGTACCTGCGCGGGTCTTGGTGGACCGGGACCACGCGCCCCAAGGTCGTGGCCAGTATGTGGCTGGCCAGGCCCCGGATAAGGCCCCCATGGGCGGGGGCCCTAGATCGGACGTGAGAGTGGGGACACCCCCCTCCACGCGGGTTACCACTACCCAACACATGCAGCCGCAGCGGTTTTCTCCGCCGCTGCACGAGTACCCACGGCTGGAGTACCACCCGCCGTACTATAGGTATGGCCGGGCCGCGGGTTATGCCCCCCTCAGATGGGGATGTGCACTCGCCCGCCATATTATCCGGGTCAGTGGCGCGCCCCTGGTTTGGAGAGAGTGGGGAGCCCGTAACTAGCTTGCTCCCTTGCTGGGACAGAGCCGCGGACGGTTCTGCTCCCTACCGCGGTGGTCCGCGTATGGGGTCGTAGGGAGAAGCCATTAATTTGAGAGCTCTGTTGGACTCAGGGGCTCAAAGCAGTTTGGTTACCACTCGAGTGGCACACCAGTTAGGTTTAGTCGTGGAAGACTCGCCTGTGCCACTTCTTGGAGTTGGTGGCATACAGGTGAAGTGTCTGACGGGCCAGACACTTGTCACCTTTTCTTCGCTGAAGTCCTCCACAATGAGGATCACGACTTCGGCTATGGTAATGGATACCATTGCGGGTTGGCACCCCTCGACATACATACCGCCGGGTGTGTTGTCTTTGGTTTCGGGTCTGGATTTGGCCGACCCCTTTGTTTTTCATCCCGGCCCAGTGGACTTGCTCCTGGGCTCGGACGTATTGGGTTGGATTTTGTTGGGTACCCAGAAAGCTCTGGGTTCGTCTTCACTGATGGCAGTGTCTACTATCTTTGGTTTCGCCCTGATGGGCCCTGTGTTTGATAATAGCACCGTGGAGGAGCCACCGGTCGTCGCATCAGCGTCCTTGGCCAAGACCATGCAAAGGTTTTGGGAGGTGGAGGAGCCACCTATGAGTTCCAGGATGGATCCGGAACACGCTGAGTGCGAAGCCTTCTTTCGATCAACCACGGAGAGGTTGCCCTCCGGTCGGTTTGTAACTAGATTACCATTTGTTGCTACACGTCCTAGCCTAGGGCAAAGTAGGGCGCTTGCGGAGAAACGACTGCTGTCCATGGAGCGACGCATGCAGCGTGACCACGTACTTCGCGATAAATATATTGAATTTATGCGCGAGTACGAGGATTTGGGTCACATGTCTCCGGTTCGAGTTGATTGGAGCTCAACTGAGCATTATTTTTTGCCCCACCACGCGGTGGTGAAGGCCTCAACGGGCAAGTTGCGGACTGTCTTTGATGGGTCCGCACCCACTTCGAACGGAGTTTCGTTGAATCTATGTTTGCATTCAGGGGCGCCACTCTCAAGTCCCTTTCGTGCCGGACGTGACACGTGAAACCACGTGATTTGTGCTTGTGTGTAGTCCTACCGAATACACACAAGCATAAAACCGCATCCAACCTCAACTAACGGGTCGATTTGACAGTTACACACCACTCCGAACGATCGTCGATCATCCAATCACAGGAATCTCAGAAAATTTTACACACACAACTGCATTTTTCGACAGCTTGTCATTTGATTTTGACAACGAAAGATACGGAAAAGCGAGCACTTTCAACGATATTTTTCCGTCAGCCCAAGATAGCGCGGAGCAACTACGTGCAGCAGACGTGACCTCTTTCTTGGCCTATGATTGGTTGTTTCAATTACTAAATTGAAAAATTTTGTAATCGAGAACAGCCAACTAATACGTCACGTCTATGTTTATACCATTGAGTTAGGTACGTTATTAGACGTTGTTAAATATATAAAATATCAATAAATATAGGCATTGTTCTCATGCTTTTGTCAATCTAGTAGCACTTACTAGTGCTAGACTATAATAAAACGCGTGGAGAAAGTACATAATTTAAATAAAATAGCCTAAAGTATCTAACAAGTGGCTGATCTGTAATCTTGATCACTACATAAACGAAATAATATATTAAATCAAATATTATCGTAGGAAAGGCATATACGTGCATTTGCTTTCAGTGTACAATAATTTTGTACTTTTATCATAGTTACATAGTAGATTTCTTTAATAAATAACAAGTTATATTTTACATATATATAATCATTAAAAACAATGTATTTTATATAAAGTAAATAGGTATAAGTGTTATCATCTCTTGATCTCTTGTTACGCAAAATAGACTATCATTAGAAGATGAATCCGTTCTTGAATCTTGTAATTTCATGAATCAAGCAATGGTTTAATGTTACATCGGGCTTTTGATTCCATCTGTGCATTCCACCTTAAAATACAGTTATATTTGTTTATTTTTATGTTTTATAAAATTTACTAGGTAAAATGTAGGTAAATACCTAACCAATTATATTGAACATATTTTACTACTTGAAAATGTTTTGGGTTTCATGTATTTTATGACATATTATCAAGCTTGTCATATCCACAGAAATATTTTATTTTTAATAGAAGAGTATTTTATGTCTGTGGTCAAACCACGTCAATAAAATGTGGCCATCTCTTAAAAAAATTACCAATCATTACAAATGAAATAAGTTGTGGATTTGTCAATTTTATCCACAGAATGTCCTAATCCTATCCTAACTTCCTAAACCTTGACTAATCCTAACTTATATTATAAATGCGAAAGTGAGTTTGTTTGTTTATTTATTGGTTTGTTTGTTACCTAATAGTATATAATAGGTATAATTCAAATAAATATTACTTCCTTTTTTTGGCATTTATAATTTAATAGCTTTTGCCCGCGGCTTCGCCCACGTGAATTTCCCACGGGAACATTATTTTTTCCCGGGATAAAAGGTACCCATTTCAGTACTTCCAACTATGTGTATACAAAACTTTAGGAAGATTGATTCAGTAGATAAAGCGTGAAAAGGTAACAAACAAATAAACAAATTCACTTTCTCATTTATAATATTAGTTAAGTTCGATAACCTAGTTAGAAGAAAAAACTGTTAGAGAACATGGAATGCAAAATAATAGGATTATTTTTTAAAAAGTAAATAAGTGTTGGTAGTGTGTTTGTCGGCAAAACCCCCATGGATAAAATCCTTGGGGAGGCCTTTGTCCAGCAGTGGACGTCTTTAGGCTGAGAGAGAGTGTGTTAAGTTTGTAGTAAAAATATTTATGTAAAATTGGATTTATATTTTTCGGACTTGGGGGCAATTCTTACAATAAATTTGCGCTTTTCCCGAAATTTAGGGTAAACGTCAGTGTCTTCCTTCAAAGTCAAAAATTTGAAAATTTAATGTATTTTTTGTAGATGATATTTTATTTCCAGCCATGAATATTTCACAAATCAAAGTCTTTAACGATAAATACCGGTTGCAATCTCTACAACATAGAATTTTCCATAGAGTATTTTCTTTTTACGAAAAAAGCGGACAACCATAAACGTATTATACCCTTAGCACAGACTAATACTCTTTATTTAAAAAGAAATATTTCTGTGACCGCTAGGTATTTTATAAAGACTACAACAACGGTACAATATAATAACTTCATGCCCGGATTTCCGTGTGCGAAAGTCCTTGTTGCTCGAAGTATTTTATCGCACAGATAAATAGATCTATGATATTAAGTATGTAGAAAACAAAAAATATTTCTGTGGTAGAAAACGCGCAGTCATTTTGTCACTCTTCTTTTGATCTTTAGGTACCCTAGCTAGCGGATATATTTGGATGGTACCAATAGAACATTGTTAAAAAAAGCTAAAAAAATTGTCGTAGTTAGATACTATTCTTATTTGTTCCATGGTAGATACCATAGAGCAACAAGGACCACCGCGCGGAGTCCGTGTTGCTCTATGGTAGATACCTAAAATTTTTATTTTTTACAAACAAAATGTATAAAACTCTTTGGTACCTATTACTTTATCATTTTAGTTTTCTTGACAATTCCTTTGATGGATTGACTTTTGACACCTTCACTGTTGCCAGCATAAACTTAGGATGTAGAAGTCTATGGTTGCCAGCTGTTAATATTTACCCCCTATTATTAAATAATGATGAGTACAATTCATAAATAGGTAAAATGGAAAAATTTATACAAATTTTTGTGGTATAAATAGTGGGTAACACGGCAAACCGCAGACTAGAAGTTCTAAATAAATAAAAAAAGTAAAGTAATTATTTTCAAAAACCTTTTTTTGTAAATCAAATTGTACTTGTTTAAAAAAAGCAGATATTCAATATTTTATCTAATCTGAAAAAGCGATGTAATTTTTAACGTGTACCTAACGATAACCCGAATCGAACATTCTTAAATTATGGCTCGTTTACACAGTGCGAGCTAGCATGCGAGTCAGCCTGCCGAGTAGCTGCAGTGCAGTAACTCGCAACGTATGGACATATCTTACGTCCGGCAGTAGCTCACCCGTGTGTCTACGCGCGTTCACAGCATTTACTCGTAAAATGGCTGCGGATAGATGTTCTTCCGAAAATAATATTATGTTCATGAATCTCTACAGAGAACAACAAAACCTATGGAATTGTTTTGATAAAAATTACAAAAATAGAGATATGAGAAAAGCATCTTTAGAACATACTGCAAAGGAAATGAATTTAGAAAATAATTAATCGAGCAAAAATTTTTAATTCAACACATAATATTGGACAGTTTTTATAATCAAAGCACATTGCCTCGACATCGCGACAACTCGCTAGATATTGGACAGCTACTATTATTGTGTAAACAGCTAAGGCGAGCCGAGCTACTGGCATACGACTAGAAAATGCAAGTAGCTGCGTACTGTCTAGTCAGTAGCTTGCACTGTGTAAACGAGCCATAACTCCCTAATTTTCTGGTAAATCTGAATAGGAAATCACTTAAATATGCAATTTCATATTTGACTCGGCTTATAAAATTATTCACATAGAGGCATATTGCGGCAAAGATTTGATAAAGCAAAATAATAATTTAGTTTTACGTGAATCATATACACAGATTGCCCCGGACTTCAGGAAATGATAATCTATCTTAAAATTTTAACATATTTCTCTAAAAATTGAGTTTATCGGCAAATACCGGTTATTTACTCATGCATTCCCACATTTTGTCAATATAAAAAAGTTGTGTTGTCTATACATTCCAAATGTTTTTATTTTATAATAGTGTGTGTGGGCGAATACACACACCTCTAATAAGTATGTGTGTATCCATCTGTATCCATCCATCTGTGAAACGAAGTACGTGATTTACTGTCAAATTTGAATCAGAGTCGACACCCAGGTCCCAAATTGCATAGGGACATAATTGACATCATCTTGAACTTTAGAAGACATCAAGTGGTTTTTGGCGCGGACATCCGGATGATGTTCCGCCAGACAGTCATACATCCTGAGGACAGGCGATTTCAGTTGATACTCTGGCGTGAGCGCCCTGAGGATCCTGTGACGGTGTATGAACTCAATACAAACACGTATGGTTTGAAATCTAGTCCCTATATCGCCATCAGATCATTGCTTGAATTGGCAGAGCGGGAACGGATCCGCTTTCCCCGTGGGGCTTCCGTGCTGTCACGTGACTTGTATGTCGATGACGTGTGCACCGGAGCCCAAAGTATTGAGGAGGCCCTCCTACTGCGGGATGAATTGATTGAAATATTGAAAACGGGTGGCTACGAGCTACGTAAGTGGTTGTCCAATGAGCCTAGAGTTCTAGAAGGGATCCCGGAGGATCACCAACAGAACCCTCACCTGTTTGAGGATGTAGATGATCCCAACAGGATAGCGGTGCTGGGCATGCAGTACCAGCCGCTAACCGATATTTTTACATTCCAAGTGGACTTGGAAATACCAAAGGTCTGGACTAAGAGAACGGTGTTGTCAGTAATAGCTCGTATGTTTGATCCAAGCGGTTGGATCAGTCTAGTAATATTCTCTGCGAAGTGTCTTCTTCAGAGACTTTGGACTTTGGGCGTCTCGTGGGACGAGCCGCTGTTTGGCTCTCCATTGGATGATTGGCTCGAGTTGTTTTCATCGATTAAGGAAGTCAATCGGATTGCCTTGCCTCGTCGAATATTGCCCCCGGGAAATATCGAGCCAGCCTGCATGGCTTTTGTGACGCGTCGGAGCGAGGCTACGCCGCGTCAGTCTATATGCGGACAGTTGACGCCGATGGCCGGGTCAATGTCTCGCTTTTGTTAGGGAAGAGCAAGGTCGCCCCCATCAGGACTAGGCTGACTATTCCCAAGCTTGAGTTGAGTGGAGCTCACCTTCTCTCTAAATTGTTGCATCACGTTGCCAGTGAGCTGGCGGCCACGGTCGAGATACGAGACATCTTCGCCTGGTCGGATAGCCAGGTCGCGCTTGCATGGTTGCGCGCGGCCCCACATACCTTGGAGGTTTTTGTTGGAAACAGGGTTTCCCAAATTTAAAATATTGGAATTGATATAACATGGAGACATGTGCCGGGAGAGCTTAACCCAGCGGACTGTGCTTCCCGAGGTTGTACGGCACCAGAATTGGTGTCACACCCACTCTGGTGGGGTCCAGAGTGGCTGATGGGATCAGAAACATCTTGGCCTGTCTGTCAGACAGATGTTACTTCTTTGAGTTTGACTGGGCTTCGTGTACATGCTGTAGTCGCTGAGACGACGTCGGAGCCGGATTGGCTACTTGCTCGGTATAGCAGTTTGGATAAGCTTCTGGGTGTTACCAGTTGGATTAAGCGTTTCATACATAATTGTAGAAACCCACAGGCAAAGCGGTTGGAGCCGATTGCAGGTGCAGAAGAGCGCCAGAGCGCATTGTTGCATTGGGTCCGTGTCGTGCAGACCGGACGGTTTGAGTCAGAGCTTCATATTTTGCGCGACGCACGCGCTAAGTTGAAGGGCGCGGTCGCTCGTTTGAACCCGTACATCGACTCGGATGGGCTTCTTCGGGTTGGAGGCAGGCTCCGGAAGGCGGATCTTCCATATGAGACTCGCCATCCTCTGTTGTTGCCCAAGGGCGGACCCTTGGTGCAGCTTTTGGTGTCTGATCGACACATTCGTAACGCCCATGCTGGCTATTTTGCAACGCGAATTTTGGATATTGTCTGCCCGAAGAGCAATCCGTAGTGTTCTGTTTCGATGTATTGCATGTTATAGGTTGAAGGCATCCACGATGCAACCACAGATGGGTGATTTGCCCGCTGATCGAGTCCGACCTTCGAGACCGTTTGACGGCGTTGGAACCGATTTTGCCGGTCCCTTTTCGATCAAGGCTTCTCCCTTTCGTAATGCCCGTATTGTGAAGGGCTATTTGTGTGTATTTGTTTGTTTGGCCACCAAGGCTGTCCATTTGGAGGTGGTATCGGCTCTGACTACGGAGGCCTTCGTCGCCGCGTTGGATCGCTTTGTTTCGCGTCGAGGTCTACCTTCCCTTATTAGGTCTGATAATGGCACAAACTATAAGGGAACTGTAAATTATCTTAAGGATGTTTCTGTGTTTATTGATAAAAATTGTACTAGTTTAAGTCAAATTGCTGCCCAAAGGGAAATAACCTGGAAGTTTAGTCCCCCAAGTTGCCCCCATTGGGGAGGGATTTTTGAAGCGGCTGTGAAATCCGCAAAGACCCACCTCCGCCGCATTATCGGAGAAACGGCTCTAACTTTTGAAGAGCTGGCCACAGTGTTTTGTAAGGTTGAGGCGGTCCTCAACTCTCGTCCTCTCTGTCCGCTATCTCCAGATCCAAATGACTTGGAAGCTCTCACCCCTGGTCATTTTTTGGTGGGAGGGCCTTTGAATGCCCTGCCCGAATACCCGTGGAAGGACGAACGCGTATATCGGTTGTCGCGTTTTCAAATGTTGCAGCAAATGAGCCAGGACTTTTGGCGTCGCTGGTCGCTTGAATATTTGCATTTGCTGCAGCAAAGAGTGAAGTGGACAGACAGGACTGAGCCTCCCAGGGAGGGTGATTTAGTGTTGTTAAAAGAGGCAAATTTGCCCTCATTGCTTTGGCGACGAGCTCGCATATTACGTTTGATTCTTCCGAAGACACTCGAAGTTGGATCAGGGAGATTCAAATTGGTGAGTTGAAGATAAGTTATTAATTTAGGTTTAGTGTAAAGGGCCCTGTAGCTCCCGTTATAAGCTATGGTGGTAGCAGTCTGCGTATAGGTTAAGTTAGGTTTTAGTCGGACAGACGTAGTGCCGGGTCGAGGTTTTTACCGGTATTTTTTACCCGGTAAATTTTTCGGTACCGAACCCTCCCGCCATTTCGTTTGCCCGGATTCTCTGCGCACAGCTACAGTAAGATAGGCCTAAATATGAACACGTCTAAAACTCAGTTCATGAGCGGGGTTGATGTGGACAGCATTGTGGTAAATGGTCACGAAATCCAGCGAGTACCCCAATACACATACCTCGGCCAGACGCTTACGTTGCACAAAATTTTCCAAGAACTGGAGGTAAAGAAGCGAATCCAACTGGGAGGGCTGCATTCGGAAAGTTGGATGATGTCTTTAAGAGTAAACTACCAGTGAGTCTAAAACGTCGAATGTTTGACCAATGTGTCCTCCCAGTAATGACCTATGGCTGTGAGACCTGGACTCTTACTGCAAAATCATTGCACAGCTTAAAAGTGGCACAACGGGCTATGGAAAGAGCCATGCTCGCGCGGTATTTCCCTTAAAGACAGAGTGCGGAACACCGAAATCAGAAGACGAACAAAAGTTACTGATATAGCAAGAAAGGTAGCTACTCTGAAGTGGAAATGGGCAGGTCACATAAGCCAAAGGGAGTACGGAAGATGGGGCCAAAAATTACTAGACTGGCGGCCGTGGATGGAGCGAAGAAAACAGGGCAAACCAGCTGCCCGTTGGAGCGATGACATCGCTAAAATTGGAGGCCCATTGTGGAGAAATATTGCAAAAGACTGTGAAGCTTGGCGTGCATTGGAGGAGCCTTATGTTCTGCAGTGGACGAAATGAGCCGCAGAAGAAGAAGAAGAGAAGTAAAATTTAGCAAAAATAGTAATTATTTTTATAGACTTATTTTTTTTATCAATCAGTTGAGTATACCACTGAGAGAATACTGATTGATAAAAAGCTAAGTTAATTCGTTTATTTTATGGCGGCGTGTAAAGATTTCCATCAAATGATAGTTAAGTATCGGGATCGTTTACGAGTTTTGTCAACGTCCCGTCTGTATCTACGTGACGTCGAATACTTCAAACGTCTATAAATAACTTCTAAGATGGAAGACGTAAGGTTCATTATTAAAGACTTATGCTTTATATTTATCGTTCCATAAGAGTCGTTATCGTTAGTACTTTGGATCGTAAAAGTCTGTTTTCGTAGTTCAAGTGTTTTGTAGATGTTTTGCTACACTTTGTTAAGTCAACATTTGGCGCTGGCGAAATTTTAAACATCGTCAGTCGGAAAATTTGTTCTTGGGAACTTTAAATCATGCTTGCATGTGAAGCTGTATATATGTACTTTATAAATATGTTTTTGTGTTTAAGTTTCTTTTTAAAACCAGCTTCTCTTCGCTCAATTTACTCCATGAGAACTGTTTGATGAATCTCGTTTTCGTTGGTTTTGAATGTTACACAACATAGGTGTCAGATTTTTTTCTAAGTCATCTAAAGGCACTGATATGAGTTTACGATTACTGCCATCTAACAGCTACTGTAATAATACTAGTGAACTGAACATCATTGAATTGAATCAGTGGAAGTTTCTTTACGATGTTTTCCTTCACCAGAAGCAGGTGGTGGTCGATGTATATGAAGGTAATATTTTACTTATCATCTATACATATAATAAAACAGTAAAAATATTTTGTCGATACATTTAGTATTTTTGACTGAAATGGATAAAGGGACACTTAAAAAGAATAATAGAAAGCAAAAAACATTTTTTGGAATTTCTTGTCTGTCTGTCTGTCTGTATGTGTGTACGCGTTTCACGCAAAAACTACTGGACGGATTTAAATGAAACTTTTTTGTTGTATAGCTATTAGGTCTGGGCAACATATAGGCTATAATTGATTTTGAAAACTGGAACACCTTATGAGGAGCCTTAACAGAACAGCTAAACTATAAGAAATATGGAAATAATCCCTTTGCAAAAGTTTATCAATCTGACGAGAATGTTCTATTGACGTATTAAAATCGAAGATCAGGATCATCTGATGAAGAATTCCAAAAGACCAGCAACACTATTACATATATGGAAATGACGCCTTAGCAAAAGTCGTTCAACCTGATGAGCATTTTTCACTGACGTTTAGTATTTAATAGACAGGACACGTGATAGGACAAAGAGGGACTCGGGGTGGGAGTGGTGTTACACGGGAAATTGTAGATAACGAGCAGACGAAGATCGTTTATTGAATGAAATATCACTTTTGATTCATTTTAACACCGGGACTGTACCTAATATATTCCCGCGGGACACGGGATAACCAAATGGCTGAAATTTTGAGTAGGTACTGGAGTTTAGGTTACTACAGTTTGGAACACAAAAAGATTTTCCATCTAAGCGAAACTCACGTGGGCGAAGCCGCGGGCAACAGCTAGTTTTATATATATTTAAGGCTTGTTCAAGCAAATAAATGTGAATTTATCCTAACCGTTGAACAAATTTTGATGTAATGTACCTCTTTCCAAAATTTCCCACGCGATCGGAGATTCGAAGCGAAACAGTGTTGAATAAAATTAAGTGAGCTTAAATTTTACCACATACCTTTGATATTATTTATCGTTCTCGGCTGGAAATAAGTCGAATTCCGGCTGAACCTAAAACAACAAAAAAATATTTTTCAAGTGCTTGTTCGAACTTGATTTAATAGATAAACTTAATGGTCAAATAAACTCTCTTGTGTGCTCATGTTTTTCTAAGTTGTGGTTTTGACCACACACATACCTACATACAAACGTTTTTATCTGTCTTTGTAAGCCGAACCAATATCCGCTTAACCAAATAAAACAAAGGAATCTAGTTCATTAACATTTAATGAAGCATTAACAAAAGCTTTCACTATTTGAGAATATGATCTAAAACACAGTAGCACATAAGTATTTAAAAGGGTACCAGTAGTGTTCAACGTAGCTTTGACTGTGTTAAACCGAACCCTGGCTTAGGTCTAGGCTTGGGAGTGTGTAGACCAGGAGGCAATTCTGGGGTCTGCGATATAATATCAATTTCGACATTTATCGAAAAAACATGGCGGATATCGATAAATATCGAAATTGCGTATTCTCGTGATTTCAAATGTGACATTTATCCAGCGTCAGCCCTCGATACGCATCGAGTGGTCGAGCGTGGCCGAAAACCATATCGTGTGTGATATTTGTTGCTTCAAAGCTATTGAATAACATAATATTCGTTCTTTACAAGACGCTTTGTATTTTTCTTCAGCTATGGTTTAGTAAAATATGAATGCTGATGATTTTGTATTCAATTTTATTGGAAATCGTTGTTTATTTACATAAAATTATTTTATTGAAGCCTAATATAGAGGTTTGGATAGATACATACTTTGCTTTTTTCTGCCTCGAGTACCATACCTTATTTGTTTCTCGATTCAATTTCGTAAAGAAACAATATCATACATAAGAATATAATTGATACTCCGATAACAAATATCACATAACCTCACACACACACAATAAACAAACAATGACAAGTATCCTCGCGTTCCGTTCTCTCCATCAACTCTAAAATATTTCATTTTCTTTGCATTTTATAAATTTGCATTGGAGTTTATTAAGTTACATAAAATAAAGTATTATAACTATTTTTACATAAATTCACTATTAAAACATAGGTTTTATATAAAATATTTAATAAAACAAGTAAAACATAAATTTCTCGATTGTAGTTAAGTATAATCGAGAAAAAGGAACGTGTTTTCAATTAGAGAAGCCCTAGTTTTCGATATAATATCGAGTTTTATGTCGAATAGGTTCGAGAATACCATTTTGGAGGATTTTGTGATAATTTTGTTCGATAAAAGAAGTTTGATATATTATCAAATTCGATAAAATATCGCAAACGCGAGAATTGGCCTCCAAGTTGACGTACGTTCGGTAGTTTAGACAACATTGAACAGTAGCTGTAATGAAGTCAATCAAATCACTCAGTAACTAAATCCCACCTCATAGCATAATGCGAAAGTAAGTTTGTTTGTTTAATACTTCTTTAGGCTTTATCTCAGTAGATAACCATCAGATAGATTGGTTCAGTAACCTAAAATTTCCTGAAATTTCACACTTACATAGTTAGTTGGAGGTGCTGCGAAGGTCATTATTTATCCCTAAATTCCCAATGGAGTGAAGCCCTGGGCGCTAGTCACATTATAACCCTTAGCGAAGCTTCTCATCCAACAGAATATGTAATAATTTTGATATTCAATATTCCTAAATTGACGGCTTGTTAGAAATAACGAATCACTAGAGCAGAAACGAGCTCGCAGACGTTCGAACGAGCCCGGGTTTCGTCAATATTACCTAAGAGGATAACTTTCATTGTGCCAGCCTCGGCCTTGACCTGAAAAAAATTGAGGCTCGCAAAATTATTCCCATTTTTAAGGTAATAAGTAGATTAACGTATAACGTAATCTTTATTTAAAAAAATATTAGCGAAAGTATTAAGTTCCTACATTAATTTTAATCTATAGGTTCGAGTAGGTATATAACTTATGTAGAGAGTAGATGTTCCCCGCAGTTTCGTCCCCATGGGAATATCGGGATTCTAGATAGCCTTCCTATCATATAGGTATAGAAAGATTTTTCAAATAGTTCAAAGAAAGGTAGTTTTAGAGATTACTGAGTCCTTCGTGCACTAGGCTCCATAATCTATGGAATTACCTCTCTAATTTGCAAAATCTGATGTTTTTTACGATGCAGGATATAAAAAGATTAACGTCAATCTGACAATCAACAACTAGAGAGAAGGACAAACAAATAAATCTACTTACTCGATTTTATATTCACATAAATTGCTTTGCTTTAGCTATAAAATGCAACTACCGAATCGATAATTGCAAATAAAATCGTAATCAACTATCGCTAACCGTCCTTATGGTTATTTCGACTCGCTTGTTTGTCAGATACTCGCTATCAATCAATGTGATTGATCTCCATCGAATCCAGGATATTATTGCATTTTGAACCCAATGTTATTGCTACGAGAATAACAAACGTTTTGATATTAATCATGCTTCGATAGGCACCGTAAGATCTTAATCATTGTCTTTTTACACGCTGCAGCAAGAGTTACAAGTTATCTATTAAAAAATGTTGACGTTTCTTTGATCGTTGAAACATATGTTTCGTGAAGTGGCCGCGTTAAAATAGATCGAGGGCTATTAAATGATGCGATGTATGATACAGCGTGGGCGCGGTGCTGTTTAGATGCACAAAGTAAAGGCAATTGTTTTAAAAATTAGGATCTTTGTGATGTTTCAACGACTCTATCAACGGCGAAGAGCCTTGTGTTGTAACAATTGTTAAAAAACAAAAACAAAATTGTACTTATTTAAGAAAGAATATATGGAATATGCGAAACAAATGCAAAATATATTTCAAAACCAGCGCGACTCCGTCAATCACAAACTTCTCGGCAAGCAAAAACACGAATTGAAATATCGTTAAGGGAAGTACTTTTCGAAGCTAAAGCCAATTTATGAACGGGAAATAGGAAATTATACCTTCAAATTCGGGACTTTCATAATTCGCTTTCGGAAGGAGGTGAGGGTTAATCGATGTTATAAATCCTGTGTCCACACCCACAGATTTTCACGCGATAAAAGTCCGCCGGAGCCTGAGGGAAGGATTGTCGACTTTATTATCTGAACTAACTGCGACATCACTAGCTTTCGCCCGCGGCTTCGCTCGCGTGACGTGTAAATTTCCTACGCGAGCAGTGCTTTTTCCCGGGATGAAAGATAGCTATGTCCTTGTCCGTACTTTTATGTGTATGCGAAATTTCAGGAAGATTGGTTCAGTAGATAAGGCGTGATAACAAACAAACATACTCACTTTCGCTTTTATAATATTAGTTAGGATTAGGATTTAATCACGCTTTTTCGATACGCATGCGGTTTCTTCGTCGTGAAAGGATTGAAAGCTGCTGAAGTTCATTTCAATTTTTTTGAATAAAAGATGGGTTTGTTCTTGACCACAATATTGCCCGAGGACAGAGATGAGATCTACGGTGTAGCGAGCTTATCCAGAAGCAGCCTATTTTATGCCAAAAGTAAATAACTTAGGTACTATAATTTCTTAACATTGGAAAGGCTCCATTAGAAGGAACCTTACTATTAATTTATTTTATAAACATTATCAATTTAGTTTCAACGATGTCAACATTATCATTCTAGTTACAACAATGTCAAATACTTAATACCGACATAACATAAATTCTAAACAACAAAAGTGCTATATAGCGCAATTTCTATAGAGATTCTTCGTAAAGCTGATTACCGGCTTCTGAAGTGAACGCTATTGAAGCGATTTTAGGTCGCAGTTATGTAGTAATGTCGTAGGTCGTTGAATGGAGGGTAAACAACGTCAATAAGGGGAGGAAACGTGAACATGTCGTCGTTTGTGTCACCGAAAATACTTTGGTAATCGTGTCAAACTTAACAATTTATAGATTGGCAAATAATGGGGAAAGGATGAAGATATTTATTTTTAAAAGTAAATATACAACATTTTTCAAGTTATCGTTATTATTTAACTGATTTATAAGCTAGTGTCAAAATATAGCTGTAGAGTTTTGTTCGAAAGAGTTTATCTCTGAGATTACCAACCAGATATTCCAAAAATTGTTTATTTACTCCACAAAAAATGGCCTTAGACTATTATACATGTGTGAAATGCTGGGAGGCCTGGAGTGCAGATCTGGTGCCCAAGATAGGTATCAAAGATTCTATGTTGCCTGTTGATATGTGTGTGTTGTATGTTGATATAGCCAGAGGCTATCTAGCTTTTCCAAAATTCCAAGGAGAGTGGAGTTTCGAAGCCTAGCTCTATAGTACTATGTAAAAGACGCAGTGATTTCTTGTTTTCTTTAATTTATTTAATCAAATTCAGTGGTGGATCTTCATAAAATTTGGTTTATGTACCGACAGAGTATATAGTTAGAATAACACATGGGTTGTCGATTTTTTATGGGGATATACAATATAATCCGCTGCCGCATCTGTCTGTACGTTCAGTATCAACTTCTACTGAATGGAATCTCATGCAATTCCCATCAGTAGACGGTGGGTCATGAGGAAAGCTCTTTTATTCGGGCGAAGTGCGGGCATAGACTAGTTCATTATATGTCTCACTCGGATTAATAGTGCACTTAAAATTTGATTTATTCCATCTACACGTGTCTGTCAGTTAGGGCTCCATAAATGTTACGGGTTTTATGTCTTTGTTATTTTGTCGGTCAGTAAGAGAATCTAACCAAGTGTTGACCAATAATAAACTATTTTTAGTAACGCATCTACATCCCTAGTATTGTAAGCATAATAATGAAGTTATAACCAATAGTAGATCACATTTTGCCTTGCGATTTATGCGAAAAAGATTTGTATTCTGTTTTTGATAATACATACATACATACATACGTATTAGTAGGTAGGCAGAGACTAGCGATTTTCACTTGCTACGATCCTTACATATCTCTCTTGCTTCCTCTACACTCATCACTCTCTTCATACATGCTCTCCGGTTATGGGTGCTACTAATATCTACCTTTTTAAGGAGGTCCGCAATCTATTTATTTGATGATAATAAAATTGTAGTTAACCGTTTTTTTTAACCTTTATTTCCTATTTGCTATAAACCATTTTTAGCTAGCTATTTTTTTTATCTTTTTTTACCGATTTATTTGTGACTAGATTTGGCAATGCATTTGCTTTTTGATTTTGCCACGGGAACAGTGCTTTTTCCCGGGATGAAAGGTACCCTGTGTCCTTTTCTGTACTTCTAACTATGTGTATGCAAAATATCAGGAAGATTGGTTCAGTAGGTAAAGCGTGAAGAGGTAACAAATAAATAAACTTACATTCGCATTTAATTTTTTAATGTTGAGTTTATAGGATAAACTATATTTATATGATAAACTCAACATATAAAATTAAAAAATTAAAAAAAAAATTTAAAAATGTTAACAATTAGATATACTTTCCACAGAGCAAGGAAATATCCACATAAATCGTTTCCCCGCGACATATTTCCGTGATTAGTAGCTGTTCACTTGATTACAAGCCATCATTTTGTGCTCAGCTGTGATTTATGAAACAGTTTCCCTGTTTATTTTGCGCTTATCTTCATTTAATACTAGATTAATGTAACAACTTTTTGTAGCTATAATATGGCATAGCGGCCAAAATATTTTATAACAACTATATATCATAAAATAGGATTTAAAATTTCGTGATAATCGTTTGTGCAATTTAGGTTTTATTCAACCTTTATACCAAATTTCGTAAATTCGACGAACGACAAATATCCTTTCAAACTTTATCACACTTATTAAAAGGTTCTAGAGATATTGTACGTGCTTACAACTTTGTTTCATGAAAAATACAGAATGTATGAAGTCGACGGAATATAGTGTGTTATTTTTTGATTCTTCCAAAAAATATTCTGCTAAATGTCAGTATCGATAGATAGAACATTTTTATCTCCAAAATGTCACGTACAGATCTGCTCTTCAAGGGGCATACCGTTAGAATTGCTGATTTTTCATTCATAGGGTCTCCAATCAAATGCATTTTGAAAATTGATAGGTATTAAAAAATAAAAACAATCACAACATCAAACAACTTGCCAAATACAGATGAGATATTTTAAGAGTCAGGGAACAACATTAATATTAAATAAAATTATGAATAATATAATTTTAAATGCAGTAATTTTCTTATCAGAACATACAACATCTCTATATATAAAAGTTACTCTAACAGGTAAACACATTTACGTACATTTCAGATACGATCTTCACCTACATAATCTACGTTCCGTTTCCGTCAGAAAAATTGACGTCAACGCGGTTAGCGGCCTATCTCTACCTATCTCTACGCGAAAAGCTCGTGTAGGATTTTTATGTCGTTGGGAAATTTCGGTGCTTCAAATGTATATTTACAGTGTACTTGTAAAAGATTTTTTTTTTCAAGATAAAAAGTACCTAGAAATAAGATTAACCATATTCAAGTTTTGTTCACTGGTAACCGTCTATCAAACTGTAAAAACTATGCAAGATTTTATTACGTACAGAAGCTAATTAATTTTTTCTAAGTCACCATTTCTTAATTAGATGAGATTAGAACCTAAATCCGGTCACCAATTAACTTTTGGTTTAATTTGGTCAAGGGCACGGATATCGTTAATTACACTGAAAAAAAAAGAGTAAACATAGAGTTAATTTCCCTTCTTAGTCCAAGAGCCATTAGACTATATTATGTTTTCTTTTATTTAAGTATATAATTATATTTTATCTTTATTTAAGTATTTTCTAATATTCCAAAAAGTTAGTTAAAATAAATTGTGTGCACTTTGAGACTATTTGATGACAATTAACATTGGTATTGAATAAAATTAAAAATTCACGAGAAATCTTTGCAGTACCTACGATGGAACAAGATAAAGTTTGAAAATATTCATGGCTTGATTAAGTACATTTTATGGTTTATCTATACTTATATAGGTAGCTATGTCAGTTTTATAAAAAGTATAATATTACTGTATTTTTATGAGTTAATGGTATTAAGCTCGTAATCTCGTAGCTCCTAGCCTATTGCTACATCTGTTTTTCGCAGGTTTGACAAGCAAACCCCATGAAAATTACTGGGCCAAGGTTTTGCCCTCAATTTCACTTTAAGGGACATGTGAACACGAAATCTCATTCTGATTAAGGACAAAACGCTTTATTAGATTGAGGGGTTTGTCCTAAATTTCAATGATAAGGTTTAGATGTCCAGAAGAAATTAGTCTGGCTTTTTAATTGTATTTGAACACGAGATCGCTTACAATGGTAATTAAAATCACGACGTCAACTTACAGATCTTTGTTCGTTTTTTGTCATAAATAGGTCTCGAGAAAAAACAATTCTTGTCTTTTTTTGAAATTAGTCTCAATATAAACTTAATTAAGAGCCCACTATTCAGCTTTGAGTCTCACGACTCTTGGCTCTGTCCACCCCGTAAGGGACAAAGACGTGATTCTATGTATGTATGTATAAAATTATTTGTTCTAATTGATATATTATCCTAAAATTAATTAGTATTAATTAGATTTGTAGGTAATTTTGGAAATTCTATCCTGACTGCTTCTATGATTTCATTATGAGACTAACGACATTGAGCTTGTATATAGTGAGAGTAATTATTACTAATTATATAAGGTGTTAGTTAATTAAAATACATAGCGGAGCGTGCGTTTCGTAATGTACTATTAATATACATAGAACACATAGGCCTAGAACATTACATTAACAAAATGGAAAAAAACTTTCCTCTCTAGAGGACCTTTAATTACATCAGTAAGAAAAAAAAAAAAGATAATCCGGTTCACGTAAACATTAGTGGGCGGTAATTGGGCGCGTTGAAAAGCCGCTTTGCAGGGAATGGAACACGGCTCTGACTAATGCGTTTCTTTACAACTACCGTGTGTAAATAAACCGATAAAGCGTAATTCGGACCGGACACGGACGTATGAATTGGAACGCGAAATGTTTTACGAGGGAGATATAGTTTTCATTACTCCAATAACGATGCAATATATTTAATAAGTCGAAATTATGCTTCTCAAAATAAACATTATATAACTCAGATTTCTGTGTTCAAGAAACGGAACGGAAAATCTTGTTCCTATTTCAACTGCATTATGTCAATTATGTGGAGTTGAATAGACGCGGGAAAAACAGCCGGAAGGAAAAATGAACATTCACTGTCGGCAACTGTCAGCTAGGAGGTGTCTTCTTTTTTTAAAATAAAACAATGCCGGACTGGTATCATATCGTAATTTTCTTTTTTCGAGTTCTCATAATGATGCTGACCATAAATTTGCTTTTTGTCTTCTAATACTATTTTTGATTTAAATAAAAAAAAGTACAACAAAACGTGTTATTTTGTTAAATATCTACTTACCTACTTCATTTTTATATGGACGAGGACCACTCTGCAAAAAGTAGAATTCTCTACGGTAATGTTCAAATTTAAAAAAAATATAGGCGATATTTGATTTGCGAATGTAGAAGGAGATATTATTATGACACTGCACAGCACATATAGTAATTAACGTGACAAAGGCTTGGATTCTGGATATCGCAACAATTAGCAATCAAGCTCATAACTTACTTATTATTAATAATACATTACTGCAACTAAATTAATCAGCGCATACCTATATACCTACTAAAATAAATTTGCAGATTTGTGATGTAGAATGTGTAATTGACCGAGCGAGCGAAGCGAGCGAGGGCTATAATTCAAGTTGGGGCGAAATCACATTGTTTGTATGTATGTATGTATGTATGTATGTATGGATGTATGTATGTATGTATGTATGTATGTATGTATGTATGTATGTATGTATGTATGTATGTATGTATGTATGTATGTATGTATGTATGTATGTATGTATGTATGTATGTATGTATGTATGTATGTATGTATGTATGTATGTATGTATGTTTGTTCCGCGATAACTCTCGAACCGTTGAATTAATTTTGATGATTTTTAGAATACGTGTAGCACCTATCCATAGAATTTTTAAGTTCGTTGCGCAACAAAATCGGTTCAGCCGTTTTTTAGATATACGCATTTTTATGTCGCGAGGTCTAAGTTCGCGGCGAACCACTAGTTAATTTAATAGATTGACAACAATGAAGAAGTAAAGACCGAAAATAAAATACAAGAGATGAAAACATTATGTATGTAAGTAGTTAATTTAAATTGACTTTATACAAAGTGATCTTATAAGGGTTCCGTTTTGCCTTTTGAGGTACGGAACCCTAAAAAGAAAGCAAACTATTAGTTCTAAAGTACTTTCATATAGAAACTAGTCGTTCGCTGCGAACGTAGACCTCGCGACTATTAAAATACAATATTTATTTTTTACAAAAAATTAACCCAGATAACCCTGAAACTATTTATCGTCACAGATATTAAAAATATCCTAGAACGTTAGTACACAAGGCTTATAATTTCCGGGAAAAATAATAAAAAAATTGAAAGCTGTCTGGGAAAGCCGGAAAATGGGTGGTGTTATAACACCTGGTAGGATGTTGCACTACTGTAATTAGTACTAACGGTGAGGTCAAGAAATAAAACAAAATTAAAATAATACAATAAAATGTTTTTATTTATTCTGATTATATAAACATAAACTGGAGTAGGATACGCCATAAAACATATTTTTGGATGTAAATAAACGACACACTTGATACATACATATAAAATTAATTTTCTTTTTACAAAATTTGTCCCTTGTATTTAGCGATGTGGTCCAATCTGTTAAAACCGGAAGTTTCCCTATAACTAGTCGGAGTAGGGCAAGCAAGGTCCACGCTTATATTTACTTGTATATTAATTCTAATAAACCTCTGGCACTAATTCTGCAAAAGGTAAGGCAACTATATAGACAGAACGGGGGAGAATATGACCATTCTCCCCCGTTCAGTCTATATAGTTGACACGCATTATGTGTGGCCATATCTAAACTATGACAAATTAGTGAAAAGTATCACTTTTTGCCACGAATAGAGGTTCGGTAAAGACCTACATTTTGGTCTGATCTGATCCACTCCCCATAAAGCTTCGTAATAATACATTGGCGATTGTAAATATTTAGGGACTTGACCATTTCGCCACTGATATTCTTTTGGATTATCCCGATTGCGCCATGTATATTTTTGACACAGTTGTAGACGTACTAGGCACAGCTGTAGACATACTTGGCACATATGTAGACGTACTAGCGATAGGAGAATCATTGATATTGATTTTATTTCTGACCATACACATTCTTTTAGCTAAATGAGATAGTGGCATATTATCTTCGTCATCCGAGGAAGACTTTCTATAAACAATCTCAGCTTCAGCTCTTAATTGTGAACCTAAAAAAGAACGAATAGACTGTTTAGTTATAGTCAATAATAAGTAAATTGCAAGCTAATAATCAAATTATACGTTGTTACCTGGAAGATTGTGCAAATTCACAATGTTTTTATCATCTAAATCCTCACCAGTTATTTTTGCATTTGCATTATCTGGGTGTAAAATAAAAATAACACTAGGGAAAATTATATCATCCTCAGCTTTTACTAATTCTTCTGTTATTTCGTTGAGTTTTAACACTCTTCTTGGTCGTATCCTAAAGTTCATACAAAAATGTATTAGACATTGATAATACTACCAGGTGTTATAACACCTCCGATATTTAAACTGAAATAAACAAGTATTATATGACATTATTATGATCAATTTATATATGTTCAGGTAAATAATAGTCATATTATCAATAATCTATGCTTTAAAGATAGAAAAAATACAAACGTATATTATAAATTGCTTACCTTTTTACCAGACATGATTGTTTGAAATATCTCTGCTTCTTTAATATACTATAATTATTTAAAACCAACTGTTTTTAATAATTAACTTTGCACACAATTCAACTTTGATAAGTACTTAATGAGATAACCGAAAAAGTAACATACAAATATCACGTCTTATAATTTTAATTTGAGGGTACATATAAATAAATTTGAGCGGTGTTATAACACCTAGTCGGGTTAAGTGGGTTAAATATCTCAAAAACGGCTGGACCGATTTTGATGCCTAACGAACTTGAACATTCTATTAACCATCCCTACATTTATTCCAACTTTTCTATTGAAACGCATTAGGCATGCGTCACCTAACACATATACCCACTATACGAGTAAGGTATTTGATTTAACCCATATTCGATGATTCCTTATTTCTATATGAAAGTACTTTAGTACTAATTGCATCTGCGATGCTCAAAAATCCAAAAATAAACTATTAGTTTTTCCATCGGGCATGCACCATCGGCCATGCACGATTTTTCAAATAATAGATAACTTTTTACATGACTGACCAAAAAAGGAGTGTTATGTTTTCAGGGTTCATGTATGTATGTATGTAAGTATGTACGAAGTTTCTTTATTCCTCCATAAGTCCTGAACGGCTGAACAGATTTTGATGTGAGGGGTACCTATTTTTGGATTCCTTGCATTCTTTCGAGTGTAACATGATGTGTGTGTGTGTGTGTAGTGGCTTTGTGAGTTGTCAGTCGTGTTGTTTATTTTTAAATAATTAGCTTGTTCTGTAATTATCTTGACCCCATATCTATTTTATTTAAAATGAAATGATTCTATTAAAGCCTTCGAATAAAGCAATTTTTTTAAGTAACTATAATCCAGTTTTGATAGCAAGTTAATATTTAATTATATGATTAAAGTCAAATTGCTGTTTTAAACTTGAAACTTATTATTGGGTAAATAGGTCATCCATTTTACGAGCTTGTGATAAACTGAGATTGGCGCAGAGTTTATGTAAAGTTGGCAACTTTATTGCGATGGTGTTGCCCTCGTAAAATCTATTATATGACGACGTTTTATGGTAAAAAAATTGGGAAATTTGTACTTTGTGTCATGATAAAATGGTTTACGATTTTTTAAACAATATACTTTAGTAAAATTACTTTTGTCAATCGTCTGTCTGTATGTCATGTTTTTTTCGGTGACTGTTTTGGCGTCGTCTAAATACTTATATGTACATAAGTAATAAGTATAATTCTTAGATTTTTCAATTCAAACAATTCTTGATCATTCAAACAATCCAATGCGCAACGTGTAAACAAAAAGGTTAGCTTTTTATTGTCTGCAAATAATATTCCACCAAACTCGAGTATAAGTATCATTTGGGGAAAATGTCAAAGCAAAATTATACAAAATGCCTAGTTTAATGAACAGCCAGGGGACCTCATTTCGAATACATTGAGTTCACCCACCCTCGATATGGCGATATAATGGCATTCCGATGCCTACTCTAATCAGGCTCTATGCTGATAATGTCCGAGATACACGAGGTCAGTTGGTTTTTTTTTAAGCCAAAGCTGTACACTATCTTTCTCAAATTAAATTAAATTACAGACTTAAAGCCAAGGCTGGAATCTACTCTTTATTTCTCAAATTAAATTAAATTTCAGACAAATTGGCCAACCAAGGAAGATTATATTATTATGGTGAATATAGGTTATTTTACTAGGGATCCCTAAGAACTGGCTTCGTGTGTTCCGGGGACGCCTTCAGAAACTGATCGTGACTTGCGTACTAAACGTAATACAATTTTCTTTACTATTTTATTGGATAATATATTTGATACATATGCAATGAAGGGTATAAGGGTGCCTACTAATAGAAGTGTGAAAATTTGTGATAGTGGATGTTTGTTTCTCTTTCACGATAAAACTACTGGACGGATTTCGATGTTTGGTATACGGATTGAATGAACCTAGGATACACAGGATACATTTTTTAGCCCAAAATTCCCATGAGGAGTGGCGGGGCTAGCTAGTATTGGCCAAAATTGGCCTCGGACCCTTCTGACCCGCATTTTTTGACCCGCTGAATATAAGTACCCTTATGACCCGTTTTCAAGTGCCCATACGACCCACTTCGGGTCAGAACAATTTTTAATATTAAATTAATTATTTATTTGGTATCCATCCGACCCGCTCGTACGAAACAAAGGAAATTCATAAAATGTACAGTGATAACAAAAAGTGTTTGGCATTGAAATTAATATTATTTATATGCATTAGGAATGTGATGTGTTCTTGAGACATCAAAGTATTTTTATAAAGGTATGGTTGGGTACCACTAATTTGAAACAAAGGACTGCCTGCCTGTTATCTGCACCTGCATTTGATTTGTTACAATGGTCCGGTTTCTATCGGTACCAGAAGCCAGGTAGCAAAAAAGTACCCGAGATAACCAATTGACAATATCTATTGTTATACTCATATGACGACAATTAAAGGTCAGGGCATTCGTACCCCACCCCTTTCCAGGCATCAAGTATCACTCAAAATACTAATAAATAAATTAATAAGAAAAAAAACTTTTAAAAAAAGCTTTTATGCATTGTCATCCAAACTAAACGTGTGTACAAATTTTCAGCTCAATCGGTTGAGATATCTACTTCAAAATTGAGTTCTAAGATTCCACCCGAATGGTGGCACTCAAAAATAAATAAATATTTAAATGGAAAAATAAAGCCTAAATTTATATATTTAGGCTTTATTTAAGCCTAAATATATATATTTAGGCTTTATTTTTTATGGGATTTTTTATTTAGAAATTTTAGCAGAAGAAGCTGCCATGACCAAAATAAAAGTGGCTAAAATTGAAAGCATGGCATCCTTGAAAAAACGAAGAAACAGTGAAATTTAAAAAGATAAAAGAATAGTAATAAATATTATATTTTATAATCCTCCTTTTATAATCTGGTTTTATTTCACCAACAGAAACCTACCCTTTTGACCACTTTGACAATACTCTACCTACTAATTGATAAGAATCATATTTGAGAGCTTGGGTATATTCACTCAACCTTTTTTTGAAACAATAAGCAGTAGATATACATTGCAACTCATCCTGTAACGAACATAACTTGTAAATCTAATTATTGTCTTATTACTTTAATTTTGTCAGTGACTGTACCTGTTAGAAAAACGGGTCAAAAAGGACATGAAAAGAAGAAGCGGGTCATACGGGTACTTTTTTAGAGACTGCGTCAAAACCTATGGGTCAGAAGGGTCCGAGGCCTTAAAATTGCACATTCAAGACTAGTTAAAACATAATGTAAGAAAAAAGAACATTTATGTATTTTTTTTCTGTTTGAGTTGAAAGCTATTTGTTGTTGTAATTGAGGTTCGAATTCCTTACTACTAGAGTGATAATATAGGGCAAATCCTATTGATTCCTGCGTGAGCAGAACATTCATAAACAAGATAGAAACAAATGACAAGATATTATATTAGTGATTGGCACAGTTGACACTCGCACAAAAATATATCATAATCAATAGATTCATTTAAGTATGGAGTTCATTTGTTACATGAAAATAGTTTAAAGTAATGTATAAAGTTCATAACACAAAATAAAAATGCAAGCAGGCCTCAAATATTTTATTATAATCGAAATTAAATACTTGTGCAGAGCAACTACGCTCTGCTGCCAGAAAATGTGGCAGAGAGAATCCGGACAAACGAAGCGGCGGGAAGAATTCTGTACCGGAACTTCACCGGGAAAAAACCACCGGTAAAAATAAGTACCGGGAAAAAATCTCCACGCGGCACCACGTTTGCCCGACTAAAACCTAACTTAAGCTATACGCAGTCTGCTACCACCGTAGCTTATGAAGGGAGCTACAGGGCCCTATATGATAACCTAACCTATAAATTAACTAGAATTGAACACTTACCAAGCTAAATCTTCTTTCTCTTCGGATCCAAACTTGAGTGTCTTCGGGAAGGGGGAATTCCTAATTACCCTACCTAACCCTTGAGATCTCAATTCCCCAGGACAAATAAATAGATTTCTTCCCGTAGTTTCACTCGGGAACAGCCAGATGTGAACAGCCAGCCACGCTTCACCTCTCACAAGAAAAAGTCACCATGACGGGTACACAAACACAAAGTTCAATAGTTATTTAACAAACAGGAAATTCACAAACACAACTCAAGCTAATTAGCAATCAAAGAACGCGGAACCTCTCGCGTATTAAAAATCAAACCGATATCGCATAGGGCAATGCAATGGCGACCGTCCGCGAGCCATTCGCGCGAGCAATGTGAAAACCCCGAACGCCCTCTGGCGGCAGCAATGCGAAACGCCTGCGTTTAGTTTTACCCAATATATTACAAACATCCCCCCGTCCCGGTCTGAGAAGCAGACCGCTAGCTTACTCTACGGGAAGGCGGGCGAGAGAGGTCACACCTCTCCTTAAAATCGAACCGTCGACCAACACCTCAGCCACACGCGGAGTGCCATCTCCGCCAAGAATCAAACGTAATATGCGAGCTCGTCGCCAAAGCAATGAGGGCAAATTTGCCTCTTTTAACAATACTAAATCACCCTCCCTGGGAGGCTCAGTCCTGTCTGTCCACTTCACTCTTTGCTGCAGCAAATGCAAATATTCAAGCGACCAGCGACGCCAAAAGTCCTGGCTCATTTGCTGCAACATTTGAAAAACGCGACAACCGATATACGCGTTCATCCTTCCACGGGTATTCGGGCAGGGCATTCAACGGCCCTCCCACCAAAAAATGACCAGGGGTGAGAGCTTCCAAGTCATTTGGATCTGGAGATAGCGGACAGAGAGGACGAGAGTTGAGGACCGCCTCAACTTTACAAAACACTGTGGCCAGCTCTTCAAAAGTTAGAGCCGTTTCTCCGATAATGCGGCGGAGGTGGGTCTTTGCGGATTTCACAGCCGCTTCAAAAATCCCTCCCCAATGGGGGCAACTTGGGGGACTAAACTTCCAGGTTATTCCCCTTTGAGCAGCAATTTGACTTAAACTAGTACAATTTTTGTCAATAAACACAGAAACATCCTTAAGATAATTTACAGTTCCTTTATAGTTTGTGCCATTGTCAGACCTAATAAGGGAAGGTAGACCTCGACGCGAAACAAAGCGATCCAACGCGGCGACGAAGGCCTCCGTAGTCAGAGCCGATACCACCTCCAAATGGACAGCCTTGGTGGCCAAACAAACAAATACACACAAATAGCCCTTCACAATACGGGCATTACGAAAGGGAGAAGCCTTGATCGAAAAGGGACCGGCAAAATCGGTTCCAACGCCGTCAAACGGCCTCGAAGGTCGGATTCGATCAGCGGGCAAATCACCCATCTGTGGTTGCATCGTGGATGCCTTCAACCTATAACATGCAATACATCGAAACAGGACACTACGGATTGCTCTTCGGGCAGACAAAATCCAAAATTCGCGTTGCAAAATAGCCAACAAAGCATTGCACCCAGCATGGGCGTTACGAATGTGTCGATCAGACACCAAAAGCTGCACCAAGGGTCCGCCCTTGGGCAACAACAGAGGATGGCGAGTCTCATATGGAAGATCCGCCTTCCGGAGCCTGCCTCCAACCCGAAGAAGCCCATCCGAGTCGATGTACGGGTTCAAACGAGCGACCGCGCCCTTCAACTTAGCGCGTCCGTCGCGCAAAATACGAAGCTCTGACTCAAACCGTCCGGTCTGCACGACACGGACCCAATGCAACAATGCGCTCCGGCGCTCTTCTGCACCTGCAATCGGCTCCAACCGCTTTGCCTGTGGGTTTCTACAATTATGTATGAAACGCTTAATCCAACTGGTAACACCCAGAAGCTTATCCAAGCTACTATACCGAGCAAGTAGCCAATCCGGCTCCGACGTCGTCTCAGCGACTACAGCATGTACACGGAGCCCAGTCAAACTCAAAGAAGTAACATCTGTCTGACAGACAGGCCAAGAAGTTTCTGATCCCATCAGCCACTCTGGACCCCACCAGAGCGGGTGTGACACCAATTCTGGTGCCGTACAACCTCGGGAGGCACAGTCCGCTGGGTTAAGCTCTCCCGGCACATGTCTCCATGTTATATCAATTCCGATATTCTGGATTTGGGAAACCCGATTTCCCACAAAAACCTCCAAGGTATGTGGGGCCGCGCGCAACCATGCAAGCGCGACCTGGCTATCCGACCAGGCGAAGATGTCCCGTATCTCGACCGTGGCCGCCAGCTCACATGCAACGTGATGCAACAATTTAGAGAGAAGGTGAGCTCCACTCAACTCAAGCTTGGGAATAGTCAGCCTAGTCCTGATGGGGGCGACCTTGCTCTTCCCTAACAAAAGCGAGACATTGACCCGGCCATCGGCGTCAACTGTCCGCATATAGACTGACGCGGCGTAGCCTCGCTCCGACGCGTCACAAAAGCCATGCAGGCTGGCTCGATATTTCCCGGGGGGCAATATTCGACGAGGCAAGGCAATCCGATTGACTTCCTTAATCGATGAAAACAACTCGAGCCAATCATCCAATGGAGAGCCAAACAGCGGCTCGTCCCACGAGACGCCCAAAGTCCAAAGTCTCTGAAGAAGACACTTTGCAGAGAATATCACTGGACTGATCCAACCGCTTGGATCAAACATACGGGCTATTACGGACAACACCGTTCTCTTAGTCCAGACTTTTGGTACTTCCAAGTCCACTTGGAATGTGAAAATATCGGTTAGCGGCTGGTACTGCATGCCCAGCACCGCTATCCTGTTGGGATCATCCACATCCTCAAACAGGTGAGGGTTCTGTTGGTGATCCTCCGGGATCCCTTCTAGAACTTTAGGCTCATTAGACAACCACTTACGTAGCTCGTAGCCACCTGTCTTCAATATTTCAATCAATTCATCCCGCAGTAGGAGGGCCTCCTCAATACTTTGGGCTCCGGTGCACACGTCATCAACATACAAGTCACGTGACAGCACGGAAGCCCCACGGGGAAAGCGGATCCGTTCCCGCTCTGCCAATTCAAGCAATGATCTGATGGCGATATAGGGACTAGATTTCAAACCATACGTGTTTGTGTTGAGTTCATACACCGTCACAGGATCCTCAGGGCGCTCACGCCAGAGTATCAACTGGAATCGCCTGTCCTCAGGATGTATGACTGTCTGGCGGAACATCATCCGGATGTCCGCGCCAAAAACCACTTGATGTCTTCTAAAGTTCAAGATGATGTCAATTATGTCCCTATGCAATTTGGGACCTGAATGCAAACATAGATTCAACGAAACTCCGTTCGAAGTGGGTGCGGACCCATCGAAGACGGTCCTCAATTTGCCTGTTGAGGCCTTCACCACCGCGTGGTGGGGCAAAAAATAATGCTCAGTTGAGCTCCAATCAACTCGAGCCGGAGACATGTGACCCAAATCCTCGTACTCGCGCATAAATTCAATATATTTATCGCGAAGTACGTGGTCACGCTGCATGCGTCGCTCCATGGACAGCAGTCGTTTCTCCGCAAGCGCCCTACTTTGCCCTAGGCTAGGACGAGAGGCAACAAAAGGTAACCTAGTTACAAACCGACCGGAGGGCAACCTCTCCGTGGTTGATCGAAAAAGGGCTTCGCACTCAGCGTGTTCCGGATCCATCCTGGAACTCATAGGTGGCTCCTCCACCTCCCAAAACCTTTGCATGGTCTTGGCCAAGGACGCAGATGCGACAACCGGTGGCTCCTCCGCGGTGCCATTATCAAACACAGGGCCCATCAGGGCAAAACCAAAAATCGTAGACACTGCCATCAGTGAAGACGAACCCAGAGCCTTCTGTGTACCCAACAAAATCCAACCCAATACGTCCGAGCCCAGGAGCAAGTCCACTGGGCCGGGATGAAAGACAAAGGGGTCGGCCAAATCCAGACCCGAAACCAAAGACAACACACCCGGCGGTATGTCTGTCGAGGGGTGCCAACCCGCAATGGTATCCATTACCATAGCCGAAGTCGTGATCCTCATTGTGGAGGACTTCAGCGAAGAAAAGGTGACAAGTGTCTGGCCCGTCAGACACTTCACTTGTATGCCACCAACTCCAAGAAGTGGCACAGGCGAGTCTTCCACGACTAAACCTAACTGGCGTGCCACTCGAGTGGTAACCAAACTGCTTTGAGCCCCTGAGTCCAACAGAGCTCTCAAATTAATGGCTTCCCCCCTACGACCCCATACGCGGACCACCGCGGTAGGGAGCAGAACCGTCCGCGGCTCTGTCCCAGCAAGGGAGCAAGCTAGTTACGGGCTCCCCACTCTCTCCAAACCAGGGGCGCGCCACTGACCCGGATAATATGGCGGGCGAGTGCACATCCCCATCTGAGGGGGGGCAGAACCCGCGGCCCGGCCATACATATGGTACGGCGGGTGGTACTCCAGCCGTGGGTACTCGTGCAGCGGCGGAGAAAACCGCTGCGGCTGCATGTGTTGGGCATTGGTAACCCGCGTGGAGGGGGGTGTCCCCACTCTCACGTCCGGTCTAGGGCCCCCGCCCATGGGGGCCCTATCCGGGGCCTGGCCAGCTACATACTGGCCATGACCTTGGGGCGCGTGGTCCCGGTCCGCCAAGACCCGCGCAGGTACGCGACCCCCCTCCCGAGGGGGGGTGCGACGAGCGAAGCCGCGTCCTCCGTCCGATGGTGGAGGGCTTCGCGCAGGAGCGCCCCCGCCCATAGGGGACCCCTGCCTCAACAACCGGGGGCCATCCCCGTTCCGGTTCATGCAGAGCATCGCGTGGTGCAGCCCACGGCATGCACTGCATGGTATGGCATTGGGACAGTCACGTGCATAGTGACTGCCCAAACAATAAAAGCAAAGTTCATGCCGCTTTGCCATGCGGCGCCTATCTTGTACTGGCAGTCTCTGCCAGTCCCTGCATTGCAGCAGGCTGTGGCCCATCCGGCCACATTGCAGGCAGTCCGCGTCCCTCGCGACTGCTGCCGTGTGTGCAACCCGCACACCAGCTCCACGCGGTGGCGGTTGCCGTCCCTGTTGGGGCTTCCCTCGCCATGAGGGTTCCAAGGGCCTACGTTCAGGCGCTCTGGATGGCGCTGAGTCCGTCATGGTATTCTCAGCGGCCCGTGCCTCAAACTCCAAAAACTTCACCAAGTCAGTGAATGTTGGTAGGGTGGTGCTGTCCCGTTCCGCATTCTCGCGCTCAAATCGCGAGCGGATGTCATTGGGTAATTTGCCCAATACAATGTGCACCAGCAAAAAGGACCATTGGTCCACCGGCAGCCCCAGTGTGCGGAGCGCGTTACAGGCCACTGTAACGGGCGTGAGCAACTGCAGGCGCAACTGTGCCCTGTTGGCCACCTTGGGCAGGGCCATCAACTGTGCGGCGTGCGCATCCGCTAACAAACGTAAGTTTTGGTAGCGGGAGTTCAATAACTCCCAAGCCGTATCGTACTGGTCGTCCTCCACCCGGAGGTGCTGGATGAGCGACCGCGCTTCATCCTCAAGAGTGGAGAGGAGGTAGGCCATCTTCTGGGCCTTCGACAAATCCTGTCGTGCTACGACCAGGGACTCAAACATATTTTTATATGCTACCCACTCCTCCATCCTACCCCCAAAGTGGGACAGCTGAAGGGTGGGGAGCCGACCAGTAACCGCTGGTCCTTCCTGTCTAACAGGTGTGCGAGGGGCTGGTCCGCCAGCCTGTCTCGCCCTTATTGCGGTCACCGCCTCCGCGATATCATCGTGCAGACTCAGGATCTGGTCCATGTCCGCCATGTGACCTGCGTAGGCCTCCGGGGCAAGTTCGGCTTCGGTAAGCACCACCATGGCCGCTTCCGCGCTAATCAATCGTGAGTGGAGGTGATCCGCTCTTAGCAGTATGGCGCCCTCCCTGTCCTTCCGGGACAGGAGTCCTCCGGCCGTCACAAACCATCTCAATTCGTTGGCGAGTGTCGCCCTAGCATTGGAGGCCTTCGCCATCGCGTCAAGTCACAGACAAAAAATAACAAAAGGTAAATAAAAAACAACAAAATCAAGCAACTACACGAAGAACCGCGGTAGGTATGAGAATGGCACAAACCCGGAACGCACGGTACAAACCGCAAACAAATACAAAAAAGGTTACAAATATTCTTATACAAACAAACTAAGAAAAATCTAATAATTTTTACAAACAATTAATTATTTTTTACAAACGAACAAATAGAGGGTAGATAAACTACGCTCTGCTACCAGAAAGTGTGCAGAGCAACTACGCTCTGCTGCCAGAAAATGTGGCAGAGAGAATCCGGACAAACGAAGCGGCGGGAAGAATTCTGTACCGGAACTTCACCGGGAAAAAACCACCGGTAAAAATAAGTACCGGGAAAAAATCTCCACGCGGCACCACGTTTGCCCGACTAAAACCTAACTTAAGCTATACGCAGTCTGCTACCACCGTAGCTTATGAAGGGAGCTACAGGGCCCTATATGATAACCTAACCTATAAATTAACTAGAATTGAACACTTACCAAGCTAAATCTTCTTTCTCTTCGGATCCAAACTTGAGTGTCTTCGGGAAGGGGAATTCCTAATTACCCTACCTAACCCTTGAGATCTCAATTCCCCAGGACAAATAAATAGATTTCTTCCCGTAGTTTCACTCGGGAACAGCCAGATGTGAACAGCCAGCCACGCTTCACCTCTCACAAGAAAAAGTCACCATGACGGGTACACAAACACAAAGTTCAATAGTTATTTAACAAACAGGAAATTCACAAACACAACTCAAGCTAATTAGCAATCAAAGAACGCGGAACCTCTCGCGTATTAAAAATCAAACCGATATCGCATAGGGCAATGCAATGGCGACCGTCCGCGAGCCATTCGCGCGAGCAATGTGAAAACCCCGAACGCCCTCTGGCGGCAGCAATGCGAAACGCCTGCGTTTAGTTTTACCCAATATATTACAAACAAAAAGCATGATTGATGATTGAAAAGTTGACATGTCTCATCACTATCGAATTTAACTGTCTAAAGATTCACCACGCGATGCACCGACGACGTGTCACGATTTGCGATCATAGGGAACGATACTATAGTCTAGGGTTGTTGTCAATTTGTTAGGGATATTTATAAAGTTCTAAATTTGAAATATTTTGATTTTATTGTTATCCGCGTAGAGTTTCGAAGAAGTGTACCACCTAGAGATGGGCGCTTGGATAAATTTCCGGAAGGTAAAAATGGGAAAGAATGGGTAGAATGGGTAAAAATTAATTTATACCCATTTATCCCCGATATTTTTTATTTATACCGGGTAGAAATTATAATGAAAGTAAATTATCCTTATTTACTTTAAACTCTTAAAATAATAATTAAAGTATAAATATTAGATATGTTTTGATTATAAGGAAGATAAATAACTAGTTGTTTTCGGTTCAAATATTAAAAAAAACGAAAACCACAGATTTACAATCATATGTATTCAAATAATATTTTGAAAATAATGATGCATATTCAGTATATGGATGTTTCAAGTAGAATTAACAAAAAAGTAGACTAACATTTGCCCGCGGGTTCGCCCGCGTGAATTTCCCACGGGAACAGTGCTTTTTCCGGGATGAAAAGTATCCCATGTCCTTCTCAGTACTTCCAACCAACTATGTTTATCTGAAACAGGAAGATTGGCTGAGTAGATAAAACGTGAAAAGGTAACAAACAAACTCACTTTCGCATTTATAATAGCAGCGTTTTACCTGAAATAAAACGCATATTAAAATACTTACCTCACTGGAAGCTTTAATATAGAGAGTAGCGTGACTGACTTCCGTCGAATCATGTCAGTTTTCGTACTTTTATCCGCCTCGTTTCCGGTTCTAGTGGCGCCACCTGGTGGTCGCGCGCCGTTTTATTTCTTAGTGGGGGCGCGCCATTTTGAATCATTGGCTTTTATGCACCAGGCAGAAGTTTAAACGAAAGCTTCCAGTGTGGTAAGTATTTTAATATGCGTTTTATTTCAGGTAAAACGCTGCTATTAAAACACTTGACCGTCACTGGAAGCTTTAATATAGAGACCTGTTTGTTATCGCCTGGTGACGCCACTAGAAAGGAGAGTAAAAGTTTGATTTCTTAAATAATACGCCAATGTGATTAGTTATTTATAGTATTTATACTTGGGATATTTAAAAATAAAAACATAGTAATTCACAACATTTATTTATTTTGAAAGCATCAAACATAATAAGCATAAACATAAGCATTTATTTATGTTATACATCAAACAATTGGCATAATACAAATGTAACATTCTTTGAATCATTTCTAATTATTTTGGTGGATAATCAAAATATCAGATATAATTAGGAAATAATATATATCAACTACTCTATTGTTTCGAATAGGTTTGTTGTTCTTAAATCATTATGTTTTAGAACCTCTCTCCTATAAAATCTTTTAAATGTGTTGGCTGATCGCCAATTACCTCTGGCAAGAATTTCGTCAAGGGATTGATTTTCCAGCCAACTTTTAGACGCTACTGCAGAGCGGACGCTTCCTGGAGTAGCTAGAATCCCGCATTCTTTAAATAAACTCTTTATCCAGCCTGCTATGACTGTTCGCGAGGCAGGTTTAGGTGTTCCTCGAAGATTAATAAATAAATTTTGTGATTTTGAGTCAGTTCTTCTTTCTTTTAATAGTTCTATAGTTCTTCCTATCCAAAAAACCGGATTTATACTTATATTGTCAGTATTTGATAATAGTTTCCAACCCGATTGTCTATAGTTGCTATTGTCAGTTTTTGACCCAAACTGGGGCCAAAATATAATGCTATCGTCAGATTCCACATAATGATCAGGGTCTGTTTGAAGTAAGGTTAAGTCGTGGATGCGTCTGCCGGAACAGAGAAGTAAAAGGATCGCTGTATGTTGCGATGTTTTGAATAGGTTATTAATATAGACTTCGCGGTTGGTCAAACATTCTGTGAGTTTACTAATGTCCCAAACTGGCGGCTTTGAGGGTTTTGGATATCGTAATGCAATCGCTTTTAAAATGTGTTTTACGAGCACATGTGAGCTTAAACTACTTGATGATTCAGCATTGCATAGCGTGTTGTACGATAAATCCTCAATTAGACATAAGTCGGATAAATACTGAGCAAGCTGAGAGCCTGTCGGATTTTTCACGTTAATGTTATATTTATTACACCACGCGGTCCAGCGTTTCCATGCGGATTCATACGTCCTTAGGGTAGATTTACGCCATGTATTTTTAAGTAATGACCGTTGTTCGGCGTTTCCACACCTCGAGAGTTATATTCTCCACTTTCGGCGGTGGCAGACCTGTCGACGTGTCGACCAGGTGTTGCTGGAGGTGTTTCAGCGTTAGTGGGGCTGCGAGAGACCGGGCTCTGAGGTCTGCTCGCCAAAACACTCTCTCCCATCGTGGGACTACTATTAAAAATATTCCTGTCGATTGATTCAGATGGATTAAGACTTTGGGGACTAGAAAGGGTGGTGGAAACACCCATGCGCCATGGCCTGCTGAACGCGTCGTGAAATAGGGCTTGCGAGTCCCTCGTGTTCAGTGTTACGTAGTTGTGCACCACGTGGGCTATTTCCGACGCGAAGAGGTCTATCATAGGTGTTCCCCACTTCGCAAACACTTTTTCCCGACCGGCCGGAAGGAGATGCCATTCCGGTGGAAGGCGGAGACGAGACAAGTGATCGGCGTGATTGTTGAATTTTCCTGGTATGTGATGAATGTTGAAATGAATTTGGTGTTGATCTAATAGGTTCAGAATTTGATAAGTTATTTCCAACAGTGACCTTGACCTCGTCCCCCCCTCTTTCTTTAGATGGGCAACGGCGGTTTTGTTGTCGCATTGTATGAGTATCGAGCTGTTCTGTAATAAATGAGCTTTGCTCTGAAGAGCGCGTAGTATTGCCAGCATCTCTTTTTGATTGCAGTGCAATGATTGTTCCTGATGTGACCAAGTGCCCCAGAGGACTAGGTTGTTTAGCTGAGTACCCCAAGCGTGGTCTGAGGCATCTGTGGTAAAGAAATTGACTGCTGGTGGGTAATGTAGAAGTGATGGTTGATGACAATTTTGGATCCACCAGTTTAGCTCTTTTATTACATTCTGGAGTAGAGGACATTTTCCCAGTTTCGGTAGTGAGTTCATAAGAAGCACTAATTGGCGATGGTTGAGGCGGCCTCGTGGAACAACGAAACTGGAGAAGTTCAGAAGATCTACTAATTTCTGAATGTCCTTGAGCGTTATTTCTGTCTGTTTTATCATCTGACTTGCCTTGTCTACTATCGCACCGATCTTTTCGTCGGGTAGAGCTTTTAGATTGTTCCACGGGTCCCATACTATACGCAGATATGTTATTTGTTTTTGTGGATCGAGTACGGATTTTTGGAAATTTATTTTCCAACCTAATTTTTGTAGAATTCGTACGGTAATTGCTACGTGACGACGCAAGGTGTGTGGATTTTGGTGAACAATTATTAAATCGTCTAAGTACACAAGGATTCTCACATTCCATTGCTCTCGTAGCGTTTGGGCTATCCAGTTGGTTAGGATGGAGAAGGTCTTTGGGGCTGTACTGAGGCCAAAGGGAAGGCATGTCATTTCCAGTAATTCCCGATTGTATATAAGGCGTAGAAAGCGCCTGTGAGACTTTGCTATCGTCACGTAGAAATACGCTTGAGATAAGTCGATTTTGCACATCCAATCCCCGGCTTGTAGGAAGTCTGGGACACGATGCATGTTTATCAAGTGAAATGGTTCTGTGAGGACATGGCCGTTGAGTGCTTTTAAGTTTAAAACTGGATGTACTGATCCATCCTGTTTTGGTCGTAGGAACATGGGGGATATGAAGCTGGCCGTCGGCTGACCCACTTCCAGAACGCCCTGCGTTTTCATTTCTCGTATGGTTGCGGACATTTCTTTTGATATTGGAGTTTGAAGCGTGCTCTTGGACACATTTGGGTGAATGAGCGGTGGTTTTCGAAAGAATGGTATGCGATAACCCCGAATTAGTTTTAGGATGATTTCTGGTGCACCTATTTCCCTCCAATGTGATTGGTAATGCACTAACTGACCTGCCTCGAACCGTTTCGAGTCATTGTTTATATTTCTTCTGGTTTCCTCTGGAGGATCCAGATGTCTCCTTACGCCCTTGGCGATTATCATGTCCCGGCCGCGAGCCTCGGTGATGAAATGTCCCTCTCTTGTTATTTGAGTACTGGCTTCTAGAGGGGTAGTTGCTATTTTGATATCCAACCCGCGAGGGTGGGTTATTGCAAGCATGCATGTGCGTGCTGCAGCCTGGTGCAATATAATTGCATGGGGTTCCACGCGATGGAACCGCTAGTTTACGCGTGCCTTGCCCCGCGAGGAGCGGCCGCGGTTATTGGGAGTGGTTGACCTTGCATGAGCATGGTTCTCCGTTTTTGGAGGCCAGAAAGATTTTCTGACGCCACCGGCTTTTTCTAGTGCTGAGGTAAAGAGCTCCGCACTGAATATATTGTTGCATGAAGGGGGAATTCTATTCAATGATGCCTTGAGTAACGGATCCTTAACTTGCACTTAACCGCAGACAAGTTGTAGTAGATCGGAAGAGATTTTGTGAAACTCTCCTTTTTGGAATAGCTCATCAACTTTCCCGGTTAAATCATCCAGGGTAAATTCTGTATTTTTGGCCCAAGAGAGAAGATTGCGGATATTTTCTTGCAATGCTTCCTTTTGTTTAAGTACACAGTAAGTCATTGCTGCGTACGCTTTTTCAGAATGAGCTAGGTGTTTTAAGTGATCATATGCCTTAACCTCTTCGTTAATTTCTAATTCTACAAAACCAGGTGTGTGACTATATACTTTTTGTGTTTCAGCATAACGAACTTCTGACCATGAGGTACTTCCCAATCTCTGAACATTTGTAAGCATGTTTAAAAAATCATCTAGGGTCTTAGGAATAGCAGGTTCCTAAGTTTGGTTTCTACATCGAACGTGAAATCTTTATCAACAACTTGAGGCTGATCTAAATTTTGATCACCTTCCCCATAAAGGTCGCCACTTACCCAGAGGCAATGGATACATGGTCATGGGCAAAGTCTGTATTATTTGTCATAATATGTTTACGCAGTTCATTCATTTCTTGAAAGATTTTATCTATAGTATCAGATTTGTAAGTACGCTTACTTGTCTTCCTCCGGCGGCGGGATCGCCTACTTCGTTTGTTGTTGGACGAGGAGCTCGATGAGCTGCTGCTGCTTGTCCCGCTGCCGCTGCTGCTACTGCGAGCTCGCTTGCGAGGTCGACTGGGTCCCGCAGTCTGTTTCGTGATGTCTCGTTCGACTTCACGATTATCCATTGCTGTAATTAGGAATCTATTAGATTTCAACTATCTTAAAAATTTTATCTGTACGAAAAACTGAAAATTTTTCTAAATGCGTGTAATCCGAACGAAAAATCGTTAAAAAATATGATAACACGCAAAAATTTTATTAATTTGCTCGAGTGTTCAAAAACCTGTTCAAATCTCGATAATTTTGATAAAAACGCGTGAATCCGAACGAAAAATCGTTAAAAAATATGATTTCACGCAGTAATCTATTTATTTGATCGAATAATAAATGTATGTGTAAAGTACAAGCCTTTTAAACCACTTGTTTAAGCGTGAATTTTAACGAAAGTACCGTTAAAATATATATTCATACGCAAAATTTATTTATTTGATTGAATATTAATGTGTACTTACTGTCTTGTTACACAATTCACACTCACACTGATTCTCAAATTTGAAATTGATAACAGTTATACTTATTTTTAAATAGTCCCACAACAGCGTTGCTGAAGACGTGTTGCTTCGACGGAATCTAAAACGCCAATGATTCAAAATGGCGCGCCCCCACTAAGAAATAAAACGGCGCGCGACCACCAGGTGGCGCCACTAGAACCGGAAACGAGGCGGATAAAAGTACGAAAACTGACATGATTCGACGGAAGTCAGTCACGCTACTCTCTATATTAAAGCTTCCAGTGACGGTCAAGTGTTTTAATATTAGTTAGGATTAGGATTTGAAATTCGCAATATTTTTCTATCGAGAAAGTTTTATGCAATCGTGTTTTTGAGAGAGTTAGTAATTAAGTTTGCTGCATTTTAATTTCAAATTCAGTTTTTCATTATTACTGATATTACAGACATTTGTAATAATCTGGCCTAGTACGGCGGGTCATACGATTCGATGATCGCTTAGCCGTTCAATAGAATTCCGGCATTTGGCAAATTTGTTCGTCGCCCCGGCATAATATTCATTGCCTAAAACCAATTGGATGTGAATGAGTCAGAATTAAGATATATCTTGTTAGTTCTTTTTGTAACCAAAACGTAAATTGTACACTTTATAATTATTTTTACGCAGTACTTAATTTAAAAACTGAATAGTAACTACCTTAAACACTTTATTTCTTAATAAATCTTAACGATATATCATAAAATATCGCAATTACAAACATTTTAATTGATTTTAATTTTTACCCGGTGTAAATTAAAAATTCCTGGGAAAAAATGGGTATAAATGGATAAATTTCCGAGTCTCGGAAATTTATCGGGTAAATGCCCATCTCTAGTACCACCTATTAGTTATTCGTTAATAGTTTGGATTTTTTAAGAAGTTGCCGTACAGAAATCTTTTGATTCTGTATAATCATGGCCGCTTTCTCAGAATCCTAGAATACTACACTACTTTAAAAATAAAAATGCATTGTTTTTGATCTCTTGCAGAAAATAAACGTTCTTTGCTCTGTTTTTCCAACGAGTCAAAGTAAATTCCACTCTTGAATTACATTTAGTAATTTGGCTTATTTTTACCCGCAAATAAAATCTCTTTTGATAAATCCAATGATATATTATAATACAGATATGTTACGTTCATAGTAATTTGCGTTTTAGGTCAGTTCCGAGCAATCCAAAACTATACACATCGACAAGTTTTACTGATAAGTAAGACAAAAGATACAAAAGAGCATGCGAATGAAAGAGATAGCAATAGTTTTCAATGATTCCTCGTCAAATGTTTCTTATGCATAGAGTAACATTTTTTGTTGTAGAGAGGACACTTATTTGAAAAGAAAGTACTTACATGGGTAAGAAATAAAACATCTTATAAAAGTAAATCATATATATTGAAATATTTAACAATTCAGTGTCGGAAAAAACTCGGAAACCTAATTGATAAAAAGAAAAACAATAGTAATCCTCAATTATCAGTATAATGTATTATAATAGTAGAAAATCGAATTCAGTGAAACTATTTTAATGTTTATTAAATTAGTCCATTACACACATTAGATAGCTATTATAATAACGAACAATAATAAAAAACAACTAAACATTAATTTTAGGCATTGAAGTCACCATCAGTATTCGATTCTGCACTAACTAATCTATGTCCGCAGCGCACGCATCCTTGTCGCTCTCACGTCAAAACTAGAATCTCTCTTTCTTTGTCTGAACATGGCGTCAGTGATTAGATTATTTGGAAAAATAATTGAAATATACTAAACAATCAAACTATTTTTGCATACACACATGTGATAAGAGATCCCTTGTACTTTGTTTACTTTAGAATCATAATTGGTACACTTTCGAAACACACACGATGGAATTTTTAATATATTTTGGTAAGGACACAGGAACTTACGACGCGGTACGCTCGACGAGGCGCTGGGCGCAGACTGATTACAAGAAGTTCCAATTGGGTCGTATTCGAGTCTTCACAGCGCGCGCGCCTATAACATATCTGCCTCTTGTTTATATAGTATATCATTGGATAAATCGGTACACGGACGCGTCAAATAAATTTAATTTATATTTAAGACCATTTCTAGCTGCGAGAAATTCATTTTCGAGTAAAAATATATTTTATATGTAAGTACAAGTTTATAATGTATTTTTTTAAATATTCTATCCTAACTAATATTATAAATGCAAAAGTGAGTTTGTTTATTTGTTGGTTTGTTTGTTTGTTACCTCTTCACGCTTTATCTACTAAACCAATCTTTCTGAAAAGACATTGTTCATCGCCGGCTTACTGCGGACAGTTCGTTCAATAAATAAAAGTATTATCATTCATCATAATTAATTTCAAATAGATTTTCTGAATATATTGGAGTATGAATATCTATAATTAAAATATAACCATTTAGTAAGTATTTTTGCGTTTCCGATACTCAAATCAAAGATGTCGGTTTTTCACGTGTGTTCTGGGATGCCATTATCTAAAATAATATTACATTTAAGTAGTATAATTTTATTCTTTGATGAAAGATTGGATTAATTAGGTATTTTTTTTGCATAATATATTAGTTTTATGTATTAAGTACACTCATATCATTTCATATTTATAATTTTTAATGAAGAATTATGTATGTATTTTATTTTTTACACTCGACTCTTCAGCGTAGCTAGATTTTGACATTGACCGGTTGTTGTCGGTCGACATTGACACTTGGATACTTGTCAACATCTGTCAACGTCAAAATCAAGCCGCGCCCAAGAATCGAGTGTTACCAATATTGAATTATTTAAGTAAAAATTAAAATAATACATAATTCTTCATTCTAAAATATAAATATGAAGTGATATGAGTGTACTTAATAAATAAAACTAATGTATTTTGGTAAAAAAATACCTAATTAATCCAATATTTCATCAAAGAATAAACAATATACTACTTAATTGTAATATTATTTTAGATAATGGCATCCCAGAACACACGTAAAAGCCGACATCTTTGATTTGAGTATCGGAAACGCAAAAAATACTTACTAAACGGTATATTTTAATTATAGATATTCATACTCCAATATATATTCAGAAAATCTATTTGACATTAATAATGATGAATGATTATACTATTATTTATTGAACGAACTGTCCACAGTAAGCCAAGCCCCCATACACTTTGAACGAAGTCCTTTCGCATACACATAACACATTTGTGAAAAAAATAAGATCTATTGAGTACCTACCTATATTATGCTTGCTTAGATAATATTTATTTTGTCAGTTCTGGTATGCGAGTCAACCGCACATAAATTTTACTAAATTCATTGCAAATTTCCATGAAGGATTACTATAATATAGAAATCTAAATACGTGAAAAGTTAAATAAATTCTGTAAATATATAGGTAGATTACCAAATATTTGTTTATACAAATATTCGGTTATTTGTGTACCAACCTATTTACCTAAACGTCGTAATTAAGAGCGAGTTAAAAACGTCTAAAAAATGGAGCGCGAGCGGTCGATGACATAAAAATGTTACATTATTTTGTGATCTCAATATCTCATCCGCTCGCTTGAATCACCTACACTAGTTTCTTAATGATAACGCAATGATTTTTACCCGAAATCAATATCAATACATATAATAAAACTGTAACTAGTATGTGTCTGTACAAACTGTACATAGAAGAAAAAACTATTAGGGATCTTCATGAGGCCAATAGAAGCCAAAACCATTTTTTGTAGAATTTTTGTCTGTCTGTATGTTTGTACGCGCATCACGCAAAAACTACTAGACCAAATTTGATGCGGTTTTCACTGTTGTATTATAGAAGGTCTAACTTAAAATCTGGCGTTGGTTTCATCTTGATACGCCGGCCGCTTAGAACCAGAGATGCGCGCGGACGAAGTCGCGGGCACAGGCTAGTAGGAAATACATTTATTTATCTTTATACTGAGACTGGCCTGTGCCCGTGACTCCGTCTGCGCGTAATTTACTATTGTCTATATCTCAGGTTCTAAGCGGCGTATCAATATAATACCTACGCTAGATTTTAAATTAGACCTTCAACAATACAACAGTAAAAACTGCATCAAATTTGGTCCAGTAGTTTTTTCGTGACGCGCGTACAAGCACACAGACAGAAAGACAGACAAAAATTCTACAATAAATGGTTTTGGCTTCTATTGGCCCTATGCCTTGGCTTTTTAGCTAAAATATCGATATTTTTCTATGAAATGCTGCCAAGTTATTAACAAAAATGAATTCCTGGTGCTTTATTTATACGAAAACGATACCAGACGTGATATATTTCAACAGAATAGGCAGTTCTTCGCTTGTAGCGCGCGGGGTGCACTCCTCCCCCTCCCCCAATTGGAAGAGGTACTTTGTTGATGTTGGTAATATGTTACCCACATCGACAAACACACACACACACACACAACACAAAGTCTGGGACCACTACAATGTATATCAGAAGTCGAAAGCTACCCATAATATTAAATATGAAATTCTACCATGATCGTGCAATAATAGAAAAAGTTCGAATTTTTCAAAAAATCGTCCTAGTAACATGGGCATATGTGTTCCAATGATTCATGGCCCCTCATAGATTTTATCTTAAATATCTTCCTTGTACAGACACAGATCAGTAACAATTTTATTATATGTATTGATGATGCTAAAGTTTCCCATCGCCCAGAAAGTCACATGTCCGTAAACATCATAACATTTCATACTGTTCAAAGAAATATCTAACAGTTGTTTACCCTTCTATCTTTGTTTGTTGAGAGCACTACGGCCCCTCTTCATTGCCGTTATATTTCCTTTAATAATATTTATTTTGTAGACTACTAGTAGGTATACATGTAAAACAGAAATGTTTTTTAAAGATTTCGACCAAACATTTTCTTTACGTTTTAGATAATATTGAATTGCATATTGTTCTCGGATATTGATAGAGATAATCCATACTAATATTATAAATGCGAATGTTTGGATGTGAGTTTGTGAGTTTGTGAGTTTGTGAATTTGTGAGTTTGTGAGGATGTTTGTTACTCAATCACGCAAAATCTACTGGACGGATTTCGATGAAATTTGGTACAGAGGTAGATAATGACCTGAAATAGCACATAGGCTACTTTTTATCCCGGGACAAAGCACTGTTCCCGTGGGAAATTCACGCGGGCGAAGCCGCGGGCAAAAGCTAGTAAGATTATAAAAAGATACTTTAAAATTTTACGTACGGCATTATTTTTATAAGGAACCTCAGGAGAGAGGGTCAATTCACACGCGGATGAGCTATCCTGTTATCTTTTGTATTCGTTTATCCCTGACGACTCCTGTCCCTATATAGTTATGTCGTATCTTCCCAATCAATGGAACACACTACCTAACCGCGTAATCTTACTAGCTGCGCCCCGGGGCTTCGCTCCCGTGGGAATTTCGGGAGAAAAAGTACCCTATGTGCTATTCCCAGTATTTTCTACCTGCATACCAAATCCGTCCAGTAGATTTTGCGTGATTAAGTAACAAACATCATCACAAACACACATTCAAACTGTCGCATTTATAATATTAGTATAGGATAGGATTTCATCAAAACCCGCTAATCGGTAGAGACGTGATTGATAACAAACAAAAAAAACATAAAATGGAAATGGAAAAGGCGTATGATCATTGTATGTAGGTTTTTATGTATAAATCGATACTGTTGCATTTGCAATCCTACTTCCTTCTAATGAAGGAAGTAGGAATAGCAAATATCCGATATAATATATGAACAAATTCGCAAGTAGCCTTACATAAGCTTATTCCACTTCGTACCCTCGATGGAAAGCCTTTGTCTAGCGCAGGTAATGGCCGCAATTAGTGGAGGCTTAAACATTAATTGGGACAAATATGCGGTACAAATTAGGGGAGGAACGGTGGCCATTGTAATACTAGTAAATAACGCGATGGAGATGGGATAATAAATCAAAATATTTATATTTATATCTTACATTTTATTTTTAACTTTTAAATTGTATAATTAATTTTTGCATGCCAGTGGTGGTGCAACGTGTTGGACTTTTTTTTTTTCGATTATGTAAATTTGAACATCGTGTAACAATTGACCATGTTGCTGCAAATAAATAATTATTTTTTAAATTTTTGTTCTTTTACACTAAATTGTTTGTTTGTTTGTAATAACTTTATTGCACAATAACATAAATAAATCAGTAATAACATCAATCCAGAAAATGGCAACGGCGGACTTAGCCCATGAAGGGATCTCTTCCAGTCAACCGGTACGAAAAAAATATATAAAAAACAAAGGGCAGAGGCTGTGCAAACAATCAGACAATACATTTTATAGAAATTAATATATATACTACTACTAAACTAAGATAGAAACAGTAATGAAAGTAAAGCTCAACAATACACAAATAGAAAAGAGGAAAAGGGGAAAAACAAAAAAGAAACAAATAGAAAGTCAGGATAAGGAAAAGGATTTTAGAACAAGATTTTTAAAGGAGTCAAGGGAAGGTGCCATTTTGGTATCTAAAGGAAGAGAGTTCCAAAGGCGAGGTGCTTTGACAGAGAAGGAATTCGAAAAAGAACGCGAAGAGAACTCAGGTGTAGAAAGGAGAAGCTTATTACAGAATTGTTTTGTTTTATACAAAATTGACATAGATAAAAAGCGCGTATTAGCCGCATATGGGAATTTCCAGATAAAAAAGTACCCCATTCTATATATAAGTATATTTTTCTACTCATATATCTTACATCAAACTCAGTCCTGTAGATTTTACGTGATTGATTTTTGCTCATTAATTCTAATATAACCCTTTTGCCTTATCTGAGAAATCGATTTCGACATTTTATGATAAATACGCAACGGAAACATTTTGCGGTCTTGTTATAGATAGAACAAAATAGAAACATACAGCCGATCACTTACACAGTAACTTGCACAGTTCTCTATAACGAGATATAATAGTGACGAATTTACAATGAATTAGTATAGGTTGGTGTTTTGTTGAATGTACTAGACGAAACATTCATTAGCCACCGAGCCCTTATCACAAACTTGAGACATGGAGTTGTCATATTGTCCATCAAACAACGTTTTCTGAGAGCATAATCACCTAAACATTTACTCAAATAGGTACCCTATAATTAAAGCTATAAATGCGCTTTTACGCTGTAAGTATACTTGTAAATGAGAGAAATTGTAGTATTTCTCAAAATAGTTACTTATTTAAAACTTTACAACCAAAGCTTGATTATATTTTGGCAACGTCACCGATGTTTGATGTTAAAATGGGTTTCCCTATGTTTTGAGCAAAACCTACCTACGTAGCTACTGGACCTGTATAAGAAATATCTTTTTCAAAGATTTCGTGGGTAGAGAAGATTGCTTCATTCAGAAACTCAGACAAAGGATTATAAGACAATAACTTTAAAATTTAACCCCAACGTGATTAAGCTTCTATAATTCATTTTTTGTTTAATAAATCTAGATGTACCTTATACCTGTTTAATATTAATAAACGTCTAGCATCTCATTAATATGTTATTGAATAAAGCCCTTCATTTACAGGGCCATTAAAATTTTGATTGGAGCGGTATTTTGCTGACCTTCGCGGGGTGTAGTGGTCAGTACGGTTGTCTGCCGTTTATTAGTCTTGGGTTCGATTTATTTTTACTTTTAGTTTTATAACCTAAAAAAATATAAACCATCTACTGTGGTGATTGCTCCTTTATCTTTTGATTTCGACTAAAACATTTGTTTAATAAGAAAATTGGTCGAAATTGTTTCCCGAACACATTCATCTCTCGTTCGCTTTGGAATTACAAAGATTTAATTCAATTTCTTTTCTCGCTTGTTGAGGAAGCTCTTAATTCCTTAGCGTCGATCTGGTCATTAGCTTTGAGTGCTAGCCGTATTTCTTGTAGCCGAGAGGGATTCGGTGATTTACATCGTAATAGGAATTGGAACATGTACGGACAAGGAGAAAGGAAAAAAGCTTTAGTCAGTAGCAAAAGCGGTTCGTGATGCTATAAATACTATGAAAATCGCTGCAAGCCAATTTTTCAACAAAGACTTGGTAGTCAACCAAAATGAAACGTTTATAAATCAAACTTAACTCTTGAATATGCTGCTGAGTAAATAGGTATATACCTAGTTGGAAGAAATTCCTTGACAAATATTTCGCAAATGATAAATAACAGTAGAAGGGGATGTTGTTTTGGTTTGTTACAGCGGGGTAGGGGTGAAAACCCCCCTTACACCCCGTAAGGGGGTTTGAAAATTGATCACTGTAATTAACTGTCTCCGCTTGATATCAACTAAACATTTGGGGTAAGTAACGCAACGGATTGCTTATCAGGGTTCACTTCACTCAGTATTCATTTATTATTTATATTTTCAAAATATATACAAGATGAGCCCTGGGCAACGAACTAATATACCATGGTATATTAGTTCGTTGGCCCTGGGGCTCCATTCCCGTGAAAATTTCGCATTAAAACTTACCCGGTTTTATTCCACACATCTACAAAATTTTATCGAAAGATGTCGAAATTTTGCGTAGTTGAGTATCAAACATTCATCCACCCAAACATTCACGCTATTGTAGTAAACATCGAGGGAAAACGAAAATGATAGAAAAAATTATAAGATAATATAGAAAATACTTTACCCCCTGGATGGCACAAAGGTAAACAGTTACCACTGATGATAAAGAGGAACTACGTAAAGCTTTCATTGTTCAGTCAAATTATTTATTTAGGCAACTCTCGAGTTACGCTATTTTAGAAGTATTTCCAATCTTTGTCTTGAATAGAGCCACGTTATTATTTATTTAAGATTCAAATTAGTTTTAGGGCCGACTTTAATAAATTACATTTATTTATATTAAAATGTAACAACAAATTTATAGGATAAAGTAAGTACTTAGGTACTTATGTTACGAGTATATTATGAATTCGTTAAATATTTAATTACATTCAGACTAGACTACTAAATAGTAGGTAAGGTTTATATAAGGTAACCTAAAACGTTAGGTACGGTAGGTGTTAAAAAGTTATAATAATCAAAATGTAGGAGCTATTTTTAATTATCAAAAAAAAATATTTTATACAGCAAATTTAAAAAAATATGTCTACCTATGAAAATTGTCACACAAATGAGAAATGATAAATACATTTATTATACTGACCAAGGGACCATACCTAACCGTTGTTAACGAGACAAATTTATCAGGGTTCAAATCTCTAAAGCCAACAGTCCCTTAGGTTAACAATGTAGGTAATCCTGGACATATTTTTTCCTAAAAAAATTGGTGGTAGAGCTCTTTACAGTTCAGTATCGCTTATATCGTATAACTCTGCTTTTATGTATTAATTTTTTGACAACATTTTTATGTGTTGATGGCATAATGTCATATAGTAAAATCCTTTGGAAAACAATTTTTTTGACTAAGTATTACCAAGTACTATATAAACTCTACCGGTAGAGTATTTGGTATAACTATTTTTCAGAACAGTTACGCAATAACTTGAATTACATTATATGTTCGCAAATGATTTCATTTGCGATCCTAATAGAAGTATGCACGTATTTATGTGCATACTTCTATTAGGTGTACTAACTACGACTATTACAGCTTGGAAGTGTAGGTGTAAACTGCAAAAAAGAAACAAAAAAAGACCAAAAGAATTGTTGTTTTACAAGTTTATTGTATAAAAAGAGTAAAAAAACAAACAAAAGCCTTTTCTATTTACAGAAATAACGGCGGAAGAAATAATATTGATAGTAACAATATTTTTAGAATATAAATAAACAGGATGAACTGGAAATTGTAACTTCTTAAATGTAAATCAACTCCTTACTTACTAGATTAGTATAGAATTGAAACAACGCCATCTGATGGCTACCAGGTGAAGTTTCTTAAATTCCATACTAATCTGTCGCATGCAAATAAAATCTCGCACTACGCACACAGATCCATATTAGTATTAGGGAATAGCCTTTTATCGTAACTTGAGGTGGATAGTTACAATGTTAAACTTAAGTAGATGATATTACCCAATAAATCGCAATCGTTCAAGAATCTATACTGTGATCAATGTCGTAGTTAACTGTGACATCTCGTATCCAGTCTAAATAGGGGCTAATCGGTGTGAAGCCGAACAGTGCCGGGTGACTTTCATTAGGAATAGTTGTGGGAGAAAGGAAGCATGCGACGCCGGCCACCATCCACGCAACCAGCAGAGGCCCGCCCGAGTCCCCTGTAAACATGTGTTGCCTCTTGTTCGAACATTTAGGGGACATCAAGATCTGCGGCCGCCCTAAACCAATCATCTTCTCTTCATCGCCAAAATAAATAACCCCTTCACCTATTTGAATCGGCTCCTTATCATGATCTACAAAATCTTGGTATTTCATCGATTTAATTGAGTAACTTGTTAATCCATACCCTGCGTATTTCGCAGCCCTGCCGTCAAGCGCTTTGTAATCAGCTGCAAGAAGCCTGGCGTATTCACGCATAGCCATTTTCTCGATACGTAATAAGGCAATGTCATTTTGATAGTTTCTTTTCAAATCTATAAATGACTGATGAGGAATTTGATCGAGAATATCTGATTTGCATTTGGTATCTTTGTATGATATGGACATGTTTCCGCACATTACGATTCGCAGGTTTGGGCGCAGGCAGTGTGCAGCGGTGACGGTCCACTGGCTAGAGATGAGAAACCCCGTGCAGGATCCTATGAACAGGGAGGGTCGGCTTTCGATCATGAGTCGTACAACGAAGCCGTACTCGTTGTTAATATCGGTGACTCCCTCGACGACTCGCGGGCGCGGGTTAAAGTCGTCGTCTGCCTTCACGCCCCGCGGGCGCGGCGTGTGGTGCCATAGCCGCCGGATCTGACGGACCGGGTCGCAGTTTGCAGTCGGGATTTCAGTTAAGATTAACACCAGCAAGCATCTGCAAATAGCCCCGTGATACTACAAATGGATCAATGAGAGTTATCGTTTTCAGCTGTCAGATAGTACAATACTGTCATCAGTTGTCAATTTGAATGACAGTATTGTACCATCTGACAGACCTCATTTTAGTGAGCGTAAATACAATAACGCTCATTGAATGGAATGAATGATTTAGATTGGAACACGCTCGCATAGGCTATATAACCTGCAATAACATAGCATATTTCTCTCAAAAATGAAAATGGAATACTAAAATACGGTTGTAGTGATGAAGTTTTCTCAACGACGTCACAAAATGTTGAAATGATGCTGTAAAAGTGTGATCGTAATCACATTATGACTGAATAACTTCTCAAGCAAGTTTTTAACGACGAACAAAAGGTGCTAAAATTTTCTTTAAACCAAGTATATAAGAAGTAAATCACTGTTTTAAATGAGTTTATTATAATAATATAATTTAAATCCAAAAGTATGGGTATAGTACTAATCCTAATCCTAACTAATGTTATAAATGCAAAAGTGAGTTTGTTTGTTTGTTTGTTACCTCTTCACGCTTTATCTACTGAACTAATCTTCCTGAAATTTCGCATACACTTTGCTGGAAGTACGGACAAGGACATAGGGTACCTTTCATCCCGGGAAAAAAGCACAGTTCCCGTGGGAAATTCACGCGGGCGAAGCCGCGGGAAAAAGCTAGTTAAGTAATAAAAAAAATACTGTTGGGTTTTTGTGACTTTACAAAGTATTAAATATTATAGATAGATTTACCTTTGAAAAATAAGAAAACGGCGCATTATATTTTTGTGTAAATAAACTCTTATTCTAAATTGTTCAAAATTGGTAAGGTAAATGCGAAAGTTGTAAAAATTTTTATCAAAAATATTGCACATAAACTGTGAATTTCGATCGATCCCATAAAATATTTATGACATGTTTCAGAGTTAGGCAAAGATATTGAAATACATTTCATATTCAATATGGATATCACCACAGTATCTATATATAATCCATCCGTATGTATTTGAGAAGGCTGAGTAAATCATGAATGAATAAAAATGTAATTTACAAAATATTTCTTAAGTGATGATTTACAAAACGATTTCATACCTACACAATACGGAACACACGAAAAAAATCAAATGAAATAATATTTGATCGTACACCCATTAAAATATATTTTTATCAAATATATATTTGTTAACACAAATATATTTTGTCAGTAGAAATATTGCTTGAAAATTTCTACGAATAAAGGAATATAGGTAAGTACACCAACTTAAAATACAAACAAACCACAAAGATTACTATTCAAAATTGACGTTTAGCTTGGAAAATCTCCAAGGCTTTGTCCTGTCACTGTTTTTATTACAATCTAAAATCACATTTAGATTTCCAATAAATGCGGATTGGACTCATGTAGGTACATTTTTTTATTTAGATAACTCTATATGTGATCAAAACTCTGCTGTCATCTTAAGGAATGACATATAAGGCCTAAACAGGATATTTATTGGCAGTTTTACTGAAGATTAAATCAATAAATCGACCAACAGTTCCATACAAAAGTTCATGGGTATTGTACACCGTGACCGACCGTATACAGTATACTACACCAGCAACCCATCTAGGGGTGAAAGCACTCACGAATACTCATTAAAAACTTTTTGTATGGGACAGAATCTGAAAAAAAAAAAACTGTTGTTCTATGCTATTTTACTAGTGGTTCTGTGAACAGTTGAACTAGCAGGTGAAGCTTCGTCTCCTGATCGGCCAAATCAAACTTCCTCCTTTACCCCTCTTCCCTTTTTTTGATTTTTATTAAAACAACCTGTGGAAAATCTAACGTCGGCTTCGCCCGCGTAAGTTTCGCTTAGAAGAAAAATCTTTTCGTGTTCCAAACTAGTAACCTAAACTCCAGTACTCAAAATTTCAGCCATTTGGTTATCCCGTGTCCCGAGGGAATATATTAGGTACTCGTAGTATAGTCGCGGTGTTAAAATGAATCAAAAGAGATATTTCATTCAATAAACGATCTTCATCTGCTCGTTATCTACAATTTCCCGTGTACCACCACTCCCACCCCGAGTCCCTCTTTGTTCTATCCCGTGTCCTGTCTATTTATACGTCAGTAGAAAATGCTCATCAGGTTGAAGGACTTTTGCTAAGGCCCCATTTCCATGTATTTTATAGAGTAGCTGGTCTCTTGGAGTTCTTCATCAGATGTTCCATAATCTTCAATTTTTATACGTCAGCAGAAAATGCTCATCAGGTTGAACGATTTTTGCTAAGGCGCCACTTCCATATATGTTATAGTGTAGCTGGTCTCTTGGAGCTTTTCATCAGATGTTCCAGATCTTCAATTTTTATACGTCAGCAGCAAATGCTCATCAGGTTGAACGACTTTTGTTAATGCACCATTTCCATATTTCTTATAGTTTAGCTGTTTTGGTTCTTCATCAGGTGTTTCAAAATCAATTATAGCCTAAATGTTGCCCAGGCTTACAGCTATACAACAAAAAAGTTTCATTCAAATCGGTTCAGTACTTTCGGAGATTAGCGTGATCATACATACAGACAGACAGACAGACAAGAAATTCCAAAAAAATTTTTTTGCTTTCTTTTATTCTTTTTAAGTGTCCCTCTATCCATTTCAGTCAAAAATATTAAATGTACAGACAAAATATTTTTACTGTTTTATTATACGTATAGATATACTCTTGTTTACTTTGTGATTTAGGAAGACTTTGACGTGCTTTTTGTTTTGAAGACATCCCTCGAATCCTACCAATTTATATTAAACCCTTATAAGAATTGTCGACATTCCAACGCACTATAATATGCCCATAACGCTTCTTTATAGCCACTGCATCATTTTGATGTCATTCGATAAATGCATAAATGACAATTACTGCCCTATTCTTCTTATTTTCTTATTTTGTATACAAAACTAGCGACACACCCCGGTTTGTCGCATTTTTACGCTACATATAAAACTTTAAAATAAAACTCCGCATCGTATAATCAGCAGCACAACAGCCTACCCAAATTCATAGAAATTACGATTCTATTACCGCCGTTTAAGGTCCATGTAGGGTCTTGCCATTCAGTTGACTGTACGAGCATCAGATGCTTATACTTTCTTTGTGCCTGACTAACTAATCTGATATTTTGTGAAACGTTATATGATATAGTAGTATAATTACAAGAATATAATATGCTAATCATACGGAATTACATATAAAGCGTAAAATATTTATAAGAAATAAAAAAAAGGTGTTTATATATTTGGATACCAAACCAAACCACCACGTCGTCGACCAGTCGGGCGCCCTAGGTACCGCTGGAGCGATGAGGTTCTGAAAGACCTACAGAGCCTCAGAGCGGGAAACTGGCGAGAATTGGTGCAAGACCGCAAAAAATGGCGTCATCTCGTGTCGGAGGCCAAGATCCACTTCGGATCGCTGCGCCGCAGTAGTAAGTAAGTATATATATTTGGATATTTGTTACGCAAAATCTACGGGCGGATTTCGATGAAATTTGATACAATGTATAGGGTAAGTTACCGTTACTGTACCCCAGGACGCAGGTAGTATTATCCTACTTCCTACTTATATTATAAATGCGAAAGATTGGATGTGAGTTTGTGATTTGTGAGTTTGTGAGGATGTTTGTTACTCAATAACGCAAAATTTACTGAACAGATTTCGATGAAATTTGATATACGGGTAGTCAAATACCGGGAATAGCACGTAAGGTACTTTTTATCCCGAAATTCCCACAGAAGCGAAGCTCCGGGGCGCGGCTAGTAACAAATAAGTGGCCAAGCGATTATTGATATGCGTGGAAGATATCTTTATGGTGTTTTAAATCATTTTGATGAATGATCCGGAGATCGCGTCCCATAACAATAAATCTGTCGTTATCCAGTTATTAAGCTGTTTGTTTACGAAGATTATATTTAATGTACTTTTCAAGCATCAAGATTGTGTAGAAAATTAAATACCTATTTATACGTTACCATGTTCTTATTGAGGACTCAATTTAAGTCATCTCAGCTTAGGCTTACTTAAATTATTTTTCAAAGGACAAATTTCATTTTTGATGTAGTACTATTATTTAATCTGTGCTATGGATTATTACGTCTGCTGAATAGTTAGTGATACAAAGGCCTAAATATTAATGATACATGTAATTTGTTTAATAACATCAGAAGTAATGCAAAACTTCCGAATCATCTGTAGTACATATAATTACAAAGAGTATCTTCTTACCTCTCTCTCAGCCTAAAGACGTCCACTGCTGGACAAAGGCCTCCCCCAAGGATTTTATCCGTGGGGGGTTTTGCCGTAATCGCCACGCTTGGCAGGCGGGTTGGCGATCGCAGTGTGATGGCATAGTACGCGGAAAGATGCTGCTGCCCATCCTCCGGTGTTTTTAATCCCTTAGTCGCCTCTTACGACACCCACGGGAAGAGATGGGTTGGTGCTATTCTAGGGCCACACCACAGGCCACTTCTTACCTACTTGAAGCGAAATTAAGGCGGTTATTAATCCGTACGCTCTAAGTAAGGCTCTAGCCTTATACAATTCACAGGGTCATCCTAATCACTATACCACAGACAGATAGCTTCTCTTCAAAACACATTACAATCGCCATTCGTAACATTTGTTACCATCATTAGTGAAATAAGTCGAACAACTGTGTAACGCATATCAAACTACTCAAATTCATTGCATACATAAAGCTAGAAAAAAAATTTACTAAGAGGCACAGACAGCTGAGGAAGCGGGATGTCAGATATGGCTTTTGCTTATATTAGTGAAGGACAGGTAATATCTTCTGTGAAAATGAAATGAAAAAATGAAAAAGTTTTTTATTGACCCATTCTAAACTAGATTCGCATTCAGGCGGATCCATCGCTCAACCAACTACCATCGAACTAGGCATTAACCTGTATCTCGAGTGGCAGAGGGCATCGCCAAGGACCAGCCGAAATGAGTACAATAGAAAATTATACCTTAATAGAAATGGTGGAAATGTATAAAGTACATGAATTCCATAATTCCCAAACTAGAGAAATCTGAATTTTGGGAATTAAGAAGCTGTGAAGCCAATTTTTTGTCAAGTTTGACATTTTTGGTGTGTTTTGGTTCCATAAAATTTGTCCAGGCAATCTGTAAAAAATTTGAATTTGGAACACACTTTCATGAACGTTTTTGGGCTTCATTTGACAATCAAGTTTATATGTCTATTAAAGAATGATTTTTTTTTCTATGTTTTGATTGCATATTACCCTCTATTACCGCCACGTAGGTACCGTACATGCAGGTTATTTTGATATTTAGCTGACTGTACTTTCAAATGGAGAATGGAACATTTAGCATTTATGTTATATTGGGATGTTAACCCGTTAGATTTAAGTTTGAAGCAAAATGCCAAATTAATGAACCAATTTGCTTTTTGTTTCTTGTAAATTGCGATCTTTTACCCACTTATATCTCAGGTACAGTTGGCCCATATTTTCGGTACTCGTCCGGACCATAAAGTTAATATACTCACTGAACAGATTTGCATACAGATAATATTAACGTACGATCATTAAGTAAGTATCTACCTAATACAACTAACAGAACCAAAACAATTTTTAAGAGATAAACAAGCTAATTATTTAAAAATAAAAAACACGACTGACAACTTACATAGCCTATGTCACTCGGAGGAATGCAAGGAATCTAACAATACCTCTCACATCAAAATCTGTTACGCCGCCGTTCAGCACTTATGGTGGAATAAAAAACTTACATACATACATACCTACTTACATACATGAACCCTGAAAACATAACACTCCTTTTTTGGTCAGTCGTGTAAAAAAACCTGGGATCCCAGAAAGAAAAGCAATTTAGGTCTGAAAGTGGAAGGACTAGGCGAAGGCAGCCCTAATGACAAAATAAAAAGACAAGGACTTTCACGAGTCCTTTTGTAAGTAAACGAGATTGCTAATTGCTTTTTCAGCTCAGACTTGCGTAAAACTTTATACATTAAAAAGGATAACGACAGAATCTATAAATAAACGTTTAACGGACGAAGGACTTTAACTAATTAATTTTGAAAAAAAAATAGCCCTTTGGATAATTTATAACGGTTTTACGAATTATAATGATAATTGCTAAAAAAAATTCTCAGTGTCTCTGGATGTGGTAGCCTAGGAGGTTGGTGCTTGACTTTTACCAAATAAAAAATACACTACGCGAAAAGAAGCGAACTTAAGCATGTACTATGCCGTAAAATCGCTTTTGGTTAAAATGCGTAAGTTCGAGTCCCAAGCGCGGCCCACCTCTGAGTTGAGTAGTGATCAGTCCGAATCGTGTACGGCAATTTTTGACGACCACCTAAATAATTAAAAAAAAAACAAAAGGTGAGCTTGTTTCTTGGCGTATTTGTTATTCTTACTTGCTTTGACACCCAAATAACGACACGCCAACACATGCATACTGTTGAAGAAATAAACGTTACCAAAACAGCGTGCAAAAGCTAGCAAGTGATAAGGTTAGTAACTCACTGATAACTCCACGATAACCCCGTGTATACACGTGTGACTGTCGTAAAGTGCGTTATGGCATTTATGATATTACCGCCTTACCGCGAATATTTCATTAATATTAAGCTCTTTGATGTGAGTTACTTGCCTGAACTTTGCTTTTAGTTTGACATTATTATTCTTCCAGCTTGCCGTGCTTTTCTCACCCAGATCGTAAAAGCTGATCAAAGGGAATAAAATCGGCCAGGGATTATTGCTTGATGATGACGGAGCACTTATTACAGAGCTTTCTTGAAAATAATAACTTGTTAGTAAATGTACAATAGATAGTTATACCAATCAGAGGATCTGTATACCCCGTTAAGGTCAAAGACAGGGAAATAAGCATGAACTGTATAAGGTGTTATTATTTTGACACAAGCAAATAAATTTCCTCGAGTTTTTCATGTCTTTGTTATTTGAGATGTTTGTATTGTTTCCTTCAGATCAAAGAGACTCCCCCAGGAAAAATGTTCGGCAATGTTGTATATATATACTCAACATACATCAACCTTCCCAAAATTCAAGGAAAGTTGGTCGCTATGACCGTCACAAATAGGTCTTTGAGGTACTGACATGCCGTCGACTGTACTGTGACAAATAACGTGTGTGGAAACTTATTCGGTTGCATATTGCTTAGATACAAAAGAAATTGTGCATGAATAAAATAGTTTGTTTTTGCCACCTCTACTTCAAATACCTGCTATGTCTGTTCCCTATACTATACACGTACAAAAAATTTTTTATTTGATTATAGTAGATATACAAAGTTTATTTTATAGCTCCTCCACGTTTGATATAGCTAACAGATTTTGGATTTGTGAAGATTAAAAAAAAATAGCAAAATACTCTTGACGTACGTATCCTCGATGAACGTAGAAACTTAAAATTTTGCGAAGTTTTTTTATACAGTGTTAGTGATCCCTAAGAAAGGAATTTTGAAAATTCCACCCCTGGTGAAATAGGCGGAAAACGAAATACGCAGACGAAGCCAAGGCAGAAGTTAGTACAATTATAGGCAATGGCAAGTATTTTGTTTATTCTCTACATAACATAGATATATGTATGTACAATTTAATTGTTTAATTGTTGCCGTTCTCACATGCAGAGACAGCTTTTAAATTTATGTGTACGCCGCACACCGCGTATCATATCCAAAAATAGCTCGCTCAGTATTGTTAGTGCATGTGCAACGGTTTGTTTTATTTAATTTCACTGCTCGTCTCGGCTTTTTTTGTTTTATTGGCTACATCAGTTTATCTCCATGTGAGATCTCCTGATACTAATGTCTGCTAACTCCTTTTATTGTGGTCTTAAGATTGTACCAGATGTGTTTAACGCTTCACAAAATTACTTTTTAAGGGCGTTGTTTTATTTGTGGTTTTGTAGTTCCGTTAAAAATATTATCTAGGATACCATCGAAATATATTTTGGTTATAATAATAAGGATGGGATTGGTTTGGACATAAAAGTTAAGTGTGTATTATTTTACTGTTATAACAGTGTTGATAGCTTAATATTAACGGATGTGGTTTTTAAATTTTAAGTATGATCGTAAATTATCTAAAAGTAACGTTATATAACCTTTTCTACTTTAATAAGATAGCTTTTTTCTAATATGAATTAGAGGTCTGGTGGTGCTAAACTTAGTAAATTATTGACGTCAGTAATTGATACCTCTTATTCTATATTGGAAAATTCTGAATCTGAATTGCATTAGATACACCTCATGAATTCTATTTTAGCTTATTGGGTAGAGGATAGTTCTGAGCACTATACAATCAATCGTGCCACGTTCCTATGACAGACCTGAGAGTAGTAAATTGCACACGTGACTAAAAGGTTTTATGGAAAAAGGTTAGGATGCCATCACATAAGGATTTCGCTATAAAATGACTCGTAAATTCGGAAATTATAGACGATGAATATTGAAAAATTCCAAGAAATTGGAATTGAAATAAAAATATAGAAGTACACAAATCTTTTTCACACAACGCATGGCCAGATTATTATTAAACATTATTTATATTATACATAGAATCCTGACAATAATGCCGTTATTATCCTTCATTTTAATTGTCAAATAGAGAAAAAACTTTCAAACATGATTTCCTTGTTTTGCGTAACATTAAATCTCAAGGGAAAAGCAAATCTCAATTCTATATGTTACACCTCGAGTGAGAGCCTCACACAGAGAATGTTCTGGTGCACTTTACATAGATTGCGTTACCTACAAAGTAGTGGAAAACATGTTTTTGTTCGGCTCTGAGGAAAAGTTCTATTATTCAAAGCAAATTCAAAGTAAATTTATACATTCAAACGAATCTACATAGTAGGTATCTATCTATGACGTTATATCTAATCTGCTACCTACTCATTGTGTTCTGTAGGTGAAATATATAGAAAGGGTACTCATGAGATTAGCCAACAAACAGGGTAAACAAACTAAAGGGGAGGGTTAAACAAACTGAAAAATGGATATATTTTTTTAAATCAAAATGCAATTAACTTCTCTCTTGCAAGAAATTTCAAAATTAACACGAACAAAAGAAAAAAAATATCAATATATATTGTTGTTTGGATATCATAAGTTTTGGTGTCCTGAGAGCTAAGTTACATAAGTCTTATCCCACGGTTCACAACTTGTGACCCTTTGCGTAATTTAACTTACCCATTAACACACTTATCCTGACCCATAACTTAAGTGGCATAATCCATTCGAGGATTGTCGAAAGTAGATCGAACTTAACCTTTAGAGTCAACAAAACTTAACGTTGACTTAGAACTTGACTTACATAAAGATTACCACGTGGTTTCCATAATCTCAAACTATTGAGATATTTGGCTAAGCCTGGCTACTTACACATTTCATCAGAATAAAAGAACTTACTATTATGGCATTGAAAGGCTATGCATATCAAGTGAAGGGATAAGGTAAGAATGTAACTAATAAGGAAAAACTGAAGGTAATCAACTGTTATCCAATCAAGAAAAGGAAGGCTTTCTACAAGATGGAGCGACACGATCTGAGAGAAAATACGGAAAATGGAGGAAACTTTTACCGCAAGATTATACGCAAACTCTTGTATAGGTAGTAAGAGATTAATAGAAACTTATTATACACTTATTTGTAGTATACGCCTCTAAAAACTATTAGGTAGGTACTTAAATTATAAGCCTACTTATTAGGCAATTTTCTTAATTTATATCAACGTAACTAAAATTATAGTTTCTTCAAAAACACTTATAAGCATAATATTATATTGATGTATCGACGTGGATAGGACGCTCATAAACTAACCCTAGCAAGCGGACTTTTCTTAAATAACGGAATAATACAATTATCATACTCGTAATAATAAGACGTGTATTAATTTAGCAGGTTAATAACATGAGCCGAGCGGCGAACGAAACAAAATTACGAGATTCGCGAGATTTACGATATTGTTCGAACAATACCAGCGGCACAGAAACAGCTACGTATCACCGAATTTGATTCTCCAGTAAACAGAAAACGCGGCAATTGAATAAGGACCCTAATAGAATCTTATTATCCCACCAAAACGCGAGATTTCGCGATATTTTCCGGGAATTACGATGTAATATTTGAAATATTAATGTTATGAGCTAATGTGTCCTACAAAGACCACTTAATGTTTATTAGATAACGTTTCAGCAGAAAATAATATGAAAATGGTCTATATTGTTACGTTTCAATGGTAATTGCAAACTTTTAATAGTCATATATCTATTGAGATAGCTTTCTATTATTACATTGTGATTATTTCATGAAACTATCGGGCACTTTTTTATAAAATTGTTCATACACATCTCGTAATTTTAATAAGACTCTATCTCTACCTGCTGCCCATATTGTGCTAAAGGTTTGACTGTAAACATTGACATATAATTTGTTTGTTTTGATTGTAATTTTGCTTTTGTTTCATCGAATATCTTTAAATTCATGCACAAACGTCGAAATACTTGCCCTGAATCTGGTTTGCGTGAAGTCTGAAAATAATGTGTCAGAGTGCCGACTTCGCTTGACATTATGAGTATCGTCTGGTAAGTTGACAAGACTTCAAATGTATGCATAAAGATTTATAGACCGACGGAATGAGCGAGCAGAATTAAACACGGTCGTGACAACTTTACCAGCGGTTACACATACGATTATTGAGTTTAATGCTTACATCTGGTTGAAGTATTTCAATGAAGTCAAATGTCTACACTGAGAAAATATATTTTTTGTATTTAAATTGTTATTGTTCAAGTCATACGTAGGTATTTAGAGACATGGCGATTGGTTTACTTTTTATACTTCTTATAATGCAAAAGTTTTGTATGTATGTTTATGACTCAATCATGATCAATATGGATATAATCTGTAATAGCATATATTTTATCCCGAAATTCTTGCGGGAGAAAAACGAAAAAATGTTATTTATCGTAACTATTATTTAAAGTGATATTACTTTCACTAATTTCTAATGATAGAAATTACATTATACATAGATTAGTAGAAACGTAGAGACTACTCACCGGTCTATTTTCGGGTCTATTTGGGTGTACATTGCAACCATAACTTATTTTTATGATATACAATACGGGTGCGAGATCCGTGGTATATTTTTAACATGGTATTCCAATAGCTCTCTCTGGTTACCTGGTTCGACTCTGTATAAAAATCCGTTTTTACTGTGTTAGCGAGATTAATGAGGTACGTGAAGATGTGCCTATGCTCAGAAATGGAAAGACTTTGAATTTTTTAAATATATTCGTATACACCTGGTTCAGTGTTGGAGAGGCTGGTTATCTGTCATACAGGTTTTCCTAGTACAGACGCCAGTCTCTCACATACCTCATCTTTTCAGTTACTGCATGGTACACCTAAGTTACACCTAAGTTACACCTAAGTTTAGATCTCTAAGTTTATAATAAACTTAGAGATCTAAACTTAGGTGTACCATGCAGTAACTGAAAAGATTATAAACTTAGAGATCTAAACTTAGGTGTACCATGCAGTAACTGAAAAGATGAGGTATGTGAGAGACTGGCGTCTGTACTAGGAAAACCTGTATGACAGATTCAAGTTTCAATGTTATCTTTGTGAGAGAAGAAAATAAAGATTATGAACATTATATTTAAGAGAAACATGTACCAAATTGATCCCCGCTCAGTATATATCACGGTGTTAACCAAGACGCTAGTCTTTCGCTGTTTTATGTGCCGTTCAGGCTAAATATTCATTTATTTAACAAAATTTAAACTAATACTTCTGCTTCACATTTTTTTTAACTTATAACCGACTATAATGTGGCAATTCATAAAGTGTTTCTTAAGATTCATTCAAATGTAAATTCAAATATAAATGGAATAAGCAGAGTAAACAACTTTGTTATTGTTACCGTGGTTCTGAAGTTACATCATCAATGCTGGCCTTTATCTAAACAAAAAAGCAACAGCGGTTACATGCTCTCATACGATTAGGTTCTGTAAGGGTTTGTTTAGTCATTATGAACTGGTAAAGTTTCAATAACTACAAGTAATCTATGTTACAGAAAAACAAATTATTATCGTTTTTTCTCCAGAATAACGTAATATTTAATTCATATAATCCTAATCCTTTCCTAATCCTAACTAATATTATAAATGCGAAAGTGAGTTTGTTTGTTACCTCTTCATGCTTTATCTACTAAACCAATCTTCTTGAAATTTCGCATATACATAGTCAAACGAAAGAAACTAAGGACATAGGGTTTCATACTGTGTTTGTAATATATTGGGTAAAACTAAACGCAGGCGTTTCCTGTTATCGCCGCCAGGCGTTTTGGGGTTCTCACACTGCTAGCGTGGATGGCGTCGCGTGTGGTCCGCCATTGCATTGTCCAGGGCGATATCGGTTTGATTTTAATACGCGGAGCGGTCTCGCGTCTTTTGCTTGTTGTTTAGTTTGAGTGATAATTGTGAATTTCCTGTTTGTTAAATAACTATTGAATTTGTGTTTGTGAAAAACTCTGTTATTGTGACTTTTTCTTGTGAGAGGTGAAACGTGGCTGGCTGTTCACATCTGGCTGTTCCCGAGTGAAACTACGGGAAGAAATCTATTTAGTTGTTCTGGGGAATTGAGATCTCAAGGGTTAGGTAGGGTGATTAGGAATTCCCCCTTCCCGAAGACACTCAAGTTTGGATCCGAAGAGAAAGAAGATTTAGTTTGGTAAGTGTTCAATTGTAGTTAATTTATAGGTTAGGTTATCATATAGGGCCCTGTAGCTCCCTTCATAAGCTACGGTGGTAGCAGACTGCGTTAAGTTAGTTAGGTTTTAGTCGGGCAAACGTGGTGCCGCGTGGAGATTTTTTCCCGGTACTTATTTTTACCGGTGGTTTTTTCCCGGTGAAGTTCCGGTACAGAATTCTTCCCGCCGCTTCGTTTGTCCGGATTCTCGCTGCCACATTTTCTGGCAGCAGAGCGTAGTTGCTCTGCACATTTTCTGGTAGCAGAGCGTAGTTTATCTACCCTCTATTTGTTCGTTTGTAAAAAATAATTAATTGTTTGTAAAAATTATTAGATTTTTCTTAGTTTGTTTGTATAAGAATATTTGTAACCTTTTTTGTATTTGTTTGCGGTTTGTACCGTGCGTTCCGGGTTTGTGCCATTCTCATACCTACCGCGGTTCTTCGTGTAGTTGTTTGATTTTGTTGTTTTTTATTTACCTTTTGTTATTTTTTGTTTGTGACTTGACGCGATGGCGAAGGCCTCCAATGCTAGGGCGACACTCGCCAACGAATTGAGATGGTTTGTGACGGCCGGAGGACTCCTGTCCCGGAAGGACAGGGAGGGCGCCATACTGCTAAGAGCGGATCACCTCCACTCACGATTGATTAGCGCGGAAGCGGCCATGGTGGTGCTTACCGAAGCCGAACTTGCCCCGGAGGCCTACGCAGGTCACATGGCGGACATGGACCAGATCCTGAGTCTGCACGATGATATCGCGGAGGCGGTGACCGCAATAAGGGCGAGACAGGCTGGCGGACCAGCCCCTCGCACACCTGTTAGACAGGAAGGACCAGCGGTTACTGGTCGGCTCCCCACCCTTCAGCTGTCCCACTTTGGGGGTAGGATGGAGGAGTGGGTAGCATATAAAAATATGTTTGAGTCCCTGGTCGTGGCACGACAGGATTTGTCGAAGGCCCAGAAGATGGCCTACCTCCTCTCCACTCTTGAGGGTGAAGCGCGGTCGCTCATCCAGCACCTCCGGGTGGAGGACGACCAGTACGACACGGCTTGGGAGTTATTGAACTCCCGCTACCAAAACTTACGTTTGTTAGCGGATGCGCACGCCGCACAGTTGATGGCCCTGCCCAAGGTGGCCAACAGGGCACAGTTGCGCCTGCAGTTGCTCACGCCCGTTACAGTGGCCTGTAACGCGCTCCGCACACTGGGGCTGCCGGTGGACCAATGGTCCTTTTTGCTGGTGCACATTGTATTGGGCAAATTACCCAATGACATCCGCTCGCGGTTTGAGCGCGAGAATGCGGAGCGGGACAGCACCACCCTACCAACATTCACTGACTTGGTGAAGTTTTTGGAGTTTGAGGCACGGGCTGCTGAGAATACCATGACGGACTCAGCGCCATCCAGAGCGCCTGAACGTAGGCCCTTGGAACCCTCATGGCGAGGAAGCCCCAACAGGGACGGCAACCGCCACCGCGTGGAGCTGGTGTGCGGGTTGCGCACACGGCAGCAGTCGCGAGGGACGCGGACTGCCTGCAATGTGGCCGGATGGGCCACAGCCTGCTACAATGCAGGGACTGGCAGAGACTGCCAGTACAAGATAGGCGCCGCATGGCAAAGCGGCATGAACTTTGCTTTTATTGTTTGGGCGGTCACTATGCACGTGACTGTCCCAGTGCCATACCATGCAGTGCATGCCGTGGGCGGCACCACGCGATGCTTTGCATGAACCGCAACGGGGATGGCACCCGGATGTTGAGGCAGGTGTCCCCTATGGGCGGGGGCGCTCCTGCGCGAAGCCCTCCACCACCGGACGGAGGACGCGGCTTCGCTCGTCGCACCCCCTCGGGAGGGGGTCGCGTACCTGCGCGGGTCTTGGCGGACCGGGACCACGCGCCCCAAGGTCATGGCCAGTATGTAGCTGGCCAGGCCCCGGATAGGGCCCCCATGGGCGGGGGCCCTAGATCGGACGTGAGAGTGGGGACACCCCTCCACGCGGGTTACCAATGCCCAACACATGCAGCCGCAGCGGTTTCTCCGCCGCTGCACGAGTACCCACGGCTGGAGTACCACCCGCCGTACCATATGTATGGCCGGGCCGCGGGTTCTGCCCCCCTCAGATGGGGATGTGCACTCGCCCGCCATATTATCCGGGTCAGTGGCGCGCCCCTGGTTTGGAGAGAGTGGGGAGCCCGTAACTAGCTTGCTCCCTTGCTGGGACAGAGCCGCGGACGGTTCTGCTCCCTACCGCGGTGGTCCGCGTATGGGGTCGTGGGGGGAAGCCATTAATTTGAGAGCTCTGTTGGACTCAGGGGCTCAAAGCAGTTTGGTTACCACTCGAGTGGCACGCCAGTTAGGTTTAGTCGTGGAAGACTCGCCTGTGCCACTTCTTGGAGTTGGTGGCATACAAGTGAAGTGTCTGACGGGCCAGACACTTGTCACCTTTTCTTCGCTGAAGTCCTCCACAATGAGGATCACGACTTCGGCTATGGTAATGGATACCATTGCGGGTTGGCACCCCTCGACAGACATACCGCCGGGTGTGTTGTCTTTGGTTTCGGGTCTGGATTTGGCCGACCCCTTTGTCTTTCATCCCGGCCCAGTGGACTTGCTCCTGGGCTCGGACGTATTGGGTTGGATTTTGTTGGGTACACAGAAGGCTCTGGGTTCGTCTTCACTGATGGCAGTGTCTACGATTTTTGGTTTTGCCCTGATGGGCCCTGTGTTTGATAATGGCACCGCGGAGGAGCCACCGGTTGTCGCATCTGCGTCCTTGGCCAAGACCATGCAAAGGTTTTGGGAGGTGGAGGAGCCACCTATGAGTTCCAGGATGGATCCGGAACACGCTGAGTGCGAAGCCCTTTTTCGATCAACCACGGAGAGGTTGCCCTCCGGTCGGTTTGTAACTAGGTTACCTTTTGTTGCCTCTCGTCCTAGCCTAGGGCAAAGTAGGGCGCTTGCGGAGAAACGACTGCTGTCCATGGAGCGACGCATGCAGCGTGACCACGTACTTCGCGATAAATATATTGAATTTATGCGCGAGTACGAGGATTTGGGTCACATGTCTCCGGCTCGAGTTGATTGGAGCTCAACTGAGCATTATTTTTTGCCCCACCACGCGGTGGTGAAGGCCTCAACAGGCAAATTGAGGACCGTCTTCGATGGGTCCGCACCCACTTCGAACGGGGTTTCGTTGAATCTGTGTTTGCATTCGGGTCCCAAATTGCATAGGGACATAATTGACATCATCTTGAACTTTAGAAGACATCAAGTGGTTTTTGGTGCGGACATCCGGATGATGTTCCGCCAGACAGTCATACATCCTGAGGACAGGCGATTCCAGTTGATACTCTGGCGTGAGCGCCCTGAGGATCCTGTGACGGTGTATGAACTCAATACAAACACGTATGGTTTGAAATCTAGTCCCTATATCGCCATCAGATCATTGCTTGAATTGGCAGAGCGGGAACGGATCCGCTTTCCCCGTGGGGCTTCCGTGCTGTCACGTGACTTGTATGTTGATGACGTGTGCACCGGAGCCCAAAGTATTGAGGAAGCCCTCCTACTGCGGGATGAATTGATTGAAATATTGAAGACAGGTGGCTACGAGCTACGTAAGTGGTTGTCTAATGAGCCTAAAGTTCTAGAAGGGATCCCGGAGGATCACCAACAGAACCCTCACCTGTTTGAGGATGTGGATGATCCCAACAGGATAGCGGTGCTGGGCATGCAGTACCAGCCGCTAACCGATATTTTCACATTCCAAGTGGACTTGGAAATACCAAAAGTCTGGACTAAGAGAACGGTGTTGTCCGTAATAGCTCGTATGTTTGATCCAAGCGGTTGGATCAGTCCAGTAATATTCTCTGCGAAGTGTCTTCTTCAGAGACTTTGGACTTTGGGCGTCTCGTGGGACGAGCCGCTGTTTGGCTCTCCATTGGATGATTGGCTCGAGTTGTTTTCATCGATTAAGGAAGTCAATCGGATTGCCTTGCCTCGTCGAATATTGCCCCCCGGGAAATATCGAGCCAGCCTGCATGGCTTTTGTGACGCGTCGGAGCGAGGCTACGCCGCGTCAGTCTATATGCGGACAGTTGACGCCGATGGCCGGGTCAATGTCTCGCTTTTGTTAGGGAAGAGCAAGGTCGCCCCCATCAGGACTAGGCTGACTATTCCCAAGCTTGAGTTGAGTGGAGCTCACCTTCTTTCTAAATTGTTGCATCACGTTGCCAGTGAACTGGCGGCCACGGTCGAAATACGGGACATCTTCGCCTGGTCGGATAGCCAGGTCGCGCTTGCATGGTTGCGCGCGGCCCCACATACCTTGGAGGTTTTTGTGGGAAATCGGGTTTCCCAAATCCAGAATATCGGAATTGATATAACATGGAGACATGTGCCGGGAGAGCTTAACCCAGCGGACTGTGCCTCCCGAGGTTGTACGGCACCAGAATTGGTGTCACACCCGCTCTGGTGGGGCCCAGAGTGGCTGATGGGATCAGAAACTTCTTGGCCTGTCTGTCAGACAGATGTTCCTTCTTTGAATTTGACTGGGCTCCGTGTACATGCTGTAGTCGCTGAGACGACGTCGGAGCCGGATTGGCTACTTGCTCGGTATAGTAGCTTGGATAAGCTTCTGGGTGTTACCAGTTGGATTAAGCGTTTCATACATAATTGTAGAAACCCACAGGCAAAGCGGTTGGAGCCGATTGCAGGTGCAGAAGAGCGCCGGAGCGCATTGTTGCATTGGGTCCGTGTCGTGCAGACCGGACGGTTTGAGTCAGAGCTTCGTATTTTGCGCGACGGACGCGCTAAGTTGAAGGGCGCGGTCGCTCGTTTGAACCCGTACATCGACTCGGATGGGCTTCTTCGGGTTGGAGGCAGGCTCCGGAAGGCGGATCTTCCATATGAGACTCGCCATCCTCTGTTGTTGCCCAAGGGCGGACCCTTGGTGCAGCTTTTGGTGTCTGATCGACACATTCGTAACGCCCATGCTGGGTGCAATGCTTTGTTGGCTATTTTGCAACGCGAGTTTTGGATTTTGTCTGCCCGAAGAGCAATCCGTAGTGTCCTGTTTCGATGTATTGCATGTTATAGGTTGAAGGCATCCACGATGCAACCACAGATGGGTGATTTGCCCGCTGATCGAATCCGACCTTCGAGACCGTTTGACGGCGTTGGAACCGATTTTGCCGGTCCCTTTTCGATCAAGGCTTCTCCCTTTCGTAATGCCCGTATTGTGAAGGGCTATTTGTGTGTATTTGTTTGTTTGGCCACCAAGGCTGTCCATTTGGAGGTGGTATCGGCTCTGACTACGGAGGCCTTCGTCGCCGCGTTGGATCGCTTTGTTTCGCGTCGAGGTCTACCTTCCCTTATTAGGTCTGACAATGGCACAAACTATAAAGGAACTGTAAATTATCTTAAGGATGTTTCTGTGTTTATTGATAAAAATTGTACTAGTTTAAGTCAAATTGCTGCCCAAAGGGGAATAACCTGGAAGTTTAGTCCCCCAAGTTGCCCCCATTGGGGAGGGATTTTTGAAGCGGCTGTGAAATCCGCAAAGACCCACCTCCGCCGCATTATCGGAGAAACGGCTCTAACTTTTGAAGAGCTGGCCACAGTGTTTTGTAAAGTTGAGGCGGTCCTCAACTCTCGTCCTCTCTGTCCGCTATCTCCAGATCCAAATGACTTGGAAGCTCTCACCCCTGGTCATTTTTTGGTGGGAGGAGCCGTTGAATGCCCTGCCCGAATACCCGTGGAAGGATGAACGCGTATATCGGTTGTCGCGTTTTCAAATGTTGCAGCAAATGAGCCAGGACTTTTGGCGTCGCTGGTCGCTTGAATATTTGCATTTGCTGCAGCAAAGAGTGAAGTGGACAGACAGGACTGAGCCTCCCAGGGAGGGTGATTTAGTATTGTTAAAAGAGGCAAATTTGCCCTCATTGCTTTGGCGACGAGCTCGCATATTACGTTTGATTCTTGGCGGAGATGGCACTCCGCGTGTGGCTGAGGTGTTGGTCGACGGTTCGATTTTAAGGAGAGGTGTGACCTCTCTCGCCCGCCTTCCCGTAGAGTAAGCTAGCGGTCTGCTTCTCAGACCGGGACGGGGGATGTTTGTAATATATTGGGTAAAACTAAACGCAGGCGTTTCCTGTTATCGCCGCCAGGCGTTTTGGGGTTCTCACACTGCTAGCGTGGATGGCGTCGCGTGTGGTCCGCCATTGCATTGTCCAGGGCGATATCGGTTTGATTTTAATACGCGGAGCGGTCTCGCGTCTTTTGCTTGTTGTTTAGTTTGAGTGATAATTGTGAATTTCCTGTTTGTTAAATAACTATTGAATTTGTGTTTGTGAAAAACTCTGTTATTGTGACTTTTTCTTGTGAGAGGTGAAACGTGGCTGGCTGTTCACATCTGGCTGTTCCCGAGTGAAACTACGGGAAGAAATCTATTTAGTTGTTCTGGGGAATTGAGATCTCAAGGGTTAGGTAGGGTGATTAGGAATTCCCCCTTCCCGAAGACACTCAAGTTTGGATCCGAAGAGAAAGAAGATTTAGTTTGGTAAGTGTTCAATTGTAGTTAATTTATAGGTTAGGTTATCATATAGGGCCCTGTAGCTCCCTTCATAAGCTACGGTGGTAGCAGACTGCGTTAAGTTAGTTAGGTTTTAGTCGGGCAAACGTGGTGCCGCGTGGAGATTTTTTCCCGGTACTTATTTTTACCGGTGGTTTTTTCCCGGTGAAGTTCCGGTACAGAATTCTTCCCGCCGCTTCGTTTGTCCGGATTCTCGCTGCCACATTTTCTGGCAGCAGAGCGTAGTTGCTCTGCACATACTGGGAAAAAGCACTGTTCACGTGGGAAATTCACGCGTTCGAAGCCGCGGGCAAAAGCTAGATATATTATAGTTATAGTAAAGTGATTTTTCCAAACAATAATAATTCTTCTTCTTGTCAAGTCGGAATGGCTATTAAATTAATTCAGACCCAGTGTTTGGTAACAATATTTAAAATACCTCCATCACAAGATAATTGATCTGGACATAATGAGAGCATCAAAGGGAAGTAGACAAAGTGGCTCGAGTTGCATAACAAAAGGCTGGAGTGGAAACATCATTATTCCTGACTACTACCGTGAATATACTGGTAATATTCCGATGCAGGTCCTACTAGTACATGGTACTCATAGAAAACTGAATAATCTGGTGGTACTATTTTGATGTTTAAAAATATAGCCAACCTGTTAAATATACAAATTTTTATTTAAAGAAGTAGGTATAAATATCAATATTAAATTGAAACATTTTTCTAACTGAAAACCGTGGGCTTCAGTCTTGGGCTTCTAATATATTTTCCTGCATATGCACGTAAAAACTATACATGATTACAATAAACCTGTATGTGAACCTGCAGCTAAAGGGCTAATACACTAACCACTAAGTAAGAAAGGCCTATGTATTCATTAGAAATCTGTAGTAATATGGCTCTTATACATAGTACTCGGAAAAAAACAACATGAATTTTAAGTGAATAGGGTATTTGACTAGATTAAAAATATGAGTAATTCTATAAATATCCTTAAAGACAATATTTTTCTATAATTTTTGGATATTTTAACAAGTCAAAAGAAGCAACGATTATGTTAATAAACTAATTTTAAAGTAATTTATTTCAAGCCCTTCTTGACCACGTGATATGAAACGCTCCGCCATTTTCAATGACGTAATTGAGGTGGTCAAATCAGTCAAATGTCAATTCCATGTTCCGTTTCGCACTGTAAATGTCGCACCGTTATTTTAGAAAAATTGTGAGAATAATTCTGGGCCCTTTACGCTATGTCATTAGCAACTTACATTGTTAAATTAGTTTTGCCGCTCACTTTAATATTTAAATTAATCGTATTCTATTGAAAATCTTGTTATGAAAACAAGGAAGTGATATTAGTATACGTAAAACAGAACGGCTTTTAGTGACGATTGCCCATAATACGTCACGGGGTTCTCATTGTAACGTATTGAGCTTTTAAGCGGTAATATCATTATTTTGAACTTTTTCATCGATTTTAAATGTAAATACTGAAAAATAATCAAAAATATATATGTCGTTAGTTTTCTGATAACGTAATGAACAATTTTAGATAGGTTTTCAAAAACAGTCAAATACCCTATTGAGCTATTTGCTAAAGAGGCATACAACGTCCTCTGGCATAAAACGAATAATTATGACATTTAGGCACACTAGGCAAACGAGACTTGATCCGTCTACGCATAAAGTACACCAGTTTCAATGCACAGTCAAATCTATATTAATTTCGACCACATTCATATTGATGGGTAGCTACAGACAATAAATCGCTTAATCCATCGACTGAGCCGGCTTTGGAATCGATTTGAGAACAATTTGTATTCGGATAATGTAAATAATACGAATACGATTTTTTGAATGCGTCGCATCGCGTGGGCGAGATTGTTATCTTTTTAATTATAGTAGATTACGATAAGAATAAAAGCAATCTTTTTTTTTTCGATTAAGTTATTGCTGCTTACAACTACGGAATACTATTGTGTTCCGTCGTTCGAGCTATTGCTTGATTACTAGTTTGTATGGTCCTTAATAAAATTCTTGATCTAAATTATTTTAAAACAAATAAAGCTATGTACTATTACACTTATTACAGTCTCTACATTGCTATTAATTTTTTGAATATTTGGCATTTTCACTCTTGCCTTGAAAACCCCTAAATTATATGTGACAGGAAATAGCCTTTAAGAAATATATGATTATAAAAATAAATAAATAAATCTTACACGAATAACAAGAGGAATGAGGAGGAAGCAGAGGGGGTTCGTCAAGGCTAACTTATAGGTAAGGTACATACAAGTGCCGAAATTCCAGAACTCTGAAGTATTCGAGTGCCAGACATTTCAATATTTCCGGGGATCTTGTATGGTATTTCAAGTTCCCTCGAATTCGACGCGGGCAAATTTGAATTAACTTTTAATCTTCCTACAAGATTAAAAAAGGACTCGAAAAGTTTAAATGCTGATTTGGAAATTATTGTATCGTTGGTTGGTTGAAACGTTTCAGCAACATCACTTAACACTCCCCTGTTATAAAGAGGAGGATATATGAGCTTAATTAGGCTAGACTTTTAAATTCCCCCTCTGTTTTGTCACAGAGTTCTTGGAAAAAGCCGGTATGAAACCCTCCCCTTTGCAATATAGTGATTAATTCATATGCAGGCTTGGCTTTTATGCGATTTTGATCGAACAAGAATAGCCTGGCTCGCACTCGCGCGTCATGTTTTGGGAAATATCCTGTAAATCATTTGATAGCGATGTGGTATTGGCGCTTGCTAATTCTAGACCAAACTTACTGTGGAACAACGTGATTCTGTTAGTACTCTTGGTTAGTGGCAAGTAGGTGCATGCGATCACGTTGATTGATTGATTGATAAATTACTGCCTGAGAATGAACATTGAACACGCCAAAAGGAAATGTAGAGTCGCAACTAACATTCAAAAATAATCCAAATCCTAAAAATACGAAATCCGATCTGCTATCTCTCATTACTGTCAGAAGTCAAAAGAATTTCCTTTTACAAGTGAAAACATAAAATAGGTTGAAGCTAAAAGAAAGTTGTTTATGTAGTGGGTGTAATGTAACTGCTGCCGACAGGTCAGCGACTCCTCGTCAAAAGTCCCAACATGTCAGGAGCAGGGCCGGAGCGATTCTCTATCGATGCAAAATCAGAAGTTTTGCAGACTTTCTCGAATTTACCCACACGAGGCCCGCGTCAACAACCTTGTTTGCGGCATGAATTAAAACTTCAGTCGTACAAGAGATTAACATATAGATAAAGGAACAATATTGCTGAACTGTATAAATATAATAATTTCTATTTCTTTTGGCTGGCTTGATGTCGTAAAGGAGTATATGCATGCTAATGGAAGTAAGGATGCCGAAGGCCGATGCGAATAGTGGAGAAGAAGAAGTAAGAAAGGCGCATATACTGAGGATGCAATGGGAAAAGTGCTCAGATGAGAGAGAGATAATATTTTTTATTTATTTTGGCTTTAAAGGAATCCGGTAAATCTTTCGATGACAGCGAAATATTCGACGACGACGTATTCTTATAAAACAGGCAAAACAGGATGTAACTTAGTAAGTTGGTTTGTTAAAAGCATTCTCTTTTACAAAGATGCTAAAAATCGAGACTAAGGAACCAACGCAAAGGAAATCTCTAATTCTAAACATTATGTCTGGTCTATGTGATTATAACTATTAGATCATAGTTGAAAAAAAAAACTTTTATGCACCGTAATAGATCTATGATTAAATATTTTTTTGCTATATTTCCTTCCAATTTTGCTTATAAAAGTATAAATGTAAATTCATATTTTTATTGTAATTTACAATAATTTATCCAACCTAACGGTCTTTACAGATAAACATTTCAAATTATACTTAGTTAATTAAAGGACTGAGTACAAATTCACATTAATTCAGTATCACAATCTATTGAATTTGATTATTCTCATTGCGATAAACGTTTCGGGTTGGGTAATTGATGAATAAATGGCAAACTGAATAGTTTCAAATTCAAATTCAGTGTTTCTGATAACATGAACGTTAATTCTCTCTTCAATAATTCAGATCTGAGAAATGTATAACTAAATGTTATTTCTCTCTTGGTTTTTATGTCTTGGACTGGAAAATGAAGATCAATCATTCCTTATATTATTATTACTAGCATGGTATTATATAATCTGTGATAATATTACAAAATAAATGTGTAAAAGTTTGTGAAGATGGATGGGTGTAAGAAGCTTTGTTTTTGCACTTTTAGGGAACTACTGAATAGATCTATCAGATTAATTTGTTATACCGGAATGAAGCCCGGAAAAAAACTGAGTATATAAATAAGTCTAGCTCGTAATTTTGAACGATTATAATTTTGTATTCATATAGCGGGTCCAACGTGCTAATAGAGTGATGTGTCAAAGTATAATGATAACTAGAAAAGTTATAATATTGCCCGAGCTTATATGAAGTCAAAGTCAAGTAATTTTTTTTATTGAAACTTGGCCTTCAAAGAAGGCTTTTTTTCACGTCGAAAACTAATTATTTACCATAATATATTATGTCTCAAAGCTACAAACTACTAGCATTTCGGAACGACCACTTCTGAGAAGAAATGCCGAAAGAAACTCATGAAACAGTCTTGGTCGCCTAACATGCCAGAGGGGCTATTTATTAACTCTATATATACAAATCATACATAGATTGTGTACAGTCAAAAAAAAATATAAGAAACAAATATAAATATAACAAAACATGTGATGTTTATGATCGAGTAACCACAATGAAATGGTTGAAATGAAAAAAAAATATGAAAAGTCGAATCAGAATCGAGCAGACCAGTTCCTGTTCCGTTATGAATAATGTTTATAAAAGATACTTTAAAAAACTTGTAGACCAACAAAAATCATAAATGCAATTTAAACTGGAAGTAATTTACGTAATTTAATGGTTGTAATAAATCTATCGTCTCGCGAGACAAGCTTTCCAGACAGTTTTTCTTATTTCTGGTCAAATAAAGTGAGTTCTCATAATGGGTCCACAGTGATGTCTCATTTTTCAGTTGGACAGTTCGACCCTCATCTACATAATTCAGAACGAATTCTTGAAATCTTTTCTACTCCCTGTAGAGTTACATTACTGCTTTTGTGTAATATAGTTGCCATATTTTATTTATTATTACAACATCATGATGTTATGTTATGTTTATCAATAAAGATTCATATAGTAAGTTCCTAATTCATAATAAATTACTATTATAATCAATTAAAAATAATTTTAACTAATTAAAAAAAATACTGTTCATTTTTGACGTTAATTTATTTTACTTATGGTCCTTTGTTTCATTAGGTAATTTCTGAGAAAAAATATCTTTATAGTCTGAGAGCTAAAAGAAGTGGTTTTACGTGTAATCCCGTGAAAATAGTTAAATCGTATCCTATCATTATCAATTGGCTTATTTAAACATTATTATTTGCGTCACAAAACGCATAACAAGCTAATTATTAAAAATAAAAAACACGACTGACAAGTTTTTACACAAAAAGTACATACAAACATATAAGTTATATACATTTTTGAAATCGCCTTTTAAAGCCCTTTAATTTGATACCCTACTCGATAAGATTGATCAAATTTTATTTTTTTGGTCTGCTATTTATCGCATATATAATCCGCCATTTTGTTTTTATGATGACGTCATATAGCCTATGTCACTCGGAGGAATGCAAGGAATCAAAAAATACCTCTCACATCAAAATCTGTTAAGCCGTTCAGGACTTATGGTGGAATAAAGAAACTTACATACATACATACATACATGAACCCTGAAAACATAACACTCCTTTTTTGGTCAGTCGTGTAAAAAATAGGCCGTGCATACCCCAAGGTGATACTATTCCGAACTTCGTGTCGGAGTTTGGTTAACATTTAGCTACCGGATAATCTTGAATGAAATCACGGTGTGTAAACACAGCTTTATTTACTCAAATCATTACTACAAATATTATGAAAACGGGTGCCAAGTCTGAGCATGGTTTGCACTACCACAGGCTCTGACGTATGAGATGTGACGTGAAATTGGAAACTGTTGGTTTAATAATTGCGTTTGTGGCGAAATATATACTTTTTAGAAAAAAACAAAACTAACTTCATAACAAGCTAATTATTAAACAAGCAAATTATTAAAAAATAAAAAACACGACTGACAACTCACATAGCCTATGTCACTCGGGGAATGCAAGGAATCTAACAATACCTCTCACATCAAAATCTGTTATGCCGTTGAGGACTTATGGTGGAATAAAGAAACTTACATACATACATAGGTACATACATGAACCCTGAAAACATAACACTCCTTTTTTGGTCAGTCGTGTAAAAATAAAAAACACGACTGACAACTCACATGTCACATAACCTATGTCACTCGAAGCAAGGAATCTAACAAGCTAATTATTTAAAAATAAAAAACACGACTGACATCTTACATAGCCTATGTCATTCGGGCTAATGCAAGGAATCTAACAATATCTCTCACATCAAAATCTGTTAAGCCGTTCAGGACTTATGGTGGAATAAAGAAATTACATACATACATACATGAACCCTGAAAACATAACACTCCTTTTTTGGTCAGTCGTGTAAAAATAAATAGGACTGTCCTGAAATCTGGAATGACTGTGTTACCCGGGATAAATTAAGGATTATAATGATACTTTGTCCGAGTTGCTCTCCTAAATTATGAGTTATGGTGGAATAAAGAAACTCACAAACATAAATAAAAACCTGAAAACATAAAATTACTTTTTTGGGAAGTCATTTAAAAAGAGAGTGTGTTTTTATCTAAAAACACTCTTTTTAAACGACTCCCCAAAAAAGTAATTTAAATTTTCAGGAGGTGTGTAGAGTATTTTATCTTAACAAACTTACTACTGTTTTACTTCTACAAAGAACTTGAAATAAGTACTTTTATTATATTAAATGCGACGAAAAACCAACATATTGTTCTTTATTCTATTTCTTGAATTGCATATGCTTCACCGAATCTAATTCGTCAAATATTGTTTGTAGTAATAGAGACTTATTGAAAATAATAGATTGTAAAACTACTCACATAGGCATGCAAATTTCAACGCGCTTCCGTCTCCGGTAGAATTTTAAAAGGCCACGTCAGCTGTGTATGATTATTATTCGACACCAAAAAATTAAACTAAAAATTAAATTGAAAATTAGGAATAAACTTATATGTATACTAGCTGTTGCCCGCGGCTTCGCCCGCGTGACTTTGGCTTAGATGAAAAGTCTTTTTGTGTTCCAAACTGTTTTCTGTGTTCCAATCTTCGATTTTTATACGTCTACAGAAAATGCTCATCAGATTAACCAAGTTTTGCTAAGGCGCCATTTCCGAATATGTTATAGTGTAGCTGGTCTCTTGAAGTTATTTATCAGATGTTCCAGATCTTAAATTTTTATACGTCAGCAGAAAATGCTCATCAGGTCGAACGGTTTTTGCTAAGGCGCCATTTCCATATATGTTATAGTGTAGCTGGTCTCTTGGAGCTTTTCATCAGATGTTCCAGATCTTCAATTTTTATACGTTAGCAGAAAATGCTCATCAGGTTGAACGACTTTTGTTAAGGCACCATTTCCATATTTCTTATAGTTTAGCTGTTCTGTTATGGTTCTTCATCAGGTGTTCCAGTTTTCAAAATCAATTATAGCCTATATGTTGCTCAGGCTTAATAGCTATACAACAAAAAAAAATTCATTCAAATCCGTCCAGTAGTTTTTGCGTGAAACGCGTACATACATACAGACAGACAGACAGACAGACAGACAGACAAGAAATTCCAAAAATTTTTTTTTGCTTTCTATTGTTCTTTTTAAGTGTCCCTCTATCCATTTTAGTCAAAAATACTAAATGTACAGACAAAATATTTTTACTGTTTTATTATATGTATAGATATGTTAAGATTATATACTCTTTAATATTTTTATCTTTTTGATAGGTGATAATAAGTTTCGAAATAAGGAAAATTCAGACAAAAATATGCAGAGAATATTTTTTGAACTTTGAAACAAGTTGGTAGACATATAATAAAAGATAAAACGTACAAAACACAGTAGTAAATGATAATTGCAAATTAAGACTGCACTTCAAAATGTAAATGTATTTAATTATTATTTTAATTCGTTCCGAAGGAAACTAATGTTCAAAGTTATTTTTAACGGCCCTGCAAAATGATTAAAGTGAATTTCTTTTGTAAGTAGTTCAGCACTTTCCATCCCACTCGGGAAGATCTCCTAAAATTTATCGAGCGTTCAAATCTTCCTTGGATTTACTTTTAATTAGCCTATTAAGGGATTAAAGAGCCAATTTGTCTTTAATTCGTATTTATTGAGTCTACTTCTGGATGGAGATTAATTAATTGTTTAATGTTGTATTTCCGCCTCCGCCTACGCCTATGTTAATTACAGGAAATTTTGCAGAAAGTACTTTAAAAGTGTTAGTCAAAGTCAAATTTTTTTATTGAAACTTGGCCTTCAAAGAAGGCTCTTTTTCACGTCGAAATCTAATTATTTATCATAATATATTATGTCTCAAAGCTACAAACTACTTGCATTTCGGAGCGACCACTGCTGAGAAGAAATGCCGAAAGAAACTCATGAAACAGTCTTGGTCGCCTAACATGCCAGAGGGGCCATTTGTCAACTCTATACAAACACTAGATTGTGTACGGTCAAAAATAAAATAAAATATAAGAAATAAATATAAATAAATATTACATTATAATTAAAAAATTAAAAACATTATTGTTAAAAACGGATAACATTATTTTATTTGTTATTTTATTACCAAGTGATGCATATTGTTATATCTACCTGCTTATAATTAATGTGTCGTACGTACTTAATGCATAAAAATAAATGGCGATTCCAATGTTCGGAAAAACCAAAACTGGTTTATGTAACATTGTATAATGCTAAATTGTAAATATTGTAAAGTGAATAAATGAATAAAAACTGGTTCACCTAATTTCGTAACTGTAACTAAAATATTTATTAAATTGTATTTTTTAAATAAAAATGTAAATTTTTAAGATAAAGTTTATTTTTACATGTGGGTCGACTCGCATTCGGTGGATTTTAAATTAAAATGTTTTGTTTTGAAAAGAAGGAAAACGCGCAATGATAACAAAATCATAATTATGAAATAACATTTCGTTTTTGTCTTTTATTATCAAAATGTGTTAATTGCATACTAATCGTTAATTTGTAAACTTTTTCACTTCTTTGTTAAAAGAAAAATATAAAAGCTTTACGCATCAAATAAGTTTCAATAATATTTTTTTCTATATCTTTCTTTTATTTATTTTACGAAACAAAAAAAATAATAATAATTAAATTAATCTATGTAAACATAATACACAGAAAACAAATAGAAAGCTTAGATACAGTAACGTTCATAATGAGTTTGGTAAAACAAACATGCTGGTTGGAAAATAAAGTTACCGTTTTGGCGGGCGCAGCTATTTCTAACTTTGGTGCGGTTTCCGCCCGTTGTCGTCACAAACAGTCACAGAAACTTCAGTCTTTCAGCTTAATTGTTTCAATCAAAAATTTGTCTTAGCACACAGTTTGTAAAACACGAAGTTTTTCTTAAATATACCAGTCTAATTTTTAAGTTTTGAAACGAGCTTTTATTACTCTGTAATACATTCACTTTTTTAATTAAATATACATAGATAGTGAAAGTAGTGAAAAAGTTAAATACACCGAAAACATTTTCGAATCGATGTTATTTACGCGAGAGCCGAAGACGAGAAGCGGCGACACGTCTACCTCGCGCGGCTGGTCGTTGCCGACTGAAAGCTATCAGGGCTCTGAAAAGAGCACATGTTACCCAGCCTCCTTTTTATGAAACTCGGGGTCAATCAACTTGAGGGATGGAGTTCGTCCCGCTCCTGGTTTAAAGGGATTCTCCCTACAATTACAGTTCAGTTTAATTATATTGAAGGCAACAAAACATGAAATTAGCCGCTAGTATGCCGCCGAAGCGTTCATTAGCTCCTATTATGTCGTCATGAATAAGTTCTGTGTAGAGAGTTTGCTGAAAGTCGTTTAAAACTGACCCAGTTCGTACTTTGAAAACCTTATTGAATGATTTTCCTAAGAGCGATTGCCAATTGGTATCGGAAAGCGAAGAAAAATAATACGTATTTGAGAAAATATTTAAATTAGGTACCTATTTATTTGTTTATCGTTCAGGAAAATATTATGACGTACCTAATTATTAAAACTTGAATAAAAGTACGCAGGTGAATAAGTTGTAGTCTGTAGTATATAGCACGTGTTTACAGATTATATTAGAATTTAGGTAAAACTAGCTATACCTAAATTACCTTATACCTAATCGATGGTACCTTACAACCTCTCTTTAGCACAGAAGAGAGTTCTTTGGCAAACGGAATCAAAAATAGCTTTATTTAACTTTGGCTACTATTTTATGTAATTATATAAGTGTTGTTTTTTGAGGAACAAGAATTGTGTTGTTTGTGAAACTATTCTTCAATTAATTAATGAAGTTTTTTCAAAGAACTTGAAATTCAATTAATCTTTTTTTAAGTTTCTTGTTGTGTCGCTCGTGCGACGATTCGAAAAATAGAAATAATAAATATCTCTTTAGTTCGTAGTGAACCTTGGAATTATGATCCGTATATTGCAAATAAGTGAAATTACTATTGTCATTTTTATAGGTATTATATTTTTTTAGTTAGTCTAGTTTTTTTTATTTAAATAAAAAATCAATAGTTTTTCTTCTTCATTTCACGTGAGAGTCACAAGTAGATACTCCTCATAGTTTGCAGTTGGTAATTAAATAAACTTAATAATATTTTAATATTATTCTATATTTTTCCTAGAAAACTAGCCAAATGGGGTTTATACTCGTAGACAAACAACGTTAAAATAAACATTATTTTATTGAAGATCTAAAACATTCTAAATTTATCAATATTATCTCCTAAAAAGTAATTTTCTTTTACTTCATTAGCTTGATTCAATTACCTTATTTTCCTTCCGAGCCTAAACTAGATGAAGGTCAATTACAAACTATTACCGAAAACAAAGTTTGTAAAACTACCCGCTGTGTCGTAACAGACAGACGAGCACGATGAGTTATTCGCGTCCCAAAGTTTACCCTAACAGTATCTAATTTGTCAAACTAGCACAAAATTAAGTTTGTATCATCCCCGAATTATTTATAACACGCAAGTTGTATAACACCGATATGTTTACTTAATACTTTAGGGCTAAGTGTCCCAACTAGCAAAGTCTTCTTCCTAAGAGTTGTGCTCTTATCGGTTTTATTGCGTGGAATGTAACACAGGATAATAATAAATTAGTTTTGTCATATGTCTTCTCCATTTCATACATTCTGATAAAATATCAACGAGGGTCCAAGTTTCTTCAAGCTACCATATATGAGTCAGATTAGAATACCAACTCTTAATGCACGATACTTACTCATAATGAACGAGTAGGATTTAAACCTTTTGACTATAGGACCATTCGACCACCACCGCTTCAGTTTCGAGATCACACAGGATAAAAAAAATAGAACTAAATATACTTACTTCAACAATAGGTACCTACAGAGAATCAAAGAACCTGTGAACAAAGACAGAATTTCATCCAGACATTGAAGCTTAATTGACAAATACATAGTTGCTAAATCAACAGACGTTGTATTTCAGCTATTGTTAGAAAGATCTAACAACAGCTAGAATATTCGGCTCAACAATTTACGTCAACATAGCGTAGGATAGCGTATAGACATATAAATTGGACACTGATTGACTGATTGGGATATCAACGCAGAAACAAAACCGCTGAACGTATAGAAGAAATTTTCATCCTCGCGCCTCGGCTTGATCCGCTTGAAATTCGTTTCCAGACTGATAATACCAGGTCACTCAATATCACAAAGTCCAGGTCTATTAATTGAGATCCTTGGGCATGTATATATGCAGCCATGTCCATATTAAAAGTATGAAACGACGAACGATTCAAATGTTGTCAGTTTCCAATTTCACGATTCAAATATTTCTTTGACTTTCAGCGTAAATAACAGATTGGATAAATAAGATTAAATAAAAAAATATGTATGATAAATATTAATGGTCAATCTTCACTATATTATTTGAATTCATTAAGGAAAAATATATATACATTGTGGGTAGTCGTATCCAACCCGTATCTTGTCAACTACTCCTAGTTAGAAGATAATTTTGTGTGCACTTAAAAAAAGCTGTCTGATTGGCGAAAGAGACGCTGTATTTTTTTTTCAAATTTAGCATTTCGCTAGAATAGGTATCTACTGTAAGTAATTCCATAGTATTATAGCATACAATATATCAAGTAGAGAAGGAGCGTTTTTATAAAAAAAATGATTGTAACGTTAACGTTCAAAAACGTAGTGGTATTTTAATAATAATTAACTATATTATGAACATACTCTCTCAATATGTTGATATAATATATTAGATATGTCGATAATATTGCCAAATATAAAAAGCCTGTAAACAAAAGCTTTGCATATTACAGTGCTATACATTTAGTAAAAGCACTATTATGGATTTGGATTTCACTCGCATTTTGCCCATTTTTTATCGACTTCCCTTCTATGTGTTCCAATTCTATGATTAAGTACATCCTTGGTGTCCAACGAAGGGTATTTCTGGTTCATTAGTCGACCTCTATTTGCAAAGGGTGCCTTTAAATCAATTTAAAATCGAGCGCAATCAGAATTTAGTGATGAGACGAGATGCTAAGTGTATTTGCAGGCGGTTCGTGTACCCTATACTCGTACCAACTCCCTAAAATGTATGTAATTAAGTTAGGAAACATTTCCAGGAAACTAGTGTGACGTAAAATGGAAGGATTTTCGTCACACTCGTTATCCAAAGTTGATAATTGACAACCAAGTTAACATGGTTTCCAATAAAGTTACATTACCTATTGCGAGGTTACCTGTACATAAAATTTTCCATTTTTATATTAAAGCAGACAGAATTTTCATTGTATGGCTTTATAACGACCTAAATATTCGTAAGTTAGATCAGAAAATCTGTGGTAAATACCTATGGCTTTATGCATTTTAAGCACCCGATTATGTTCAGCCATCTTTGTTATTATGTCTTTCTCATAACAGTTTTTGCTTCATCACGATATTACATTGCCTGGGAGGCTTTTCAGGAAATTGCTCACTAAAATAACCTCACTTTTTTGTATTTATAAAGTACTTAAGTCACATTTAAAATTCGGTTATGGAAAGAAATCTTCATTTTCTGCTAAAAATTAATACTACCTACCTACCTACTAACTAACCAGACAAAACTTTTTTCAAGTATGACTCTCTCTTTTTCTCAAGTATATTTCAAATGATCTCAAAATTTTTCCAAAAACCCAAATTCGATCCAATTTATACAAAGTAAAATAATGATATAATCTTAAAGAAAAATCTATTTACTTAGGTACTGTTATAAGTCTGAATGACCTTTCATCTAGCAAAGCTAAACCCTAACTGTATTTGTCATTTCCTCAGCTATAAACTCACACAAATCTCAAGTTCCGCTGATGCGGTGTGTTTTTTAATGGGGACCAGTGTATTTAGTATTCGGCAGACGAGGCGTCTACTGCTAAACGAACTGTTGGCCACTGCTGGGGAATTCGCAATGTTGTATGACATGTAATATGGCATCTATTAGTTAGCTGGTTTTAAGCTTAACTAGTATACTAGCTTTTGGCCCGGCTTCGTCTGCGTGAATTTCATTTTTCTCATTTCACCTCTTTAGAGGTGAAATTTCCAAAATTTCACCTCTTTAGAGGTGAAATTTCCAAAATTTCTTTCTTAGTGCTTAAAAAAATATGCGCTATATAAAAAAAACAATAAGCAAAATATCAAGTTTCTATAGGTTTAGCGGTTTTGTTTCTGCGTTGATTGATATACCTATCAGTCAGTCAGCATCCAATTTTAAAGGCTATTTAACTTTCTCCTCACATACATACTTGAGACAAGAAGGAACAAAATGGAGAAAAGAGTACTTACAGAGAATTCTATGCCGTCTAACAGCGGCCTGCAAGAGTTTCTTGCCTCATTGCCTGTTTCATACAATTAAATTGAAGCAATAATTTACTTGCATGGTCTAAACAACAGTTACTTGCAATTTTTGAAAGTGAATTGTTGCACTGCAATTATTGCTCTTGTATGTACAAGAAATTTGCACTGTCTAAATGGGCCTTAAGGATCTCCAATTTCAAACCCATTCAGCCATCAATCAGTACGGGCAGAGAAGCCTGAAGCAGCTGGCATATTCCATGCTTTTTCTTCGCTCCCAGACCAGCATGGAATTACTCACTTCCAAGACTATGCAGTTTTATTTTTGGATTTTTGTGGATCTCAGATGCAATTAGTACGAGTACTAAAGTACTCTCATATAGAAATTAGATATGGTGAAAAAATTCATCTTCCCATGGAATTTTTTCACCATACCTAATTTCTATATGAGAGTATTTACTATGCAATATTTTATCTATCTAGTGGTATCTACTAGTAGTTCTGTGAGAACAGTAGACCTCGCGAGCCCTTCTACGAAATTACCGATATTTTACCGTGTCCCTAGCTTAGAAGAGTTTTGAAACCAACCTACCAATGCTGCATAAGCCCAAACATGTTCTTGTAGTTGTTCAATACCACTAAAAACTGACTGAAACCTGCCTATTTTGCCTCGAAATAATATAAATAATAATTATAAATATATACGGACAAATCACACAGATAGAGTTAGCCCCAAAGTAAATTCAAGACTTTACGGTATGCTAATTTAACAATACTAAATTATAAAACAAATACATAGGTGTATATATAAATATCTAATACCCACGCCAATCCGAAAATGATTATATTCCATCTTGAGCCGACCGGGGACTGAACCCGGGACCTCTGGTGTGGCCGTCCGGCGTGATGACCATTAGGCCACGGAGGTCGTCAGTCATCAGAAATGCATTGGTTATATTATGTAACTTGCGCAACAAAATTAAAGTTAAAAAAAAGAAAGTTCAATTTGAAATCCAATCTCTCAGATTAGTAGGTATTATATATATATATATTACTTTTTTATAATAGGATTCTAATCATAGATTATTTCAAGTGTTCAAGATTCCAAAATTCCACTAAGCAAAGCAATCCTCAATACGATACGCATAGGTAGCGAATTTGCGAGTAAGTATTAAAAGCTTTGTTGCGCCATCTATTGATTTTTTTGTGAACGTGTATGTGTATTTTTAATATATGGATTTATAGCGGTTTTATTGAATTTCACTATGCTGTTCAGACAAAAAAGTTGCGTTTTAATAAGAATAACAAAAAAGTCAAATGACATTTTTGTTTTTATTTTTAAATAACTGAGATATAAGGTTTTTTTATATATTTCCGCCATTTTTTTAAATTTCGAAAAACTGGCTCGACTAAAAAATTCTATAAAATTACTGAACCTGCTCACAAAATTTCATGAGAATCGGTTCAGAAATGCGACCTGTAGGCGATAACATCCGGACAGACAAAAGAATTTTCGGCTAGTGGAAACTGAGACGCTTCGCTCGCTGCGCTCGCTCGGTCAATTAGATACCACTTTCATTTTCATGAAATCTGGGCATAAGTAACGAAGTGGAGCGTCAAGCATAAGGAAATATAAAATATTTTATTGGCTCTATAAACACCGTCGTCACTTATCCGACCGCCGCAATTTTATGGTGGAGATCTACGTGATCCTATTACAAAGGATTTTTGTAGTTGTTTGGGTAGGAAAGGACTCGAAAATAATTTTCAAAGTACTCCTACAATTAACTAGACTTTATCTAGTTTTTGATGCTACTTGATTTTAAGCCTAGAATTCGACAAAGTTTTAGTAATCAGAACATTTATTAATTTTTCATTTAAATGAGTACTATTGAGTACCTACATCTAATTATATTTGATTTAAGTCATTTTCGCAAATCAACATAATAGTGTCTTTCTAAAAAGTTATGTTATGTCAAACTTACTGGTAGAAAATATTTCATATTTTAATACTTTTTCCCCACTGCTCAACTGTAAGTGCTTGACTGCGAATATTTAAGCAGTGGGGACCCCAAATATTTCACAATGCTCAACCAAACTGATCATTTAATGCAAAACGTATTCAACTTTGTGTACAATTAGATAAATAAAATAAACCTATGCTTTAAGTATGTCATATGTGTAATTGTATATATACTATTAAAATCCAGGAAAATACAGGAAAGGGACAGCGGAACCACATTAGCGATAAGCTGCTTTTTGTTATTTCGCTGGGATAAGGTTGTTTTATCTTCACATGTTATAAATCGCAATATCTCTTCGTCTGCTTCACCTCACCTCCCGCTGAATACCTAGTGCTTATCAACCCACAATTTACGTCTTTATTTTGATGGATGATGAAATTTATTGTACTGCTCCTGCTATACCTACATACCGATATTCTTAGTAAATAATAAGGTCTCACCCTTATATATACCATCTTCATCAAAAATAAAAACAGTGGTGTGTGCTCAAGACCGCTCGACAAAAGTGCATGACTGGACTTTCTTCGAAATGAAGTTGTTCGTCGAATCGGGTCGTCTTGGCCCGAGAGTTGCATATCTATCTATAGATAGCTGAGCGTTTCAACTTAGTCTCATTCACAACCCTAAAAATAGTTCTAGTTCGGGACACCTAAACAAGTTTTGACTATGAAACATACTATAAAACTTTTTTCCAAAAAAAAAATGAACCGACTTCCATCATAAAACTTAAAAACAATAAAGAAAAATGTATTAGCATGCTACCTACTGAATGAGGTGAAGTCGGTGCCAAGTGCAGGACTATGTAATTGTTTCGCTAGGCATTTTGTATACTATGTACATGATTCTAATGTTAATTTAGATTATTTAATATTCAATTTGGCACCGACTTCACCTCATTCAGTAGGTAGCATGCTAATACATTTTTCTTTATTGTTATTTCATGTTTTTAAGTTTTATGATGGAAGTCGGTTCATTTTTTTTGAAAAAAAAGTTTTATTTTATCATTTTTAGAGTACACCTATTTTCTTTAATAAAAACTTAAACTTTTCTTTCACTGCTGTCCGAAAATAAAGAATTAAGAATTCGAAACTATGTGATATATCAGTCAGTGATGATATGTCAGTTTGATTTGAAATGTCAGAACATGTCAAATTGTCTGTTATTTTTGGCACATAAATAGACCGTGAGCTCGCGACGACCAAACCTTCCTTATTTTAAAAATGCTGATTGTTTTCTGCGTGGTATATATGGGTAAAAAATATTAGCAACTAGGTATGAAGTTTGGACCTTAGTTGCTTATGCAGGTAATATGGAAAGCAAGGATGATTTTTATAGGTATAAATAGCACCCTTGAGGCCTTCCAAAGTAATATTAAATTCAGCTTTAAACTAATATAATTTAGTAAAGTTACAATGTCTAGCAGGGGTTTATATCTGCACCAATTGCCTGGCAATGGATGGCGTGATTTCTTATATTATTAGGAATAAAATCTTTAAAAAAATTTACTTTAAGGAAATTGAGTTACCGCTTTAAATGTTATTGCTACAAATAATCTGCCTAAGTAATCATGATCCAACTTTTATAGTCGCTAATCACTATTTTATGTTGGGAACATACACAGAAAATCTTTAGTTTTAATAAAATAAGAAAGCCATGCTATCGCGGGCTTTTGCTCTATAATGCAATATTGGTATTTTTATATTTTGTTAGGTATCTTTTAAATTACCAAACAGATACTGACGTGGTTAAAATGGGACCAACTTGGGTATATACCATTACAAATAAAAAAACAATTTCGGAAATCAGTCTACTGTAGGCGGAGAAATCGGCGAACATACATAAAAAAAAAACATACATACATCGAAACATATAACCTCCTCCTTTTTTGGGAAGTCGGTTGAAAAAGAAGGTCAACTGGCCTTGTTTATGTGTCTCATTAACTTTGCGTGAAATAACGAAGCTTTATTCCCTTAGAAGCAAAACATTTGGACGTGAAAAATGGCCGGTGTACCTCTGACCCGTAACTTTAACTTCCTTGCCAACAAATGACTTGTCTTTTCAACACGCGAAAAGCCAAAAAACACGTTTAGGTAATTTGTTTCTGGCACAAAAACTAGCGGTTGCCTCTTGTTTTGACATAGGCTGTTTTTCTTTGGGAGTAACAAAATGGACGCCATCCATTGCGATTATATCTGCGTAAACATTTCAGCTGGATGGATGAGGCTTGTGGCAATGAGGCATCAGTTTTGGTTACGTAGGTACTTAAATGTTAGCGTCATTATCACATGCGAATGTGACCATTTTTTTAAATTGATTATAGGGCGGAGCGTCAATGTATGGTAAAAAAAAATTTTTACACAAGCAAACTTGAATACCTGCTAAAAGTTGTGTAGGACCAAGATAATAACGAGTTTATTTTAATTTTATTTTTAAAAGGTATTTTTGAGCCCTCTACCGCAATTTGAATTTGACGAAAATAACTTTTAAAAAATCTAAAAAATCTATAAATTAGGGAATTTTTGCAATATTTTTTTTTAACATTGGAATTATTTTTTGTATCGAAAGATGGCATTATTGCTCGTGATTTACTTTACCTCGAATATCTTTATTCATCTCCTGCTATTTTACCAGTCACATACAGTGTTGCTTTGTTGCTCCAGTCATACTTTTAACACTTGAGTATGACAAGGAAAACCCGGAAATTCCATGATTATAATATGGTTTAAGTAAATCTTCTAACTTTTGGACGGTGATTTTTTCTAAATATTAGAAGGGATGTGAGTTCCCAATCACCCCATAAAAATTATATTAGTACAATTATTGTCATTAAAGTTCAACTTCGGAGTTTTAAATATTCGAACACCCAGCTGTCTGTGAGTATTCTCAAGCCCAAATCTCTGTTAAATATTTTTCCCTCATACAATATAGCTAATAACATATTTTTGGGCTGTGCAAAAATGAAGGATATTTAGCGTTTTAATTGTAAAAAAAAACCTTTTCACTTCTCATGCTCTGAAAGTGCTTATTTGTGCAGGATATAGGCTGCACAAAATCGAATTTTGTGCACAAGGGCATTAACGTATCTACTCATAAATGTATCTATATTAAGGCAAAGATAATGAGCCATACAGCCAAACACGATAAAAAGTTCATAGATAGAATTTGTCATTTTATAATATTTACTTTTAATTTATTTGCCTTATGTGTTTTTAAGACATAAAAAATATTAAAATTTAAATTCAAGTACGGTATGTTATTTAATTAATTTAAGAAAAATATTATTACAAAATTAATTTTATAGTAGGCTGTATGGTGTGCAGCCCAAGCCTATCAATGTCGTAAGATTAAAAAAATAAAGCGGCGGGAAACAGCTCTTGTTTTTTCGTGCGTTTATTATTTTTTTCAATTTGATTTATTTCCTCGCAATCGAAGTGAAAAGCAGAGTTTATAACTCGTCCACAAAACGATTTTTATCCTCGACATTACTATCAGCCCTCGCCTTCGGCTCGGGCTGCTAAAAGTCTCGGATAAAAATGATTCGTTTTGTGCACTTGTTGTAAAATCTACTATTGTTTGAAAACTGGACCAATATGATTTCTATACAGTTGTTTTCCAATCTTTTTCTCTCTTTCCAACCAAAACTTCGAATTTCTATTTTCCAATTACTTCTCTGATCGAGCATAATTCTCTTAAAATAGCTATGATTTTTCTCTTGGACAGATAATTGTCCTAAAATCGTTACAATAACAACAAAAAATATCAAAAAGTTCTTGTAAGTATAAGTTTTTCTTAGCAGTATTTTTGCCTTTTCGTAATTCGTTTGATTTGATTTCAGAAATCAAATGTAATGTAAATTCTTATTATAACAGCACTTTAATAATAAGTTAACACGCTTCGTTGTATGGTAACACCATCGAAATATAAATTATGTCTTATCTCGATGGGTAACACTAGGCAAAGAAGCTTTGTCTAAAATTCGATTATGTCACGTCCTGAAAACTCAAAAATGAGAGTAATGGCGGGTTTTTTTACCATTGTTTTTAAATGTAAGTATTTCTTATAAACAACAAATGTTTCAATATGTCAGCCGTCGTTGGTAATATTGATTTACTAAACAAACAAGGACCACCAAAAATTAGTCCGCTTTTACTTCGAGTTCCGATAATTTCGACATTATTTGTAACTAATTTAGAACAATTATACTTCGTAAGTTATCTTTTTAATTAATTAGTCGACTAAAGAAAGTCACGAGACATAGAATAAAAAAAGATGAATAATTTGACAAAATTTAATGTCAACAAATTCAAAAATACGCGCTAACTTTTCACAAGCAATGACTAAAATTTGCGCTTTATTAATGAATTGTTTTTAGTTCAAAACAACCTTAGGAATTTATAAAAAAAATATATACGATATATGTTTATATTTAAAGTTATAAACTCATGTTATTTATCATATAAAAGGAGTTTGAAGTTAATTTATGAATTTTGGAAATTGTCCTATTTTTTCATTTTTATGAAATATTCAAATGGCAGTCTTGGGCTAAAAAATAGTTGCAATATTTTTTTTTTTTTCGTAACCTTTCGACAAGTTGCAACTTTTTAGGGGTATTCAAATATGCAAATGTGAAAAAAAAAATTTCGCTCCACCCTTAATCCTGACTAATATTAGAAATCCGAAAATAAGTTTGTTTGTTTGTTTGTTACCTCTTCACGCTTTATCTACTGAACCAATCTTCCTGAAATTTCGCATACACATAGCTAGAAGTACGGAGAAGGACATAAGGTACCTTTCATCCCGGGAAAAAGCACTGTTCTTGTGGGAAATTCACGCGGGCGAAGCCGCGGTCAAAGGCTAGTATGTCATAAATTCTACATCTTAGTCAAAATATGTGGCTTAGCCTATGGCCCTTTCTCTACCTTTAATCAGTTTTAATTGTCAGGGTGTTAAGAGCTCGGAAAAGGAAATTAGAGACCTTTGTCGCTCAGCACATATCATTGGACTACAGGAGCACTGGCTGGTTCCTGAGGAGCTGGCATACTTGAATAGTATCGACAGTGACTTTAGCTCAACAGGGAAATCGGCAGTGGATACCTCAGCCGGCATGCTTGTCGGTCGGCCATACGGCGGGGTCGCGCTCTTATGGAAAACCAGTGTACTTAGTGATGTCTCAGTGATACCGTGTGATAACCCGCGAGTGTGCGCTATAAGAGCAGTAATAAACGGCCTACCTATACTGGTGTTCAATGTGTACATGCCAACAGATAAAAGTAAGAACTTGCCTGAATTTACGGATTGTCTTAATACGGTAAGCGCCATAATTGATAACTATGCGATACAAGCTGTGTTTATGTTAGGCGATTTCAACGCTCATCCCGATGCGCCGTTTTATTGTGAACTTATGAGTGTATGTGGTGAACATGATTGGACATGCGTAGACATAGAACTGCTTGGGTCTGCTTCTGGCACTTTTACCTATGTCAGTGATTTGAATGGCGCGTGCCGATGGTTAGACCATTGTGTGGTAAATCAGACGGCTCGAAATTCTGTTAAAAGTGCGTCTGTTTTGTATGATGTTAGGTGTTCGGATCACTTTCCACTTACATTAGAATGTAGTTTAGGTGAAATTAAACCTGTGCTTAATTATCCTAATTCAAAAATAAATGACGAAAATAGTAATATATTTTGGGGGGATAGAAGTGGTGATGAGATTAAAAATTATTCCATAGAATGTCATAATAGATTACGTTTAATTGAATTTCCCAATGAAGTGACACACTGCTGTGATAATTTATGTCGTAACACAGACCATAGACGTGTTATAGATAGTTTGTACTTTGACATTGTATCCGCTTTAAGGAGGCCTCTGCGGCTGGACGGGAGAACAGGCGTAGACCGCAAGGACAAAAGCGTGGTCACGTGGTGGGCTGGAACCGGCACGTGAGGGCGGCTCACGGGGTGGCTAGGTCGAAATTCATTACCTGGTTAGATTATGGAAGACCTAAGTCCGGTAGAATATATGATGAGATGACTGAAAGCCGGCGAGTATTTAAAGCTAAGCTAAAGTGGTGTCAAAATAATGAACAGCAAATAAAAATGGACATGTTGGCGTCACTCCATAAGAATAACGATTTTGGTCGCTTTTGGAAATGCACGAATAAACACAACTATCGACCTGGCCTTCCTGTAAGTGTCAATGGTATAAGCGATCCAAGCGATATCGCTAGGCTTTTCAAGGATCACTTTTCATTGAATCCGTCTTGTGCGGGCCTGCCGGCGGAGGTTCTTAGTGCTGAGACTAAAACTGTAAAGTTAAATATAAGATTCACTTCAAAAGAGGTAGCGACTGCCATCAAATCTATGACCCGAGGCAAGTCACCAGGACACGATGGTCTCAGCATTGAGCATCTCCAGCATGCCGGTCCGCACCTGCCTCGAGTGCTGTCTATGCTGTTTACACTATGCGTGGGGCATGCATACCTACCGACGGAGTTAATGAGAACGGTCGTGGTCCCTATCGTAAAGAATAAAACAGGAGACTTAACGGACAAGAAAAACTATCGACCGATCTCGCTAGCTACTGTGATAGCAAAAGTATTTGACAGCATGCTTAACTCGCAGTTGAGCAATCATGTCATTCCACATGATAACCAGTTCGGTTTTCGAAGGGGACTCTCCACGGAAAGTGCAATTGTATGTTTAAAGCATGCTAATAATGCATAATTGGAAATACGCCTGTCTATGCCTGTTTTCTCGACATGTCGACGGCGTTTGATTTGGTTTCATATAACATCCTATGGGAAAAGCTTAAAAGCATTAACGTTCCTTCAGAACTTATCAATATTTTGAAATTTTGGTATGGAAACCAAGTTAACAATGTCAAATGGGCGGGTAGGCTGTCGGATTCGTACAGATTAAATTGTGGTGTGAGACAAGGCGGTTTGACTTCTCCGACCCTGTTCAATCTGTACGTTAACGAACTTATCGTCGAGCTCAGCAGTCTCCATGTCGGATGTCATATTGACAGAGTTTGTTTTAATAATATTAGTTACGCAGACGATATGGTGCTGTTGAGCGCGTCGATAGGAGGTCTCAGAGAGCTCATATCCGTATGTGAGCGATACGTCAGCGAGCATGGGTTGAAATACAATGCAAGTAAGAGTGAACTTATGGTATTTAAGGCTGGGACCAAATGTCCGACAGTTGTGCCCCCTGTCTGGCTGGGTGGGGTGCCCATAAAGCGGGTACAGCAATTTAAATATTTAGGACATATTGTCACAGATGATCTTAAAGACGACAAGGATATTGAACGTGAAAGGCGGGCGCTTTCGGTTAGGGCTAATATGATTGCCCGCAGGTTTGCTCGGTGCTCTAAAGCAGTAAAAGTTACTTTATTCCGCGCGTATTGCACCTCTTTCTATACCAGCAGCCTGTGGGTTCTCTATTCGCCAAAGGCGTACAGCGCTCTCCGCGTTCAATATAATAATGCATTTAGGATACTGTTGCGACTGCCCCGTTTCTGTAGCGCGTCCGGGATGTTTGCAGAAGCCAGGGTTGACTGCTTCTTCGCTACAATGCGAAAGCGTGCGACATCCTTAAAGCGCAGGATGCGGGGCAGTCCCAACAGTCTCCTGAATGTTATAGCAGAGAGGACGGACGGCCCGTTCTCGAGACATTGGTCTGAACTACATTCGCCAGTGCCTCGGGAACGAGTACGGCAATATTAATCTTATGTAAAATGAAAGTGATGTGCTGTATTTTAATATAATCTAATTCTTTGTGTCAGCAATTTAATGAATGGATCCATGGTCTGAAATAAATGATATTATTATATATATTATTATCTACCGTCACATGGGTGCTAGGTGTAAGTAATTCACTATTAATTACTTTTGTGTTATACGAGTATAATAGTTTTTGTAGTAATGAAACGGCCAAGCCACATATTCTGTGTGATGAAAGGTGAGGAGTTTGTGAAAACAACTGTGAAACAACGTTGCGAAACTCTACAAGCGCTAACGCTTGTAGAGCTGGGACATGTAGAGTTAGAAGGGCTCTGATAACTTTTTCACAGTGCTCATATGATCGCACGCAAAACAGTAGCATAAAACGTATTTTTAGACCACTCTTATGAACTAGAAACACTTAAGTATTTTAAAAATAAAAGTATAATTATTTTATTGGAAAAAAACTACGGGCACAGTTTAGTACAAACATCGATAAAATATTTACTTGTTAATATTTTGTCGATGGTACAAATGTTCGAATATATGGTCGCACATAGCCCAAACAGTTTTTCCCACTAACATACACTTGTTCGTTGGGAGATTATAAATTTGTAAAGAATAAATATTACATATTTAAACAAAAGACACTGTAAAAGAAATATAACAGTAAATATGGCTACAAAAAGCTGATAAAGGTAATGCAAGTATGGTGTTATGTAGTAATAACAGATTTTTAAGAGAAGTTAATATTTAATTTAAATTAATAAAAAATACAATTTAAATATAAAAATACACCGCACGGGCACAGACAGAGTTCCAAAGAAATCACGGATACGGCACGGGCACGGATAGAGTTCCAATAAAAATTACGGATACGGCACGGACAGGATAGTCGGGGAAATCCCGACAGGGGGTAAAGTTTGTCCGGCGGCACAATAGGGTTGAAGATGTACTGGCGGTACAGTAGGGATGGCAGGCGATAGTGAGTACCTTTAATCCAGACTTCGGCCACAGGTCACAGCAGCACAGCAGGGGTGGCAGGCGATAGTGTGTGCCTTTATTCCAGACTTCAATCCACAGGTCACAGCAACTTCTTCGTGTTAGCTAGCGTGATATTGATTAACGACGCGAAGGCTTGCAGGGTCCCGGGGTCAGCAGGCCCCGAGACAAGACCTTTATAGTTCGTACCGTTCTGTTTTCTCAGAAGATGAAGACTGACCCGGACTGACATTCAGTGTCTTTATATAGGCCTCGATTTAGAATTTCGTATTGCTTCATAATTTTCAAATAAAATACGAAATTAGAACATTTGCGAAAAGGTTTACATAGAAATTTATAGAATTTTAGAAAAATAAAATCTGACTTGTCACAATCCTTGACAATCAAAATTGTTTATAATGAGGAAAAACATAAATAATTTTAATAAAATTTAAAGAAGTGATCATCGAAAATTGTAGAAAAGTACATTAAATATGTTGGAAAAACATATATACTGTAAAACAACCAAAAATGAAGATATAGCGGTAAGTTTAAAGAAATTGTGCAGAGCAACTACGCTCTGCTGCCAGAAAATGTGGCAGCGAGAATCCGGACAAACGAAGCGGCGGGAAGAATTCTGTACCGGAACTTCACCGGGAAAAAACCACCGGTAAAAATAAGTACCGGGAAAAAATCTCCACGCGGCACCACGTTTGCCCGACTAAAACCTAACTAACTTAACGCAGTCTGCTACCACCGTAGCTTATGAAGGGAGCTACAGGGCCCTATATGATAACCTAACCTATAAATTAACTACAATTGAACACTTACCAAACTAAATCTTCTTTCTCTTCGGATCCAAACTTGAGTGTCTTCGGGAAGGGGGAATTCCTAATCACCCTACCTAACCCTTGAGATCTCAATTCCCCAGAACAACTAAATAGATTTCTTCCCGTAGTTTCACTCGGGAACAGCCAGATGTGAACAGCCAGCCACGTTTCACCTCTCACAAGAAAAAGTCACAATAACAGAGTTTTTCACAAACACAAATTCAATAGTTATTTAACAAACAGGAAATTCACAATTATCACTCAAACTAAACAACAAGCAAAAGACGCGAGACCGCTCCGCGTATTAAAATCAAACCGATATCGCCCTGGACAATGCAATGGCGGACCACACGCGACGCCATCCACGCTAGCAGTGTGAGAACCCCAAAACGCCTGGCGGCGATAACAGGAAACGCCTGCGTTTAGTTTTACCCAATATATTACAAACATCCCCCGTCCCGGTCTGAGAAGCAGACCGCTAGCTTACTCTACGGGAAGGCGGGCGAGAGAGGTCACACCTCTCCTTAAAATCGAACCGTCGACCAACACCTCAGCCACACGCGGAGTGCCATCTCCGCCAAGAATCAAACGTAATATGCGAGCTCGTCGCCAAAGCAATGAGGGCAAATTTGCCTCTTTTAACAATACTAAATCACCCTCCCTGGGAGGCTCAGTCCTGTCTGTCCACTTCACTCTTTGCTGCAGTAAATGCAAATATTCAAGCGACCAGCGACGCCAAAAGTCCTGGCTCATTTGCTGCAACATTTGAAAACGCGACAACCGATATACGCGTTCATCCTTCCACGGGTATTCGGGCAGGGCATTCAACGGCCCTCCCACCAAAAAATGACCAGGGGTGAGAGCTTCCAAGTCATTTGGATCTGGAGATAGCGGACAGAGAGGACGAGAGTTGAGGACCGCCTCAACTTTACAAAACACTGTGGCCAGCTCTTCAAAAGTTAGAGCCGTTTCTCCGATAATGCGGCGGAGGTGGGTCTTTGCGGATTTCACAGCCGCTTCAAAAATCCCTCCCCAATGGGGGCAACTTGGGGACTAAATTTCCAGGTTATTCCCCTTTGGGCAGCAATTTGACTTAAACTAGTACAATTTTTATCAATAAACACGGAAACATCCTTAAGATAATTTACAGTTCCTTTATAGTTTGTGCCATTATCAGACCTAATAAGGGAAGGTAGACCTCGACGCGAAACAAAGCGATCCAACGCGGCGACGAAGGCCTCCGTAGTCAGAGCCGATACCACCTCCAAATGGACAGCCTTGGTGGCCAAACAAACAAATACACACAAATAGCCCTTCACAATACGGGCATTACGAAAGGGAGAAGCCTTGATCGAAAAGGGACCGGCAAAATCGGTTCCAACGCCGTCAAACGGTCTCGAAGGTCGGATTCGATCAGCGGGCAAATCACCCATCTGTGGTTGCATCGTGGATGCCTTCAACCTATAACATGCAATACATCGAAACAGAACGCTACGGATTGCTCTTCGGGCAGACAAAATCCAAAACTCGCGTTGCAAAATAGCCAACAAAGCATTGCACCCAGCATGGGCGTTACGAATGTGTCGATCAGACACCAAAAGCTGCACCAAGGGTCCGCCCTTGGGCAACAACAGAGGATGGCGAGTCTCATATGGAAGATCCGCCTTCCGGAGCCTGCCTCCAACCCGAAGAAGCCCATCCGAGTCGATGTACGGGTTCAAACGAGCGACCGCGCCCTTCAACTTAGCGCGTGCGTCGCGCAAGATACGAAGCTCTGACTCAAACCGTCCGGTCTGCACGACACGGACCCAATGCAACAATGCGCTCCGGCGCTCTTCTGCACCTGCAATCGGCTCCAACCGCTTTGCCTGTGGGTTTCTACAATTATGTATGAAACGCTTAATCCAACTGGTAACACCCAGAAGCTTATCCAAGCTGCTATACCGAGCAAGTAGCCAATCCGGCTCCGACGTCGTCTCAGCGACTACAGCATGTACACGGAGCCCAGTCAAACTCAAAGAAGTAACGTCTGTCTGACAGACAGGCCAAGAAGTTTCTGATCCCATCAGCCACTCTGGACCCCACCAGAGCGGGTGTGACACCAATTCTGGTGCCGTACAACCTCGGGAGGCACAGTCCGCTGGGTTAAGCTCTCCCGGCACATGTCTCCATGTTATATCAATTCCGATATTCTGGATTTGGGAAACCCGATTTCCCACAAAAACCTCCAAGGTATGTGGGGCCGCGCGCAACCATGCAAGCGCGACCTGGCTATCCGACCAGGCGAAGATGTCCCGTATTTCGACCGTGGCCGCCAGTTCACTGGCAACGTGATGCAACAATTTAGAGAGAAGGTGAGCTCCACTCAACTCAAGCTTGGGAATAGTCAGCCTAGTCCTGATGGGGGCGACCTTGCTCTTCCCTAACAAAAGCGAGACATTGACCCGGCCATCGGCGTCAACTGTCCGCATATAGACTGACGCGGCGTAGCCTCGCTCCGACGCGTCACAAAAGCCATGCAGGCTGGCTCGATATTTCCCGGGGGCAATATTCGACGAGGCAAGGCAATCCGATTGACTTCCTTAATCGATGAAAACAACTCGAGCCAATCATCCAATGGAGGACCAAACAGCGGCTCGTCCCACGAGACGCCCAAAGTCCAAAGTCTCTGAAGAAGACACTTCGCAGAGAATATCACTGGACTGATCCAACCGCTTGGATCAAACATACGAGCTATTACGGACAACACCGTTCTCTTAGTCCAGACTTTTGGTATTTCCAAGTCCACTTGGAATGTAAAAATATCGGTTAGCGGCTGGTACTGCATGCCCAGCACCGCTATCCTGTTGGGATCATCCACATCCTCAAACAGGTGAGGGTTCTGTTGGTGATCCTCCGGGATCCCTTCTAGAACTTTAGGCTCATTGGACAACCACTTACGTAGCTCATAGCCACCCGTCTTCAATATTTCAATCAATTCATCCCGCAGTAGGAGGGCCTCCTCAATACTTTGGGCTCCGGTGCACACGTCATCAACATACAAGTCACGTGACAGCACGGAAGCCCCACGGGGAAAGCGGATCCGTTCCCGCTCTGCCAATTCAAGCAATGATCTGATGGCGATATAGGGACTAGACTTCAAACCATACGTGTTTGTGTTGAGTTCATACACCGTCACAGGATCCTCAGGGCGCTCACGCCAGAGTATCAACTGGAATCGCCTGTCCTCAGGATGTATGACTGTCTGGCGGAACATCATCCGGATGTCCGCACCAAAAACCACTTGATGTCTTCTAAAGTTCAAGATGATGTCAATTATGTCCCTATGCAATTTGGGACCCGAATGCAAACACAGATTCAACGAAACCCCGTTCGAAGTGGGTGCGGACCCATCGAAGACGGTCCTCAATTTGCCTGTTGAGGCCTTCACCACCGCGTGGTGGGGCAAAAAATAATGCTCAGTTGAGCTCCAATCAACTCGAGCCGGAGACATGTGACCCAAATCCTCGTACTCGCGCATAAATTCAATATATTTATCGCGAAGTACGTGGTCACGCTGCATGCGTCGCTCCATGGACAGCAGTCGTTTCTCCGCAAGCGCCCTACTTTGCCCTAGGCTAGGACGAGAGGCAACAAAAGGTAACCTAGTTACAAACCGACCGGAGGGCAACCTCTCCGTGGTTGATCGAAAAAGGGCTTCGCACTCAGCGTGTTCCGGATCCATCCTGGAACTCATAGGTGGCTCCTCCACCTCCCAAAACCTTTGCATGGTCTTGGCCAAGGACGCAGATGCGACAACCGGTGGCTCCTCCGCGGTGCCATTATCAAACACAGGGCCCATCAGGGCAAAACCAAAAATCGTAGACACTGCCATCAGTGAAGACGAACCCAGAGCCTTCTGTGTACCCAACAAAATCCAACCCAATACGTCCGAGCCCAGGAGCAAGTCCACTGGGCCGGGATGAAAGACAAAGGGGTCGGCCAAATCCAGACCCGAAACCAAAGACAACACACCCGGCGGTATGTCTGTCGAGGGGTGCCAACCCGCAATGGTATCCATTACCATAGCCGAAGTCGTGATCCTCATTGTGGAGGACTTCAGCGAAGAAAAGGTGACAAGTGTCTGGCCCGTCAGACACTTCACTTGTATGCCACCAACTCCAAGAAGTGGCACAGGCGAGTCTTCCACGACTAAACCTAACTGGCGTGCCACTCGAGTGGTAACCAAACTGCTTTGAGCCCCTGAGTCCAACAGAGCTCTCAAATTAATGGCTTCCCCACGACCCCATACGCGGACCACCGCGGTAGGGAGCAGAACCGTCCGCGGCTCTGTCCCAGCAAGGGAGCAAGCTAGTTACGGGCTCCCCACTCTCTCCAAACCAGGGGCGCGCCACTGACCCGGATAATATGGCGGGCGAGTGCACATCCCCATCTGAGGGGGCATAACCCGCGGCCCGGCCATACATATGGTACGGCGGGTGGTACTCCAGCCGTGGGTACTCGTGCAGCGGCGGAGAAAACCGCTGCGGCTGCATGTGTTGGGCATTGGTAACCCGCGTGGAGGGGGTGTCCCCACTCTCACGTCCGATCTAGGGCCCCCGCCCATGGGGGCCCTATCCGGGGCCTGCCCAACTAGCACACAAGCGCTATAAGAAGCGGTACAGTAGCCAGATAGAGGATTTCAGTTACGGCATAGGCTTCTTAGTAAGAAATATAGTACATATATAAGCTGCTAAAGATCTCTTGTAGCGCGAAATAGGCCACAAATTATACAACTATAAGCTCTGCAATTGATCTAAAGTGGCCGCTTATGTAAGTTAGAATAGAGCTACAAAGGCTGCTTAAAGGCCGTAATGTGCACTCAACGCATCCAAAGTTTCTCGTGCAGCGCTTTTCTGCTACCTTCACCTTATTTCGGAGCTCCTGTATTTTAAAATTAACTTCCATCGCTCTAAAGTAAGTTTATTGTTGATTTACAATTTTACGTGTACAAGATATATTATAATTTTTATTAAATGAATTGAATGCGTGCTATGTGTAGTGAAAGGATCCATAACTAATACGAAGGATTTATCAAAACGGTAAGTAATATGGTGTTTTATTTCTATATGTACGTGAAATTGCAGTGCGATTACCAGTTCATTGTGAATGTTTATATGAATTATCGTCAAAATTTTCACGCGCCCTCTGAATGTTAAGTTTTTAATGCAAAAATAAAATAAATGATTATGGTGAGGAATTAGGTTTCAACTTAAATACTAGTTTTTAGTACTTTTTAGTTTACAAAAAAGTTTAATTAGAGCTATACGTAAAAAATTAGGTTTAATTTACATTTTAAATTACGAGTTTATGTCTTCAAAACGTAGAAATAACCTTAAAAACATCCATTTTTTAAAACAGTATAATGGCGTCTCCATAAAAGCAGCTCTCAGTGTTGGTTATATCTATTTTATCTGCTTGAACCGTAAAAAGGCTCTAGTATTTGCTGCTGTAGATGTTTAGGTTTCACGGTTGTAGTACTAGTGCCCTATCCAACTGTTTTGCATGTACATCAGCGTTTCACAGTTACTATTTAGAGCCTCAGGTGGTCTTAACACAGGTTCTTCTATTTGAGATATGCAGTAAAAATACTACTTAGGGATCCGTCATTAAATTTTAAAGTTTTATTTTCCTTTTATTCAATACCTACCTATAAATTACTATTATCTTTACCTATACAGATTAACTGATATAGATAGATAGATAATATGTTTATTTGTATAGACAATTTCAAGTACATAGGTACCCATTTTTTAATGTGTAAAACTATCAGCAATGTGACCAAGGGTAGGCTTTAGGTATTTATTCGAGGTATTCCATTTTTTATTTCTAATTATCATACTTTATGTTTTTCAGTTACTGCCTGTGACAAATACCTACTCTGAAGCAGAGCTAAACCAGGAATTATCATCTTAAGAAATATACCTCGTAGTTCATATTAATCCTGAGAATCAAACGCCAGAACAAATCTCTAATATTGAACAGTTTATATTACAGACATTGCCGAAAGTAATAAAAGAATTATAAATAATTATGTGTTTCATTTATGGCTTCTTCACTTGCTGTAAGACTGTCGTCCTCACAAATATCAGCTTTAGTAGTACTACAAGATGCAATATCGTTGTGCATTAAATTGGAAACTACGGAACCCTACCCGTACCGAAATCGAACTCCGTCATAGGCTGAATAAAAAAATTATAATATTATCATACAGCTTTAGGGTTACATTTTTAGCACATCAGTTGCGAATATGGCGCTGTTAGCTCTTGTATGAAGTCATGTCCCTTCCCTGTACATGTAAAGCTATGAGAAATCTAGTGAACACCATTAAAATACTAAAAATGTTACAGCACCGTTTTGTAACTCTCACGGCTATATAAAATATTTCATGTGATTTCTTAGACAACTATTAACCGTTTAGTTTCTATATAATTCTCATATATAGCGCTCAAGGCGCTATTTCAAAGTTACACAACTTTGCAATAGATATAGTGTTACAACATACGTAATAAAATATGCTAAAGAGCGTAAGGCTTTACAAAATGTCTCTATACGGTCTTGAGTGCTATAGAGGTAAGTTAAAACTCTTTGCAAACTGCACTGCCTACTAAAGTATTCTTTTACATCTTAGAGTGGTATAAAAGTCTCCATTAACTCCATTTTATGTCCAATAGTAGTTTAGTGAAGCCAGTACTTGTTTTTGTATTACCATAAGATATTTTTTTGCTACAAAACATGTCCTGTAGCACCTAGCTGTTCAATGGTATGAAAGTACTCTACTGTTCAACTTTAGGAAAAATTTACAGCACTTTAACAGCTGCTATACTACACTTAGACTGTATAAAGCCTGTATTAGCAGCTTGTGTGCTAGTTGGGTGGCCAGCTACATACTGGCCATGACCTTGGGGCGCGTGGTCCCGGTCCGCCAAGACCCGCGCAGGTACGCGACCCCCCTCCCGAGGGGGGTGCGACGAGCGAAGCCGCGTCCTCCGTCCGATGGTGGAGGGCTTCGCGCAGGAGCGCCCCCGCCCATAGGGGACCCCTGCCTCAACAACCGGGGGCCATCCCCGTTCCGGTTCATGCAGAGCATCGCGTGGTGCCGCCCACGGCATGCACTGCATGGTATGGCACTGGGACAGTCACGTGCATAGTGACCGCCCAAACAATAAAAGCAAAGTTCATGCCGCTTTGCCATGCGGCGCCTATCTTGTACTGGCAGGCTCTGCCAGTCCCTGCATTGCAGCAGGCTGTGGCCCATCCGGCCACATTGCAGACAGTCCGCGTCCCTCGCGACTGCTGCCGTGTGTGCAACCCGCGCACCAGCTCCACGCGGTGGCGGTTGCCGTCCCTGTTGGGGCTTCCCTCGCCATGAGGGTTCCAAGGGCCTACGTTCAGGCGCTCTGGATGGCGCTGAGTCCGTCATGGTATTCTCAGCAGCCCGTGCCTCAAACTCCAAAAACTTCACCAAGTCAGTGAATGTTGGTAGGGTGGTGCTATCCCGTTCCGCATTCTCGCGCTCAAATCGCGAGCGGATGTCATTGGGTAATTTGCCCAATACAATGTGCACCAGCAAAAAGGACCATTGGTCCACCGGCAGCCCCAGTGTGCGGAGCGCGTTACAGGCCACTGTAACGGGCGTGAGCAACTGCAGGCGCAACTGTGCCCTGTTGGCCACCTTGGGCAGGGCCATCAACTGTGCGGCGTGCGCATCCGCTAACAAACGTAAATTTTGGTAGCGGGAGTTCAATAACTCCCAAGCCGTATCGTACTGGTCGTCCTCCACCCGGAGGTGCTGGATGAGCGACCGCGCTTCACCCTCAAGAGTGGAGAGGAGGTAGGCCATCTTCTGGGCCTTCGACAAATCCTGTCGTGCTACGACCAGGGACTCAAACATATTTTTATATGCTACCCACTCCTCCATCCTACCCCCAAAGTGGGACAGCTGAAGGGTGGGGAGCCGACCAGTAACCGCTGGTCCTTCCTGTCTAACAGGTGTGCGAGGGGCTGGTCCGCCAGCCTGTCTCGCCCTTATTGCGGTCACCGCCTCCGCGATATCATCGTGCAGACTCAGGATCTGGTCCATGTCCGCCATGTGACCTGCGTAGACCTCCGGGGTAAGATCGGCTTCGGTAAGCGCCGCCATGGCCGCTTCCGCGCTAATCAATCGTGAGTGGAGGTGATCCGCTCTTAGCAGTATGGCGCCCTCCCTGTCCTTCCGGGACAGGAGTCCTCCGGCCGTCACAAACCATCTCAATTCGTTGGCGAGTGTCGCCCTAGCATTGGAGGCCTTCGCCATCGCGTCAAGTCACAAACAAAAAATAACAAAAGGTAAATAAAAAACAACAAAATCAAGCAACTACACGAAGAACCGCGGTAGGTATGAGAATGGCACAAACCCGGAACGCACGGTACAAACCGCAAACAAATACAAAAAAGGTTACAAATATTCTTATACAAACAAACTAAGAAAAATCTAATAATTTTTACAAACAATTAATTATTTTTTACAAACGAACAAATAGAGGGTAGATAAACTACGCTCTGCTACCAGAAGATGTGCAGAGCAACTACGCTCTGCTGCCAGAAAATGTGGCAGCGAGAATCCGGACAAACGAAGCGGCGGGAAGAATTCTGTACCGGAACTTCACCGGGAAAAAACCACCGGTAAAAATAAGTACCGGGAAAAAATCTCCACGCGGCACCACGTTTGCCCGACTAAAACCTAACTAACTTAACGCAGTCTGCTACCACCGTAGCTTATGAAGGGAGCTACAGGGCCCTATATGATAACCTAACCTATAAATTAACTACAATTGAACACTTACCAAACTAAATCTTCTTTCTCTTCGGATCCAAACTTGAGTGTCTTCGGGAAGGGGGAATTCCTAATCACCCTACCTAACCCTTGAGATCTCAATTCCCCAGAACAACTAAATAGATTTCTTCCCGTAGTTTCACTCGGGAACAGCCAGATGTGAACAGCCAGCCACGTTTCACCTCTCACAAGAAAAAGTCACAATAACAGAGTTTTTCACAAACACAAATTCAATAGTTATTTAACAAACAGGAAATTCACAATTATCACTCAAACTAAACAACAAGCAAAAGACGCGAGACCGCTCCGCGTATTAAAATCAAACCGATATCGCCCTGGACAATGCAATGGCGGACCACACGCGACGCCATCCACGCTAGCAGTGTGAGAACCCCAAAACGCCTGGCGGCGATAACAGGAAACGCCTGCGTTTAGTTTTACCCAATATATTACAAACAGAAATATTCCCTAGCAACGTAGAAATTTTACAATAGAAAGTCTAAAACAGAACATTTTGAGCTAAATAAGTAATTATAATAGTAAAATAGACAAGAATAAAAGTAAAATAAACATGAATACACTACAATGGACAATAGATAATTTAGTTGAAAAGTTTAAAGGTGTGTATCCAAGAATGTAAAATCTCACAATGTATTTAATCTAAGACGTCACTTTTATTATTAGCCTACTAGTTTACCTACTAAGTGAATAAATTTGTTATCGTGAGATATAAATGCAAAAAGTTTTCGTAAGCAGATGGCCTTAGGTAGATAAATCCTTGTTTTATCTTGTCCACAATCCTGAGTTCTAAGAGTAACCCATGATTTATTCCTAGCTCGAAACTCTTTTAAAGTTTCTCGTTATAAAATAAAAATATTTTTACTGTGAAACTTGTGAATAAAAAAGTGACTTTTTGTGCCTACCTTAACCGTTCAGATTTCATAGCTCTTTCATAGATTGCCTTATAATACAATGTATGTTCGTTCATATTCTCAAATGCGCTATTTACTATTGTATTATATGATACTAGCTTTTGCCCGCGGCTTCGCCCACGTGAATTTCCCACGGGAACTGTATTTTACCCGGGATAAAAGGTACCCATGTCCTTCTCCGTACTTCTAACTATGTGTATGCGAAATTTCAGGAAGATTGGTTCAGTAGATAAAGCGTAAAGAGGTAACAAACAAACAAACAAACTCACTTTCGCATTTATAATATTAGTTAGGATTTATTTTTATTTATTTTGTTTTATTTGGAAAACCTACAGTTAACAACAACTTATCATATATCTGTCTTAAATAATTAGTAACAGAGTTAATAGGTTTTCGCGTGTTGATATCTAAATATTTAATGAATATTACTATTTTTTAATATTGAAATAATATTTTGAAACTTCAATCAAAAAACTAATACATAACATAAATTGGCAGAACAAATTCATGCTTCGAAACAGTTTGTGAACGCAACAAATGTAAATAGGGAGTTGTTTGCACCTGAGCCTATTAACGTGAAAACTTTCTGATTGTTTTGATTCGTAACTTTCGTAGATTTCAAACAAACATGAATAGCACAATACGTGAATACGTTTAACTTTTAATGATCCTGCTTGTTATATTTACGTTTAACCTTTGAATATGTTCAAAGAGTTCTATAAAGTAAGAACAAAAAATATTGTTACTTATTGCTTTGGAGCATTTCTTTCGTTAATTTAAAATTCATAAATACGTCTTAAAAAGGTAAATAAAAAAGCTTACTTTTTTGATACAGAAGAAATATTTTTTAGATTTAAGTGATATTTAAGTCAATATTTAGGTAGATGAATTCCTTTCTGAAAGACGTACCCAAAAACAAATTTAATAAGTTTATGAATGGCTTTGGAGTTTTTCAATACAAAAATAAATTGAAACTTCGTAAGCTGCTATTACTAAGGCAAAACTGTGATACTATTTAGGTTCTTTTTTTTTAAATCGAGTCTTAAACTTAATACAGCGTTTGTGAAAACAAGCCAGTGTTATTGGAAACTCGTTAAAAACCCATTGGAACGTACAGAACATGCATTATAGAGAGTACAGAATGCTAATTTCATTGATTGAACGTGCGAACATAAATAACGAGATGAACCACCAACATTAGTAGTTTGTAGCTTTGAGAAGGTCGCGGAATGCGCATGGATGCGGGCAGCGCAGGACCGGTCGTTGTAGAAATCCTTGGGGAGGCCTTTGTCCAGCAGTGGACGTCTTTTGGCTGAGAGAGAGAGAGAGAGCTTTGAGGCATGATTATATAATTCGTTTTCGACTTAAAATAGAGCCTTATTTTTAGGCCAAGTTTCAAAAAAGAATTTCTGATTATCACTATCTGCGCCTCTCGGCCTCGCTCCCTTGGGAATTTTGGGATAAAAACTACCCCAAACGCTAATCCAGGTTTTATCGCTTAGTTGCGAAAAGCAATATCCGTATACCTTGTCGTAATTCATCAAGAAGTTTTTGCGTGATTGAGTAACAAACATCCACATCATTTAATCATAACCAGTGGAAAAGCTACCCTTTTATTCTTTCCTTATTTTGCGAGAAAACATTTCAACTCTATGAAAGTAGACTGTATTCTCTCCTACAGTTGGATTATATTAAAAAACGTCAAGCGCGAGTCCGTTTCAAATGAAGGAAAATTAGATATGTATTACACAATGCTACTCACATTTACATGGTTTGTTCTATACTTCCATCCACTGTAGTTTAAACGGTTCAGCCATTAAACTTCGTCACAGAAGGACAGATGAACGGACGGATGAGCGGGAACAATATGTCTCCTTTTGGATTGTTTGGTTACGGAACCCTAAATAAACGAGAAACTTGTAACAGCGGCATATTGCTGCTGTTTATGAATCAGGCGCTTTAAAAAGAAAATCTTTTGAACGTATACCGCCTTCGAAATCGGGTATTTAGAATGTATATTTTTATGTAACTTTCAACTTTTATTAACCGTAATTTAAGATTCGATGTCAAAAATCACAGTATGGATGGATTCTTTTTGAAGTTAAAAATTAGTTAATTAATTAATTTATTTTAGTTAGTTTTAGTTTATTTTTAATTAGTTGGTTTTAGTTTTTAGTTTTCAAATATCATATAAAACAGATGACAAGTTAGTAATTAAATAAGATTGGATTGAAAAATAAAATTAATATCTACAGGCATAGAAATAGGTACCTACCTATACCTTTTTTCGCTACAACAATTTTGAAATTTTTTTTCATTTAAAATCATTATACAATTTTTTGCAAAAAAAAAAATCATTGTATGAATAAAGTACCATATAAAATATTCTAGTAGTTCCAGAGATACTATCGATTTCTACTTAGCCGTGACTCTGCATAACAAGATTTGCCACAAACACAAAGTTGGTAGGCGTATTTCTATGTACCTACCTACCTACTTAAAACTGTGCTAGTAGTAGCTGTGAATATCAGGTTAAATTCATTGGCCATTTCGCCATTTCATTGGTCATAGTCAAAAAATATCGGACATACAATGAAGACCACAAAACCTATCAATGCAAAGAATTAAAGGCGCTTTCTGCCTCTATCATTCCCTATATACTCATATCCTCATATCTGTTAAACTTTTAGCTCTTCCTAAACCGAGCTACGGGTTTTGATGCGGCTTTCATTGTCAGATAGAAAATTCATCAAACATAGTTGAATTTCCTACCTGATCTTGGTTATCTATACATATAATAAAACAGTAAAAATATTTTGTCTGTACATTTAGTATTTTTGACTGAAATGGATAGAGGGACACTTAAAAAGAATAACTGAAAGCAAAAATTTTTTTCTGGAATTTCTTGTCTGTATGTATGTACCTACGCGTTTCACGCAAAAACTACTGGACGAATTTGAATGAAACTTTTTTGCTGTATAGCTATTAAGCCTGGGCAACATATAGGCTATAATTGATTTTGAAACCTGGAACACCTAATGAAGAACCTTAACAGAACAGCAACATACAATGATTTTTTTTTGCAAAAAATTGTGTAATGATTTTAAATGAAAAATTTCAAAATTGTGGTAGGGAAAAAAGGTATATTTCTATGCCTGTAGAATTTTATTTAATTTTTCAATCCAATCTTATTTAATTACTACTATTAATTTATAAATTTGACATTTAATATATATATATATATATTCAATGTATATTCGTCCACATATACAGTTATTTAATTGTAAGACATATGTTGTAAAGTGACGTCTTTGGAGAAAATGCAGCAGTGGAGTTTGTTGCGCCGCCTCTTCTCCACTTGCGCTTTGGAGGCGGTGGTAAACTTAGCTTTAAGTAATTTTTTTGACGTCAACTAACTAAAAAACAAGAAAGTGACGATTTATAAGTGCTATTTTTAAGCCTACATGAATAAAAATATTTGACTTTGACTTTATTTGACTTTGACTTTGACAGCTAAACTATAAGAAATATGGAAATGGTACCTTTGCAAAAGTTTATCAATCTGACGAGCATTTTCTGTTGACGTATAAAAATTCAAGATCAGGATCATCTGATGAACCTCATAGATGGCGCTTAAGCAAAGGCGAGAGAAAAAGTTCCATACAAAAAGCAAAATTTCATGTAAAAAAAAATAAAACTTAGTAAAAAAACATCTAAAAAGTATCAATATTATGATTTGTGCAACTCTCAAACTGTTAGGTGATTTTTTTCTGCCTCTGGCTGCCAATAAAACGCGCACAATATAGGTACAGCCATTATTACAACTCTGCTTTCAATAAAACTCCATCTGTTGAGATTTTTTTATACTGATTTTTTTTCTTAATTAGCTGTCAGAAAAATCGCTCATTATTTTAATATAAACATTGTAAAGATATTAAATCACTATATCAAGAAAAACATTCCTGATTTTATATTATAATAAATAATTATTTAGGCTGGCAACATTGTAACTACAACAAATGGCCGCGACGGAAATCTACTATCACAATAGCTATTTTTATTTTATTACTTTTTTTCCTGAAGTGGTATCAAAATGACTAATTTACTGAAAAATCTTAAAAAATATTTAATGACTTTTGACCGTCCCGAGGTTTTTAGATGCTTTCAAAACTTCGGGATAAAAATCTGCCCTAGCTTTGAGTACTGGAGTTTAGGTTACTACAGTTTGGAACACAAAACGATCTAAGCGAAACTCACGCGGGCGAAGCCGCGGGCAACAGCTAGTTTATATTAAAATTGCAAAGTCACATAATGTTACATACATCAAAAACAAAAATAATGATATTAAAAACTTTACCAGCAATAAAAAATGTTGAAAAAGATATAACTAGAAGCCACTTTGTAATTCTAACCCTTCAGCAAAGTCATAGAGCTAAATAGGATCTCTCGAAATTTCCATTTTTATAATATGCGGTGGCAGAGGGTTAATTTATGAAATTGAGATTGCCAACTCTGTGACCTACGTTTCTGATAAATTTTATGCGACTTATTATACTTTTCATATTTTAAAATTTTAAATTAATCGCCTAAAGGCCTCTTATCATCTTTTGTCTTTCTTTCTTTTTATCTTTTATGCATTGATGACGACGAGTTTATTTATCAAGTCAATTTATAGTTAGTTGAAATAAAAAAAAAATAGTGTATCTATACATATAAATCTATACATATAATAAAACAGTAAAAATATTTTGTCTGTACATTTAGTATTTTTGACTGAAATGGATAAAGGGACACCTAAAAAGAATAATAGAAAGCAAAAATATTTTTTTGGAATTTCTTGTCTGTCTGTATGTATGTACGCGTTTCACGAAAAAACTACTGGACGGATTTGAATGAAACTTTTTTTGTTGTATAGCTATTAAGCCTGGGCAACATATAGGCTATAATTGATTTTGAAAACTGGAACACCTGATGAAGAACCATAACAGAACAGCTAAACTATAAGTAATATGGAAATGGTGCCTTAACAAAAATCGTTCAACCTGATGAGCATTTTCTGCTGACACATAAAAATAGAAGATCAGGATCATCTGATGAATAACTCCAAGAGACCAGCGACACTATTACATATATGGCAATGGCGCCTTAGCAAAAGTCGTTCAACCTGATGAGCATTTTCTACTGACGTATAAATATTGAAGATCTGGAACACCTGTTCCCGTTCATTAACATATATTCCCGCGGGACACGGGATAACGGCTGAAATTTTGAGTACTGGAGTTTAGGTTACGAAGCGAAACTCACGCAGGCGAAGCCGCGGGCAACAGCTAGTAATAAATATAAATCTGTGACGCTTGCCAGTGTGGTATCTCTATCCTAGACCTAAGTGTCCTACAACCTGCATACTGAAGACCTGTATACGGATAGTGCTGTATCAGTGGCGTCATACCTCAGTCTTCACAAATTTGGTTGTTTCGCTCGAGTCAATACGCTAAGAAGTAGAAGAAGTATATTATAATCTTAAAATTCTAAAAAAATATTATTATTAAGATTTCTATGATTAAAGCATACAGTTGTTTATCGGTCGGGATTAAAAAAATTAAGTCAAACAGTCGATAGGCTGACAGATGAACATTGGTAAACTATGGTTACTACGAAACTGTATCATACTATAGAAATTTTAACGCCATCGAGTATTTTTGTTCTCTGAAGTAAATTATAAAATGTAACTTGCGGGGTGGAAAAGGGATCAAGACCGTTTTCCTAAGTCAATATTTCTCGGTGAAGCCATCAATATATAAGTTGTTTTCTTGGGATATTCTGAGAGAAAACTTCTTCGCTTGATATTATTCTAGTGCTTTCTCTTGTGGTGTTTATATTATAACCGTTCAGCCGCATACGTAACCGCAGGTTAGTATGTAACTTGTTACGGAATAGGAATAATTTGACTTCGTACGACAACAGTTATACTAGAGAATAGGTTTTTTTTCCTTTCACGATACTGTATATTTTTTATAACCAGTTAATTGTGAAGGAATACATTTTTCTTGTTGGTAATTAGTTCTGCCAATTTTGATACCTAAATTAATACCTATGACTCGTTGTATAGCCACTTGTAGCTAGCAACATTACCTATTTACTACAGTTGTAAATAAAGCAGTAGTAGTTTTAGACGACGACCTGGTGAAGGTCGCGGGATGCGCATGGATGCGGGCAGCGCAGGACCGGTCGTTATGGAAATCCTTGGGGAGGCCTTTGTCCAGCAGTGGACGTCTTTCGGCTGAGAGAGAGAGAGTTTTAGACATAAAAAATATATAGAAGAATGGTATAATTATACCTATAGCGTACCATTTACATTAGTTGGTTTTGTAAATCATGTTATTAGGTACTTAAAAATACATTTTTGATTGCAATAGGCCTGTTGACAAAATTTGGAAATTCGTTTAAAACTATAGCTTACCCCCGGTTTCTGAAACGCAAATCAACGAAAAAATTACGTAGCAAGTTGATAATCTCTATTTAAAAGCAGTTTGGGTTTCTGAACAAGCCTAGTGACAGTATGTCATCGATTTGATGTTCCAAATGTCAGATCTCGAATTAATGGCCGATTAAGGTAATTTTGGATTTCCGGAAAGCTTTTTCGCATGTTGACAGCTTGTTACAGTCTTCAGAGTTAATTCGCTAAAATCGACCAATTAACAAAGTGTCACAATAAATGTCACCAGTATTTTGTAAAATCTATCCATTTTCTGTGCGAAATTTTCAAAGAAAACATAAAACGTTCTTACGAAATATATAAGTCGCAGCTCGTGGCTTCGCTCCCGTGAGAATTTCGGGATAAAATACCTTATATGCTATTCCCGAAAATTTTCTACCCGTGTAGGTACCAAATTTCATCTATTCGCCTAGTAGATTTTGCGTGATTGCGTCAAAACTTCCAACTTTTATTCAAACTTGCACATTTATATAATAAATAAAATATGGCAAATCATGTTCTATTGAACATGATTTGCCATATTTTATTGACATGTCATCGACAAAAGCCCCAAAAAAAAATAAAAAAAAACCACAGACACGACCAGGGCTCGAACCCGGACCCCGCGTTTCAGAGGCAAGGTCTTTCCCACTGCGCCGCGAAGGTCGTCATATAAAGTGGCAAAAGTCGAATTTGGCATTTGTTGTCAACAGAAGAGACAAAACTAGAGCGTTGGATGTTACAAGGAGTATTTGGAAACTCTTTGGATAGAAACAAACATGAATGAGTGAATGAAAAAAGTCAAACAGTCGATTAGATAATTTTACGGTGAATAGCTTTTCAGAAACTCAAAGTTGTTTAGCAGATTGTTAATTATGACACTCTGTTACCAAATTCAATACTTGACATGCTTTTCGGAAACCGAGCGTTAGTATCTATTTTACCCCAAAATATAATATTTTTTGAAAAATAGGCCTTTTATGTTTGTATTTTGTGTTTTTATAAATGAATTTAAAATTGACACTTAAAAGGCCAAGACTGTCATGGCGTCATGAATGACGTCACGCCTCGCGAAACAGTCGAGTTTGTTTATGTCAGTCAAGGAGATTTTTTAATAAATAATAGATTCCTCTTATTATAAATACTGTATAGTGCCCCAGTGTAAAAGCACAACGATAAAAACGCCAAACAAACTATTCATATACGTTCCAAACAAGAAACAAATACGGTAAATAATGGTTAGAAATGGCAAGGAGGCAAGATGCTCATAGTTTATCAACTAGGTATTTCAAACTTTGTATTCGCTAACCTCAAAATCAGTTAATTACATTACACAGTAGGTAAATGCGACTCTCTGACTGGTAATTGCTAATTAAATAAAACTTTATTTGTTTTTCACATTATACTTACATAGAAGTTTTAACATTGCGGAATCCCGATGAGCAAAAGTCGGTGTTCGATCCGAAAATTTTTCCAAGCATAACGGCGTCAATTTTGGGCAAATTGCTTTGGTAAATCCTGATTTCATGGTGTCTTTAAGATTAAACTTCAAACAAACTATCAATTTAACAATAACTGCTAAAAAACGAAAAGCGTATAAAAATAATCTGTTCACTTTATACGAAAATGACAGCTACAACATGATGTTTTGCGAAGAGTGACGTCACGCTTCTCTGATTGGTGTTTAATGTCACGTGATTGAATGCCTCATTTTACCGATTTTATTTTCCAAAAATATTATTAATCTTATATTATTTTAATAAAAATAATGTTTTTTTGTTTACTACATATCATGATTAATCATTAGAAACTCTAAGCCACCCGATTTATTCTTAGTGGAAACAGGCCTATTCATTTATCGATCAATTTACAGCACTTTAATGTTAAAATTCAAAATTAACAATGAAATAGTGACAGACCACAGTAGAAAATTTAACTCAGTTTCATTAGAAATTTCCGACGAAACGGAATAATTCAAAGCTTTTGAAAATCAAATAGCATTTTATTGCAGTTGCTCGATTCACAGGAAGCTGCATGCAGTTCCACAGTAAAACTGGAAGTGGTTTTATGCAACGAATAAAATATACCTTACTAATCAAAAGAGGTAGTCATCTTATAAATAGTACCTACCTACTTAAATGGAAAATTTTCTTAAAAGAAAATCTCATTTCGTGAAAACGATCATTGGGCTATAAATGTTTAATGTGTACATATATTTAGTTAGAGTTAAAGTTGTAATATGTCATTACATTTCAGTAAATAAATTGGGCAATTAAAATCCGCAACATGCTTCGTCAAAAATATTTAGTCTAATAAGCCACCCCGCATCGTACCTGGATCAAAAGTTCCCATTATAAATCCTCCTGTAAATCATTAAAAATCATTTTTTTGGCAATTAAGAGCCCGCTCTAGGCCAGCGAAAATTAAATTTTCCCCCGCTACCCGCTACCTAGCTCGCCCGCACGCATCCAATCCGCGTTCTAGACAAATGCTCGCGGGGCCGCGGGCGGCGCGGCGGCTCAGAGGTGGATGGTTAAAACATGCGGGCAATTATACGTATTATTTTTTTAAAAGCTTTATAAAATGATATTAAAAAAGTAAGTAACATAATCCCTGCTTTATTTATAGAGTAATTTATACAAAAATTTTCAATCTTAATTTTAATGTATTACTTGAATAATAGCAGTTTAAAGTGTTAATTATAGGTGATTTGGAGGCAACTTCGCAATTTTTTTCTATCGAGAAAATTTTATGCAATCGTGTTTTTGAGTAACATAATCCCTCGTGCTAATCCTGAAGTTTGCTATATCTTAATTTTACATTCAGTTTTACATTAATATAGATATTACAGACGATCATGTGAAGCAATCTGGCCTAGTACGGGCCCTTAAATCATTATAAAACTTTAGTGTACATAGATAATTAGCAGCGCCTTGAGGCTCTGCTCCCGTGGGAATTTCAGGATAAAAAGATCTTCCCGATTACTAAATTTATTGTAAATCGGTTCAACAGTTCTTGAGTTACAAATGGTGTAACTAACCTGACTATATTTTATTATAGGATTGTGAAATATCAGAAAAGTTTTTGTTCAATAATCGTGTAAAATTTTATATCGAGAACAATTTAACTTGTACAACATCCGGGTCCAATTTGGCACTGTTTTTGATGTGTCTATCCGTTGTAGTTTTCTTCTGAGCTGGGCTAGGCTCCAAATGACCTATTTCATACAAATGAAAAAGTTGATACAAATAATACGTATGTATGTATTTTGAAACATTGGGAATAAAACAAAGAAAATATAACAGAATGATTTTGCATAAAAATTTGGAAAAATTGCATTTTTATCAAAAAGATTTACTTAGGTAGGAACTTAATTTCATGTGAGTCTACTTTTTAATTGAATAGGTGTGTGAAAATTAAGCAATTCGTCTATTATAAAAAGATACAAATCTAACGAGCTATAAAGCTAGTTTCAACAAACGAAAGCTGAAAAGCTTTAAATTTTGCGTTTGACAGGGAAAATAAACTTTGTATCAGAATGAAAGTGTTAATTGAAATTCACTTTCGATCATTCGATCTCGCAGGAATATCCGTCAAGTTTAGGAATTTAGGATCGAGACCCGACAACAATGCTGAAAGTTTAGCAGACAGAGGGGAACGTCATATCCACACGTCTGGTATTTCGTGGACACGATCGGAAAATTGATTCTTCGGAGATGGAAATATTAAATCCTCGGAATATCTAAAAGTGAATACGAGCAAAATAGATTTACTCATAACTTATGAGTCCAACGTTCGTGCTCGGTTAAATTAAATGGCGGGTAAAACCGAATGCACTAGCAAGTAGCTTTCGTCAGTAATTGAACTGTCAAATGCAAAGAAATGGTCTAATCTCGCTAAAGATATGAACACTCATGTTATTATTATTATTAAAATAATTCAAGCCTATTTTACAGATAAATAAAATAATCAGCCTGTTAATAAAATAACTACAACTTGAACATTCTTCATGTTTGAGACTGTCTCAAGCAAATCTGAAGAAAACCTGAAATAGTACTTAGGGTACTTTTTACCCGGATTGTAGTTATATTATCTATTAAATTGTTGCCATAATCCTGCTATTCCATGAAATTAAAGTCATTTTAAATAGGTGATGGGCCAATCTCTTTATTCTTGTCTCAATACCATCATTCCAAATGTAATTTATCATAAGGTATATATCGAGCAGCCATTAAACCAACGCCATGGAGCTAAAAACCACTGGTAGTCTATATTCATCTTTTTTAAATTATGATTTATTAAAAAAACTTAAAATAACACAAAATTGTTAACAAAATATAGCGCTAAGATTCGTCATATTAGTCAAATTCATATATTTTTCATTTACATTGTAGCTGCGTGCGCCTCGAGGCTCCGCTTTTCGAGATAAAAAGTAACCTATGGTACCCTATGTGCTATTCCTGGTATTTATCTACCCGTGTACCATCTGTGTATTTCATCGAAATCCGTCAAGTAGATTATGCGTGATTGAGCAACAAACATACTCACTCACACACATCCAAACTTTTGCATTTATAGCATAAATGGAATGCTTGAATTTAAACTCAAATATGTTTTTTTATTATATAATTTAATTTCTGTTCTGGTACCCCCTGTACCTAAAACATGTGTAATTTATTTTAATGGGATTTATTCAATTTATTCCTAGCTTCTTGGCTTGGCTTGGCCACTTGGCTAACGATTCGCAAAGCCGACTATCCGTCAATCCAGCCATTGGTTGACCGAGTTCTATCTGAAACCTATAAATTTTATATCGGATTTAATTCAATCCGATATAAAGTTCAGTTAGACTAGACAATATTTTCTTATCTCCTTGTCTTGCGGTTCACGAAGCTGGCTATCCGTCAATCCAGCCATTGGTTGACCGACTTCTATCTGAAACCTATAAATTTAATATCGGATTACAAAACAAAATTTTCCTAGCTCCCTGTGTTGCGGTTCGCAAGGCCGGCTATCCGTCAATTCAGCCATTGGTTGACCGAGTCCTATCTGAAACCTATAAATTGAATATCGGATTATTAAGTTCAGTTAGACTATATTTTCCTAGCTCCTTGTCTTGCAGTTCGCAAAGCCGGCTATCCGTCAATCCAGCCATTGGATGACTGAGTCCCATCTGAAACCTATAAATTTTACGAGACCTCAGAATCTGTCTGACGTTTTAATCCGACATGAAGCAAGCTTAGACTAGCTGCGATTTACTTGGATTTTATTACTTTCTACCAGTTACTAATCTTGGATAGGTTGATACCACATGATTGATAACTATTTTATTAACCCGTCTGCTAAAAAGTCTCATGATTTTCGCATACAGAATTTTTAAATCAGAAAGCCGCTAAACGGTTTTTCCTTTGTTTTTCTTAGTAAACTTAGTTATTGCAAATTGACGTAAATGGTAAGCCTATATAAGTTCCTCGTATTATATTTAATACTAGCTGTTGCCCGCGGCTTCGCCCGCTTAGCTTAGATGAAAAATATTTTTGTGTTTCAAACTGTTGTTCAGCAGAAAATGCTCATCAGATTGAATGATTTTCACTAAGGCGCCATTTCCATACATCTTATAGCGTAGCTGAACTCTTGGAGTTCTTCATCAGATGTTCCAGATCTTCAATTTTTATACGTCAGCAGAAAATACTCATCAGGTTGAATGACTTTTGCTAAGAGCCATTTCCATATATGTTATATTGTAGCTGGTCTCTTGGAGTTCTTCATCAGATGTTCCTGATCTTCAATTTTTATACGTCAACAGAAAATGCTCGTCAGATTGAAAAACTTTTGCAAAGGTACCATTTCTATATGCCTTATAGTTTAGCTGTTCTGTTATGGTTCTTCATCAGGTGTTCCAGTTTTCAAAATAAATTATAGCCTATATGTTGCCCAGGCTTAATAGCTATACAACAAAAAAAGTTTCATTCAAATCCGTCCAGTAGTTTTTGCGTGAAACGCGTACATACATACAGACAGACAGACAGACAAGAAATTCCAAAAAAATTTTTTCGCTTTCTATTATTCTTTTTAAGTGTCCCTCTATCCATTTCAGTCAAAAATTCTAAATGTACAGACAAAATATTTTTACTGTTTTTTACTGTGTGTATTATATGTATAGATAATCTCTTTCTAAATCTACTTATAGGTACTTTTTTCTTCGTTCTGATTTCACAGGCTTTTGTCTATCGGTGACGGTAAGTGTGTAGGTAATTAGATTGTTGAATCTAAAGTTATGAGCATTATGCTAGCAAAAAAACTAATAAAAAGTATTACCTATTTAAATGATACTAGAAATAGAAAAGCTTTTTAAGTAAAGTAGAAAGTAAAAATGAATCCTCACTTATTCGGTCGGTTCACCCAATCTTTGAATACTAATTTGATTTTTAATATTGTTAGGTACTCAATTAAGTCAGTTTTATTACTTGTAGAAATATTAATGAATCTGAGTTCAGAAATTAAATTCCATTATTATGGCGGATAATATTTGGAGATGGGAAAATGGCTTACATGTTTAAGGTAGCCTTTATCTATATCTATGGAATTTATAGTATGCGTAACAATTTATGCTATTTTGCGATTATGTACTTCGGTCGCCATATGTAATAGTTTTTACACTTCACTATTCAAAGACTTTCTAAGCCACAGAAGACAGCGAACTAGAATAGGAAACTGGACGAGCGAAGAGGCAGAGGTCACATGTGGAGTACCACAGGGCAGCTGTATCTCCCCCACTCTCTTCTTGGTTTACATAGACAGTTTGTGCCGACTAAAACTCGATGGTGGCACAGTTTTTTTTTTACCTTTGCGGATGACACTGCACTTTTCTTCAAAAGTAATACGTGGGAGGCAACTTTCCTCATTGCCCAAAAAGGCCTACAATTAACTAATAACTGGCTCACTGACAATCTCCTAACATTAAACACAAGTAAAACGAAATATATAACATTTGCCTTTAAATCTAATTTTCAACCCCCCACCACCTTCACAATAACCGCCCACGTATGTAACAAAAATCCCAAAGCTGTGCTTGTCTCTAACTTGAAAGAGTCGAATACCTAAAATACCTTGGAATAATTATTGACCAGACACTTTCCTTTAAACCACACCTCGAATCCCTAACAACCAGACTGCGCAAACTAATATATATCTTCAAAACAATGAGACACATATCAGATCGTAAAGTTATTATGATGGTGTACAAAGCCCTTTGTCAATCGCTTATTAACTATTGTATTACCACATGGGGCGGAGTAGCCAAAACTAACCTTCTAGAAGTAGAAAGAGCTCAAAGATACATCCTAAAGGTAGCAGCTGGCCTCCCCTTCCAACATCCAACTGATAAGCTTTATAAATATTGGGACGTACTCACCGTCAGACAAACCTATATTTTATACACCACACTTAAACAACACTCCATAACGCAGTACGACCCGAGCAAATTTAGAAACAGACGACGAAACAGAACCGTTTGCGAAATCCCCCTCACAACACAGCTGCCTCATTTTTTCCTCACCTTGGACCATACTTATATAATAAACTAAACATACACCTTAACATATACCCCCTCCAAAAATATAGCTGCAAAAAACTAATTACAACCTACTTAAAAACACTAGATTATTCTGCTACTGAAAACCTACTAGAACCTCTTTTTTTTTTTTTTTTTTTTTTTTTAACGTGTGGAAAGACCCTCGTCCCGTCCATCCGGCCACGGGAAGCCGGACAGGTGTGTGGGACTTGAACCCACTAAAACCACACGGTGCCAACGCCTACCGCATTTGTGCCGGGACCATGTGCTACTCTCGCTCCACAGCCCCGGCGCGGCGGCCGCTACCACGGCGGCCTCGGCTCGGCTGCTCTCCTCGGAGCAGCCAGCGGGACGACTCGTCAGCCTTCAATTCTACCCGCTAGGGAAAGGCACGCTTGACACGAGCGCGCCTTTCTACTCGGGACCGTTAAGCCGGACGACGGAATCCCTGTTTCCGCCGCCCGACCGGCCGTTAATGTGGGGGCAGCTGAAGCAGGCCGTAAGCCCGCCTTCTGCGCCCCGGGCGCCGGCGGCGGATGTCGAGGTCTGTGGTATTCTCACGCACCCTCTCCGCCGCCTCTTTGCGGAGCATAACGCTCTCCGCAAAGGCCTGCATTGCTGTCCACGACGTCTCACTGTCGACCATACATTGTACGACAGTCGACAGTGAGAGGTCGTTCCCCACGACCGCGCACAACTCTGCGCGGTCCTCCACCCAGGCTGGGCAGACTTCTAATGTGTGCTGGGCATCTTCGTCCAGGCATCCGTCGCAATGGTGGCAAACGGCAGACGGCTCCCGACCCGCCACGCGACACAGATACCCCCCGAAGCAACCATGCCCGGTGAGTATCTGCGTCAGGCGGAATGTCAGTAGGCCGTGCTGCCTCGCCAACCATAGGCCCAGCACTGGACGGACTGCCTCAACGGTCCTATGCCCAGCAGCGGGCTGCTCCAGCCTCAGGCTCCACTCCGAACCTACTAGAACCTCTACGCTAACCCAATCACACTTTGCAACCCTTTTACTACTATACTTGATTGCCCTCACACACGCCTTTCATCCATTCATAAAACCACGTCCTTACACACACACACACAATTCCCACACATGATACCTACAAACCACAACAACCTTAATACCAATAGAATAGTGCTCCCATCTTCTATTTTATAAGTAATTTTACGAATACAAAAATGTAATAACAAAATAATATAACTTTAGTTTAATAGTAGATATACAAGTGTCACCAGCAGCAACTACAACAAGTAGTCCAAGGGAGGGGCCTAGTTACCTGTAGCTCAGGTCTCATTGGAGACCTATTTCAGGAGCTAGTCTCTTCACAAAGTCTACGAATGTATCCTAGTTCTTTAGAGTTGTATTGTATTGATACATTAGCTATAAGTACATTGTTTTTATTTTATTTTTTTATTTATTCTTTTGTGAAGAGAAAATAAACGTTTTTATTATATATTATTATACTGACCAAAAAAGGAGTGTTATGTTTTCAGGCTTCATGTATTTAAATATGTATGTAAGTTTCTTTATTCCACCATTAGTTCAGAACGGCTTAACAGATTTTGATGTGAGAGTTGTTGTTAGATTCCTTGCAATCCTCCGAGTGACATAGGCTATGTAAGTTGTCAGTCGTGTGTTTTTATTTTTAAATAATTATCTTGTTACTTACTTTTTTTTAGTGTGACCAAAGTATGACCGATTAAGGTCACTGTCGTGGCTGGGGAGTGTGGCAGATTGGCGATAAGATAACCTTACATATAACCTCTTCAGCGTAGAGTCATCATCATCGGGGTGATTCTAGTGGGTTCAGGTCCCACTTGCCGCTTCCCTGCTCGTCGGGATTGGAATAGCGTTGCAGGACTATCGATAGTTGACCTTGAAAAATAGTCATACTATCGATAGTATCGATAGCCAATAGTTTGCAATACTATTGGTGCTACCCAAAACTATCGATACTATCGATAGTATTGCTTTTCAATACTATCAGTATCGATACTATTGAATTACAATACTATTGAATTTTTACAAGCTATCGAGAATGCGATAGTATCGATTGTTTGTTGAAATATAAGTGTCAATACTATCGATAGTATCGATAGTTTTGGGTATCATCAATAGTATTGCAAACTATTGGCTATCGATACTATCGATAGTATAACACGTGTCGATAGGACTTAGATAGTATGACTATTTTTCAAGGTCACAATACTATCGATAGGCAACACTATTGCTGCAACACTAGATTGGAACGCGAAGCGGTATGAGAAGGCATTTCCTTCTCGAGAATGTTTCCTTTATACAACTATAATCTTCACCAATAAGTATTTATTTTTCACAATTTTGATTTGTATCAAATATTAAAAATATAGATTTGTGTAGGTAGATTAACCTTTTCTTTTCTCCAAAAACTGAAAGTTGCGTAACCTGAAAAATTCAAACTTAGATTTTTGTACTCATCATAATACGTATAACATTTAAAATATTAAATTTATGCACAGGTGACATTTTATGAGAGTCATTAAAAATTACTTAGTTGCCAAATTACCCTTATAAACATTTTGACCCCTAAATTCTATAACTATATGGTTCTAAAATATACCAAAACAATGTGTGATGGTTTTGCTAATTGCGGAGTAATTGTAATTAAATGTCGCTAAAGGCCTACCTGCATAATTTTGTTAATTAGAAACTCAATTGTCAGAAGATTAACTCACCTTGGAAATTTTTTGTGGAGGGTCCTTTGTAATTAAGGGTAAAGAGTAAAGAACTGTAGAAAATCTATACATATAATAAAACAGTAAAAATATTTTGTCTGTACATTTAGTATTTTTGACTGAAATGGATAGAGGGACACTTAAAATGAATAATAGAAAGCAAAAAAATTTTTTTGGAATTTCTTGTCTGTCTGTCTGTCTGTCTGTCTGTCTGTCTGTATGTATGATCACGCTAATCTCCGAAAGTACTGAATCGATTTGAATGAAACTTTTTTTGTTGTATAGCTATTAAGCCTGGGCAACATTTAGGCTATAATTTATTTTGAAAACTGGTACACCTGATGAAGAACCTTAACAGAACAGCTAAACTATAAGAATTATGGAAATGGTTCCTTAACAAAAGTCGTTCAACCTGATGAGCATTTTCTGATGACGTATAAAAATTGAAGATCTGGAACATCTGATGAAGAACTGCAAGAGACCAGCTACACCATAACATATATGGAAATGGCGCCTTATTAAAAGTCGTTCAACCTGATGAGCATTTTCTGCTGACGTATAAAAATTGAAGATCTGGAACATTTGATGAAAAGCTCCAAGAGAGATTTTTCATCTAAGCGAAACTCACGCGGGCGAAGCCGCGGGCGACAGCTAGTGTATAAATATACGGATGTAATTTTCAGTAGGTACCTATCATTCCATCCAAGATGCAACCCAATCTGAAAATGATCATTTTTCATCTTAACCTGGCCGGAGTTCAAACCTGAGACTCAGTGGTTCAGAGACACACACTGTGCCACAGAGGCCTACAAAAAATAGTAATATTTTACTATTGATAAGTTTCATTAGTAATGTATATGTATGTATATGTAGATTATACCTAAAATAAAATCATACTAAACTTGTTTAGAATATTAGATAATGTTGGGCTAACTTTAGTTTGCCGTACGTTTATAACAGCCCCTCGTCTGAATCAGGTAAACAGTCTCCTTACATGACATTTTCAGCAAATTGTTTTAGGATACAGTTATATGACTACTTTGTTACGTGTAAAACGAAATAAGAATACAATAAATTGTGTGTAAAAGAGGAGCGCTGTGCCAGACTATTTAAAATCCGAGGATTTCGACCCATTAGTGGATTCCTCATATGCCCAGACCGCAGCTATTCGGACAAGGCATTTTTAATACTTTCTTGAAGGAGCGCATGAAAATGCGAATACTAAGCAAATGTAAATGTGTAGTTTAGTCTCCATTTTAGATAAAAATTTGAAAGGCGTTGAAATCAGTTGATTGCCAAAAATTTGCGAAGCACGAACCACTTCCAGACCTCCGCGACAGTGTCTTCTCTGTGACATAATATTAGCAAACCCGCATTATTACTCCTTGCATTGCCGTTTATTTTTACAAGATCAATCACAATCACAATCTATTCTTATTTATCTTGCAAAATTTGTGAATCTAACAAGCTGGTTACAGATTTGAAATTTTACGTGCTGAGTTATCTCCGTCTTCTTTAACTGCACGGGCATTTTTTTACTGTTTGTACTTCACTCATTTTTTCGTCACAAAGTGAAGATTAACTAATATAATAGCAAGACTAGGTACTTTATGACTACAAACTAGCTTCAATCCGCGGCTTCGCCCGCGTAAATTTCCTAAGAGACCAGAATTTTTTTCCGGGATAAAAGGAACTCTATGTCCTTCTCAGTACTTCTATATGTCTGAAAATTTTTAAGAAGATTAGTTTAGTAGATAAAGCTTGAAGAGGTAACAAATAAACACATTTCCGCATTTATAATATCAGTTGGGATTTGGATAAGGCAAGGGTAAATCAGGCCTGCCAGTCGTTATGAGAATAAATTTTAAGTTAAGATGTTCTCAAGCTCCTGCAAAAATGTCTAGATAGTATAGAGCAACATGGAATCCCGCGCGGAAGTCCTTGTTGCTCGAAGCTAGATAGTGAAAGTGGAAGAGTTTTTACCCTGAATATTTCCATGTCAGTCTATCATCGAGGACAATTCTAACCCCATGTTATAAACACATTATCAATGTCATATCATAAGAAAAGAGGATATCATCTCACTTATCAAAACTTGTTATACAGGTCAGAAGTAACGTTACGAGTGCTGACAATAAATAAGAAATTGAGTCAATAACAGGCGCCTTGGCCCAGTTTGGGGATGTGGTTTTCCACGGCCTATATTTTCTTTGCGTTCTCCGTAAAACTTTATTAGTACCGACGAAACTATTGGAGTGTGAACTTATGAAAGCTATCACTCGGCTTCCGCTATTATTTTTTGGTCGTATATCTCATGAACAGTTGAATAATTTTACTTCCTACATTAAATAATGCAAAAGTTTGGATGTGAGTTTTGTGAGGATGTTTGTTACTCAATCACGCAAAATCTACTGGACGGATTCCGATGAAATTTAGTACACGGGTAGAAAAATACCGGGAATAGCACATAGGGTACTTTTTATCCCGAAAATCCCACGGGAGTGAAGCTCCAGGGCGCGGCTAGTGAAATTATAATAAATAGATAACAAGTATTGTATATCTAAGTAATAGAAAATTGACATTGTTCATGTTTTTGAATACCTATACGGCTATACAAATTTGATGATCTACTTTATTCTTCGAGCAACAAGGACTTCCGCGCAGGAGTCCGTGTTGCTCTATGACTTTATTCGATCGATTTATAAATTCGAGGAATTCCATGCTTTTTGGCGCATGTTTATGAAACGAATATGAAATACTGAAATTGAATCTCTGTTTGAATATCAAAGTTTGTCTGTCATAACATCGTCTCTAAAGCTATGTTGTTCCTAGGTCCAGAGTTTGATTTGGCTTTTGCCAAAAAAATACCTATTTTAGGTGTAATTACTATTTTCTAAATAAATATCTAGTTATATTTACCCTTTCGCAGATAGTTCGTCGCCTCAGTGCTTGTTTGTTCTATCTACCAAATTTATCAAAAATGAACTTTGAATGCAGTATTGTTAGAAATTAAATTTCAGTCCTGTTAGATAAAAAATATCCCACCAAAAACATTCTGTAAAAAACTAGCCAAGTCTCGATGGAGCTGTTTGTTTGTCTCTAAAAAGTAATGAAATCTAGACAAAGTCGTTCCAAGTCTAAGGTTCCTTACTGCGATTTCTTTATTATTATATTTAATGTTGTGTGACTTGGCCGTTGAAGGGTACACAAGGGTACAAAACCAGGTGCTCCATGACACCATTACACTAATCTGTCGCCAGAACCGCTACCCATTGACGATGGAAAATTGCCACTTGGAAAACGTTGATTCAATAACCAGTCAATTGTAGGCTTGATAAAGCCATTAATGTATAAAGAATGTTCAACGGCCAAGTCACACAACATTAAATATAATAATAAAGAAATCGCAGTAAGGAACCTTAGACTTGGAACGACTTTGTCTAGATTTCATTACTTTTTAGAGACAAACAAACAGCTCCATCGAGACTTGGCTAGTTTTTTACAGAATGTTTTTGGTGGGATTTCACTTCTTTTTGTAGAAACGTGGACATATTGATTTATTTTATTAAATTTTCTTATTTGACACAGTTTTTTTTCTTTTTAGGAGTAGTTTTGTTATTATTACAAATCTTTCTTTTCTTTTTTTCCGGTTCTGATTCTTGTACAGTGAGCAACAGTTTTTCGTATTGCCCATTCGCGTTCATTATTTAATCTTTTAGACGGTTTAGACCGTTTAATTTCTATAAGATCGGCGCGGTATTTACGCCTAAGCCGGTTGTATTCGGTGATCGCTGAAGCTTGAGCTTTTATACTCTTGAAGTCAACATTTATGAGATGAACCCATCGAGATATTATGTACTAATTTCGATGGATGAACCATACCATACCCATGAAGATTGGTTACTAGAATTTTAGACCATAGAGCTAGCAAAAAAATGTTTAATTGATTTTTTTTCTTATGTCTATGTTCTAGAAATTTATTCCACAGAATATTGCATGGAAGTAGTAAGTACTTTATTGTACAAAGTACTTATTACTTCCATGGAATATTTTAAAGAATAACTGAAAATTAGCGATTCCAAGGAAAAAATAAGACTTCATCGAAGTTTTATTTTTCCCATGCAATAATGCAGCTAGTGTTCTAAAAACCAGAGACCAAATAAATTTAAAAAAATGGTTATTGTCTGTCATTATTGGCCTATCACGAGCAGGGTTTCCAACTTGTGGCTTACCCCAAATAAAAGTAAATAATATTTCGTTTGTTAATTTGATATGTAGGGATTTTTTTATTTGACACTTGATCAGTGTTATCAAATTGAGGGTTTTAGCCCTAAATTAAGGGTCAAAATATAGATAGATAGATAGATAGATAAAGAATTTTATTTGTAGCCACAACAACACATACAGTTTCTTACAACAAACAACGAAAAATATACAAACGAAAAAATAAATGTGTGTTGCAGCAATACAAAAAGGTCACACCTCAGTGGCACTATTACCCGGGGGGCAATATACTGATTTTCAGTTGTGACCAGATGCGAGTGCGAGGTGCAAATATTAGAAAAGATAAAATAAAAAAGATTAAATAGTACAATAAGAAAGTGATAGCTAATAGGAAAATGCAATAAATAAATACATACTTATAGGAAAAGGACAGAACTAGCATATTAATTAAGAATAGTAGGAACGCGCTTGACTAGGTGACAGGTGACAGTGACAGCAACCGTTAACGGCGACCAGTTGGGTTGTTTTTTTTTATATGTTTTCTATGTGTTATACTTGATGAGTATTTTTTATTCATTCCTCAGCACTTTGACAATTTAAATGTAACAATATCATTTAAACCACCATAATCATTACCAATTTTCGACATAATTGGGGCCTCATGCAAGTTGATAACCTTATTTTCGTCATCAAGCATTAGGAGGCATAATATTTTCAATTTTTCATACTGAACTTGAAGAAGCGGGCAACTCTTAAAAGCAGAATGAAAACAGACAACAACGAAAAATTTGTCTTTTAAGTACAATCAAAATATAACGAGTATGGCAAATACTTGGCATTTTCTGGCCAGAGATCATCTCCAAGCGTGAGCTCTGTGGGAAATGTGCAACGCGATCGGCCACACGCTTCGAAGAGACCCATATACTAGGCAAGCTCTCGAGTGGATGCCACAGGACAAGAGAAAAGTTGGTCGACCCAAGCAAACCTGGCAGCGGCGTACCGTTGCAGCGGAAAGGCAGTCGTTCTCTCCTGATCGGAAGCAAAGTGCATTGCCCAGGACAGAATCCGATGGAGAAGCACTAAAACTAATATTTAGATGAAGAAGCACTAAAAATAAAAATGTAATTATTATGGTAGTAATAAACCTAATAAAAATGTAATTACTCTTTTATTATGATTAAGCAGAAGGGGAGACATTCGCTCAAAAGTGGGACGCTATAGGCTAAATTAAATAAGAAGATGTGTCCCTCTACGCTGGACTTATGCAATGACAGTCGATTTTTTTATGTAGCTATAGAAGGGGGCGTTGCCATAGAGATATGGTAATCTCTAATACAGCTGAGACCTGCTGAGGGTTCTTCATGAGATACTTCAGACCTTCGATTTTTGACATCAAATGAAGCGGCCCACCAAGTTGAATATTTTTTGTAAAGGCGGTATGTCGATTTCTAATAGTTTGATTGGGCTCTTGTGTTTTCTAATTAGGGTCATCAGGTACTCCAGATCTTCGATTATCCTAGTTTTTGTAGTTTTCCCTTTATGTGACCATTAAAACCTAACTCTGTACCAAATTTCAGCTCTCTGAGTTTATGGGAAGTACTAGTTCTATTTTGATGATCATGAGTGAGTGAGTGTCGAAAATGCGAAACTTTGCTTTCGCTTAATTTCGGAACTAAATGACCTACAGACTTGAAATTTTGGATTTTAAGTATGTGATTATAGCTTACTGGATGACGAAAATTTCTTCGTTCTGGTCTTATCCAGAGGTTCTCAAATAGGGGCCTGAAAATGCGGCGAAATGGTTCCTGTAAAGGATGGTACGGCAGTGTTTGCTTCGCGCTCGACTTGGCGGGGGCACTGCCGTGCCCCCTGATTTATAACTTTTTACTCTTAAAATAACAAAAAATTAATTCCAATTTTATTTGTCACACGACACTGTAATGAAATGTTAGTGCTTGTTTGTTCTATATCCAGCGATTGTTTTATGTCCTCACTCGTATAGGACGTTCAGAGCTTGCTTGTTCTATGTCCACTCAACCGACCAATCATAGCCCGCGACGTCATGTCCGCCATTTTGTTTGATTGTCACTGTGGCAGGAGACATCGCAACAAGTACTTTGTTGCTCCCGAAAATAATTCGAAAAAACTTGTTTTGACGAAGTTTTTGGTGTTTAATCTTATTTTATACATACATAAATTGTTTAAAAGTAAGTCACGGTCTGATTATAAACAAGAATTCAATCAGACGCTGCCTCAGAGTGTGCAGTAAGCACTTTTAAATTTTCACTTGAGTTCGTTTTGAATTTATAACAGGGTGTTGTTTTTCAGCGACTTTGTTGAACCATCTCCAAGCTAAGTCCAAGAGTGTTATCGTATAAGTACATTGCTATTCTTAGTAATGTCAAAGAATATAAGTAGGTATTACTAGCAACCGCCCGCGTAGAATTCGATTCTCCGACTCCGCTCAGCTCAGCTCAGCTGTTTGTAACTCAATACCTGCATTTGGTTTTTGGCAGCAACACGGTACTATTAACTAGTTAAGGTTTACACTCCTCAATTATTGAGCTATTGTGAACGGAGTAGGGAGTCTTTCGGGACCGGGACCGCGGTCCTAGACGCCAAAACTTGCTTGCTTCGTGTGCAAGTTTTTTTCATGAACTATGCGGTGGAATAAAGAAAGCATAGCCCTAAAAACATAACAGTCCTCTTTAGGCAATCGTGTTAAAAATACTAAAGTTAGTAAGTAGTAAACTAATTGAGTTCAGCATAGTGTTTTTTTCTTTTTCTTTTAAACCTATAAAACATCTTATTAACTAAAATAGTTTTGCTTTTTTATTTGTTATGAATAATATCGTGAATTAAACACCACCCTGTATAATATACCTGGGAGATAGAACAATTAAGCACGCAAATATGATATAGTCACTTTGTCCTATGTCGAATGTGGTAATGTTCTATGTCCACATTCGTAATTATTTTTGTGCATTTTTGTTCTATCTCCACATAAAAACTGTAATAAAAGGTATAATAATTTCCCTTCTACAGATAAAAGTTATAACCATTAATTCATAGGTAACTCATGTATTTTTAAAGACCTTCAAAAGTAGAAGCTAAAGCTTTTTTAAATAAATACAGCAAAAAACGCTTCTCCTGTAAAATTTGACTGATGGTAGATAGAACAAACAAGCACTGAAGCGACGAGTTGACGAGCCATCACAACAATTAAACTATTGTGACTTGTTTAATGTACTCAAAAGTATTAAATCATGGAATGAATAAATATACCTATTTCGCATTTTGTTATAATTAACTGCGTCCCAAAAACACCTTTTCTCAACAAAAGTTTCAAATATTTTGCCATGCAAAGAGAATGGGACTCTTGAATTATGTACTAGCTCAAAGTTTTTAATGTCCCTGTTGATTTTATGGCTTTAATGGCAAAGTCTTCATTATGCAGATTGTGTTTTCTTCAGTTACTAAATTTATGATTTCGGGAAAGGACTTTGTGTAGGCTTACTTCGTTTGTATTCTCGTAGATTATATTTAAGTATTATAAAGTCGTACTTGTATATTGTACTATTATTATTTTAGCGAGAATTTTCTACTGGTGGGACTCCCCTTTACGTTTTTTTCCCGTCTATCCTAGATATCTGAATATGTTGAGGTCGTCTAGCCATCTTCTCTTGGCCTGCCTCTATTATACGCTCTATTACATTAGTCTATTACACTGCGCATCTACTACTTCAAAAAAAAGTTAAATAATAAATAGAAGGAATTGATCATCAAATATATAAAAATCTTCCGTTATTGACAACGCACAGCCAAAACTACTGCATGGGCGTAGGAAGCTGAAATTTGGCATGTAGGTTCTTTAGGGAGTGTAGGGGAGCACTAAGAGAGGATTTCCAAAAATTCCTACGGGAACAAAAGCCCGAACCCATGCTAGTATTTTTATTTACTGAACAAATTATAGTCCACATACGTTTTGAACCCCTTCTGGGTATTTTACTTCTTCGTCTTTACATTCACAGCAGCAGGGTTAACTAATAATTCGATGTCACTGATTTATGTACGGATAGCCTGAAAAGCCCTTATTTATTGGCTATTTACAATACAGCCAATTTACTGGGCCATTCCGAATTGATCCCAGGTCCCATTGTAGTGAAATTTATTCGATTTTAGTGTATTGCGTGGAAATGTCTGACATAAATATTGAATGCGGGTTAAATTAACACTTTCCCTGGCGGTTACGCCATGTATATTTATTTAAGTATTATAGAGACAAATCTAATAAGGTTTTTGTATATCTTTTGTATATTAAATAGTGTTTGTAAATGAATAAAATAAATAAAATTTAAAAATAGACACTTAATGTAATAATAAATATTCAAAGGTAATAAGATTAATAGATCAACACTTTATTTCACTAAAAGAATAAATAAAATAGTGACAAAAGTTAATAGCACACAAAGACGGGCTAAGGTATCTAAGTACATACTAAGGCGTAATTGAACATCTACACTCGAGACGTTTTCATCTTTTCCACCATACCTACCTATTTACAAATATAATATAAACTCTAGTATATAACTATAGCGAGTTCTATCAACATCTGAAGTTTATGAGCCTTCAAATTTAATTCCCAGTCCACGACAAAATTGCTCAGTGAATTTAGTTCGAGATTATTTCAATTACTCACAATTTGAGATTATTTCGTTTATTTTATAGAGCTACATTTATTTGTGAAAACACCGTTTAGTACGCAAAAGCGATTTGAAAAGATTTTTATTTCCTTTGAACCACAGCAATATTTCGGTTCACTGGTCTGAAAAACATAAATAATATTTATTCATATGATTTTAATGATAGGTACTTGTATTTAATGCTGAGACATAAATATGTCTCAGCATAAACAACACAAATATATTATTATTATAATATATATTTGTCAGCAAATAAATAGCATTAACGATTAACAACATGTGTTGTTAAACGTTAATGCTATTTATTTGGTATTATACCTACCTTTTACAGATGGGTACAAAAATGTTATTTCATTATTTCAAATTGAACCCGCAAATATGTTTACATTGGGCGTAGTAAACGCGCGAATTTTCTTTTCTGTTGCGTAAAGCACCCAAAATTCAGGAAGTAAGTACATTAATCATTCCGTATCTCCTAAATTGTTTGGACACCTTTTTGAGTTATGGCACTGTCTACAGGCGGCATTTTTTTCCCGCCACTTCTTTATGATAAATTGTAATTTAACTCATTTTTGGTCTTGCCGATTTCATAAGTGTCTTGTTTCTACTTCTTCACGCTTTTTCTGTCATCGCAGACACGATAAATGTTTAATTTTTAATTAACTACGTTGCAAGTGTCAGCAAAAACATTAAAATAATCATTTGTATTTAAACAAGCTGTGAATAGCATGGTTGGTTACAAAATTATTATTATTTTAGATTTAAGTCTTATTTTTACAAACAATTTTATTTTGTAACTGTTTGTTGTTCCGTAATAAATAAACAAATAAACAAATTTCATCATATCAGCATTTTCATTATACCTACTCTCCGTTTGGTCTAATGGTTGACTGGTAGAGAATGCCATATGGCGTTAAGTCCACCATTTGTACATATTTTTAAAATTTTGTGCAATAACGTTTTAAATAAAAAAAAAAATAACAATTTTATACTTCTTACTGTTTCCTATCTCTCACTAGTTATACATGCTCTAGTTTCCGATTCTTTCTATCTGTAGGGTGTGGCAGTAAGTAGTAGTTGAGTAGTTGTGGAGTGCACGAGAGAAAAGTCACCAACAGTCACAGATGTTATATTATTAAGTTAGAGATACACTGGCCGTTGGCTATTCCATTCAGTCGTAGGTTTGGATGCACTCTGCTAGTAAAAATTTTACAATTAAGGTAATACGCGCGAGCCGTGGCGATCGCCGCGTAAGCAAAAATTATGTACAGTGAGACTTTACACTATCACTATTATCAATTTATCACCCACGGCTTTAAGCCTTTCCTTTCTTATTATTCAGGCTCTAAAAGCTCTTTCGAAATACTTTATATGTTAGATGACTAAATATGTAATACGTAGGTATTTTACACAATAATCATTCACAATTCATAATAACACATTTTGTCAAACGTTTACCAAAGTCCATTCATTCATCTACCAGAAGCACTTTACAGTTAGTTACGAGTACTATGTTGACTCAAGCGCGATTGGAAGCTGAATCCATGACCTCATCAAGCTTATCCAACCATTGACCTACACGATTATACTCATACATTAGTGTAAGAATTAAATTGAATCCAAATCCTGTTCCGATACATCGCAAATAAATCTAAGATCCATCCGAAGACATGAATTCCTTTCAAACGCTGGCTCGCTTAACAACACGTGGACAGCCCTAGTCCTCGTATAATAAAGCAATTAACAACATGGTCCCTTGTCTCCTTCATGAATTATTGATTACTCATCGACAACCCTATCCAACTGCATGCATGATCAATATTCAACCTTATTTCTAAGATATTACGAAAACTACGGTTCGTTTTAGGGTTGTGCGAAAAGGTTGTTGAGGCGTTGCGTTATCCCTCATTTTAATCACCGGGTCGTCTTAACGTCCTTCTTATATCTTTGCACGTGTAGTTTTCTTACAGGTTTGGTTTCAGTAATTTATGTCTTGGTTTGAAAATTATAATTAAATAAGATTATGTTACGGTATAATGAACTCACCTCTAAGGATAGTTTTAGATAAGTAGGTACTGTGAATCTTTAAATTTTAGGAATAGGGAATTCAAATTATTTTCATTTTTTTAATACAAGTTTGCGTTTATGTACAGTACAAATAGCAATGCTACGACACAATCGTCTATGATCGCCGATAGTGTAGAGAAGCCATCATATTTCATACTTAAATAAGCAAAAAATGAAAATAGTTTGAATTCCTCATTAGAATTTAACGGCATTTATATCGAAACCTACGTTTTGTAACTTCTTTGTTCCTTTATCAATGCCACCATATGTAAAGTTTCTGACCTTCATTTTCCAAAAGCCCACTAGAAGCCATTTCAATTTGAACTTAATTCAATCTACGCTTAAATAATTACACTTTGCGTGACTCCGCATGAATTTGTGATCACTGGAAGTTTCCATTGCCAATGATCGCTATCAAACTACACGAAACTAATTTAACTTTTCCAAATCAATCACTAACCCTAAAAGAAATCCGACACGAGGGATCGTTTAACCTTTAATATGATTAAACCAACTTTACTCGTGGCTATTGGATTTTGTTGAGGTACAATAGATAACTGATATTCAATAATCCTAACTTCCTAACTAATATTATAAATGCGAAAGTGAGTTCGTTTGTTTGTTTATTTATTTGTTTGTTTGTTACCTCTTCACGCTATATCTACTGAACTAATCTTCCTGAAATTTCGCATTCACATAGTTCGAAGTACTGAGAAGGGTATGGGGTACCTTTCATCCCGGGAAAAAACACGGTTCCCGTGGGAAATTCACGCGGGCGAAGCCGGGGGCAAAAGCTAGTAATATAAATAAAAAGAATATAGGCGTAAAATTGCATCTAGGTATGGGGTTGAGACCTTCATATATCCAACTACCTAACCTAAATGTGGCGTTACGCTTTGCAATTACGTTCACAAAAGTTTGTTCGAAAATGAAAATAAAATGTTGCAAAAAGTTAATACTTGTATATAATGTTTTGATGGGTGAGTTTTTAAAAATAATTTAGTTTCTTGGCGACTAATTTTAAACTATCGCAATGATCCAGCCGCAATATTTTAGTCTATATTTTTAGATGATCTCGAATACTTACATCCTAGTAAGTAGCCTCTTTCACATTCGTCGATCGGCTGATCTACTTTATAAACTGACAATAAATAAAATACAAGTATGACATACAATAATAGCAATACAAATCATGAAACCCGATGGCATGAAGGGAAAAGGGTCGTATTTCAATATTCCCATTCATTACCCTGAACATCGGCAAAGGTTAGGTTATTGCCAAAACCTTATATTTTACTTATGCTCCAACAATCTTACTGGAATCCTATCGTCACGCTCCAAAAGTTTTATGAATGTTTGACTTTATTATATAAGTATATTCTTTTTCATTTTGCCCTGTCGATATTCCCTGTTTTATACTAGGGTCTATAGCTTCCTACATTGTATATAGAATATATACAGTAAATATATGATGAGTTTTTAATTGATAGAGATTAAACTTTTTAGAGATGATTCACTCAGTCATTTTCTTTGCTATTCAATGTTGAATGATTTAATTGCTTTAAAGTATCCTATTAATATTATAAATGTTAATATTATAAATGCGAAAGTTAGGATGTGAGTCTGTGAGTTTGTGAATCTGTGAGTTTGTGAGGATATTTGTTACTCAATCAGGCAAAATCTACTGGACGGATTTCGATGAAATTTGGTATACGGGTAGAAAAATACCGGGAATAGCACATAGGGTACTTTTTATCCCAAAATTCCCACGGGAGCGAAGCCCCGGGGCGCAGCTAGTAAATAATAAATTCCTTGAATTTATTACCTATATTATGAAGGTCGGTACCTACCTTAATTTTTTCAAAGTTTCTTAAAAAGCTTTTTCATACAGAAAATATTTAATTATTTAGGTATTATTAAATTATTTTAACGTTTGTTCAATGTTTTAAAGTTGACGTTGACGCAGGATTTTCTGTGCCAAATAAATGATGAAATCGACCACTCGATGTTTAAATTTAAAACTAGGTAACTAGAAACTAACTAAGAAGGTGCAAAGCTAATGAAAATAAACTATTGCAATAAAAACTTTCGTCAAAGAAGTTTCAAGCCCAATAAGTGCACGCTCGTTTGCTGGCTCCTACACGTGGCAATTCTGCATCTTATTTATAAATAGCACCTTTTCATATTTTCTTGGGAAACGCTGCAATCGCAATAATGGAAATTGTTTGGAGCAGAAACGAAGGGGTTTCACCGTTCCCCGGTAATGAAAACGATGTAGAATATCTAATGAAGTCGCTTTAATTAATGGTTATAAAAAAAGTAAAAGTTTATAATAGATAGCTGTGCCCCGTGAAATTTGGGATAAAAGTAGGCTATGTCTATTACAGAATTTATTCTACCCGTTGTTTACCAAATTTCATCGAAATCCGTCCAGTAGATTTTCACACATCCACATATCTACACACACTCTCATCCTAACTTCTATATTAGTGGGATTATTCATAAACTAGTGGTTCGCCGCGAAATTAGACCTCGCGATTATTTTTTTAAAAATATGCGTATCAAAAACGGCTGAACCGATTTTGTTACGCAACAAACTTAAAAATTCTATGGATAGATGCTACACGTATTCTTAATATCATCGAAGTTAATTCAACGGTTCGGGCGTTATCGCGTAACAAACATACATACAAACAATGTGAATTTTGCGCCCCAACTTTCAAGTTGCGCCCCAACTTTCAAGTTATAATTCATTATAGCCCTCGATCGCTTCCCTCACTCGGTCAATCATGAAGGGCAACCTCTACATCAAACATGTATTCAGGAATGACTGGCACCATCTCACGTAAAATGTAATAATAGGTAATACTAGCTGTCCCCCGCGGCTTCGCCCGCGTGAGTTTCGCTTAGATGAAAAATCTCTTCATCAGATGTTCCAGATCTTCAATTTTTATACGTCAGCAGAAAATGCTCATCAGGTTGAACAACTTTTAATTATACTACGACGTTGCTTCCTCGATATTTATTCAATCAATTCACTATGCAGCTCGCTCTGCTATGTACTAGGCATGACACAATTTTTAGGACCTAGGGATAAAATAAAATAAGTCCAAAATTTACATCCGACTCTCGTCCCACCCTTACCTGTCACCGGCGGAGGCGCCATACTTCTTTCGCTTTTTGTGTGCGGGCATGGCAACACACACACTACAACAATATTTTTATTTTCTTTATATTCCAAGTATCTGGAATATCTTTAAATTAATTTATAACCTCAGTGTCAGTGGAAAATGACGTACTTTAAATTAATTTCACTCGTAAACAACAAAAAATGTAAGTATTTTTTCATTACCTGAATATCTGGTTTGAATATTAACGATACTTTGAAAAAGTTATAATGCCTAACAAAATGTTAGATAACTACGTATTTATGTTGCATTGGCTACTATTACTCGTACGTAATCGTGATTTTACATCACACCTGTGTGCCCCTGCGGGTACTTTGATAACATTTAATCATAAACTCAACAAACAACGGTCGTTAGACCAATTGAATTTTATTTTTTCTCCGCTGACCCAACTATGCACCTACCTTCCTTTTATCTAGGAATTGTCTGTGCATGATGTTGCATAATACAATATCGCGAATAGTATCTCGCGTCCTGAGTTGCGATTTTACATGAATCGTAACCATAATATGCGTCACATGTTTAAGTCTTACATTTGTAAAAACATTTTTTCGTGGCAAAACACGAATCTACATATGTATTGATAATTTTCTTCTTATTCCTTGATTGTTCTGACCGTCGTTAAAAGTTAAACGCAAGGCCCAATTGGGTTATTTGTTGATGAAAGATTAATCATATTGAACTACGATATAACAAGTATGTTCAGAATAAGTCTGGGTCCAATTCTATACTGAAGACCCTGGAATAATTGTGTAAACAAGATTTTAGCCAAGCATAAGCTGTCATCATTGCAACATTTAAAATTAAACTTTTATCCGTTACGTCACTTGCTTAATTGTTTATTGTGATAAAAACGTACGTACCTATTTTGTACGCATTCGATTTTTTTCGATTTTAACGTTACTTCGTTAGTGACTGGATGGGTCTGTCTCAGCTGTATTCACAGTCTTAAAAACCCATCAAACCCCATTGGGCCCACTTGGTGCCCTAATCCTCCTTACCCATCCATGGGAAGGACAGTGCCCCAATATTGGGGACATTAAAATAGCTATGATGATGGCGGTTGGTCTACGGGTAGTCAACGAGGAGTCTACAGGCGATCTACGGGTACTCTACGGGTGGACTACGGGTGGACTACGAGTGATCTACGGGCGGACTACGAGTGATCTACGTGTGGACTGTGCTAAGCACATACAGAATTACAATGCGATTGTAGTCACGTGTGCTCCGACCCAATAGATCTACAATGCGATTGTAGACGGGGTTAGAATTACAATGCGATTGTAATCAGGGTTTTACACTATAGTCAAGCACATACAGAATTACAATGCGATTGTAGTCACGTGTGCTCCGACCCAATAGATCTACAATGCGATTGTAGACGGGGTTAGAATTACAATGCGATTGTAATCAGAGCGACTATAGTCAAGCACATAAAGTCCGATAGAAGAACAACAACAACGCAGAAGATATGCAGCTGCCCAGTTTCCTTACGCAAAATGGGCCCAATCAAGAGGCCTAACTACAAAATCTTCGCGCAAAGTAAAGTATTACCCAATATGACTACGATATAATCGTAGTCTAGTTTATATACTACACCTATATAACAGCACATATAGAACTACAATGCGATTGTAGTCGCGTGTGCACTGCCCAATAGAACTACAATGCGATTGTAATCAGGGTTTTACACTATAGTCAAGCACATACAGAATTACAATGCGATTGTAGTCGCGTGTGCACATGTAATTTTAATAAGTCTAATTTTTGCCATTTCGACTCGAGATGATGATGATGATTATTACCTTATGTAACTACAACGCGATTGTAGTCAGGTATACACATTATTACCCATTAGAACTACGACGCGATCGTAGTCTGGTTTATAAGTATTTTTACTTACTTACTTATTTTATACACACTTTTATTAGCATAAACAGAACTACAATGCGATTGTGGCCAAATATACACATTATCAGCCAGATATACGCAATAGAACCCCCAAGCTATCGTAGATAAACTATTATCCGAAGTATAACTATGCAAATAGTAATATTATCAGATGATAACCATGTAACAAAAGTGTGTATCTTACTATACATTTCGAACACCCTTTAAGTATCTCATACTTATTAAAACTTTACTAGACTGATACAGTCAAGTATTATTTTTTCTGGCTGCGTAAGTTCTTGGAACTATAATGATGTTATAACCATGCACTGTCAGTATTAACTCAGCTCTGTTCATTTCAGCTAAACACGGACTTCGAGTCTCAACTCTTGGTAGTGACAGATTATCTGTATGTATCTGTTGTTATAAATGTTTGAACATCAGGACTGATGAAAATCGCTGACCATTGCTGGTCATCATAACAGGTATGTACTCATACCAAATATCTAAACATTGGGGAGCAGATAGAGCCCAAGAGAAAGCTGGGAAACGGAGTTCGGTAAACTGAGGAAAGGAAATCCACTCATCAATCGAGATGATTATTCGCCAAATATACATAGGTAATTTAGATAATTTACAATATACACGTCTGGTACATTTATTCAATACTTTTAATAAATCGACTGATCAATCGATCAATCAGTTATTGCCTTTATATTTCATATATTAAACAGGTATTCTATGTCACTATTGAGTATGGCGTCAAATTTGACAGTATTTTAAATAAACTGTTCCGGCGATCAATTTTCTCCTAAAAGTTTGTATAATGAAATATTTTCATTGTCAGTCCGGGTGACTCCGGAACCACCCAATATCGGGTCAATATCCGATACCGGTCTCTTTATCTTTTTATAATTAGCAACTCGCTTCACTGACAGTTGCCCATGTATCTTTATACATAAAGAACACATACCTACATAAAGTTTTATACATAAAGATTATAATACATAAAGATTCAGCTTCTTGACTGATTTTTTGCAGATTGCATCCAATCCATCTAAAGTAATGATACCTAATACAAACTGAGATTATGTACTTACTTATTATTACATACTTTATTTCAATACTTACATATGATCAAGCTTATCAATCCAATTAACCGGCTTCTACGCTCACTATAGTTGTACAACAGCAATGCTCTAAAGCACCTTATAAATGGAATATAAGTGCCTTAAGCCAGTAAGAGCAGTGCTTTCTTTTTTGGGCAAATTAAAGTAAGATAACAAAGCACTTGTTTCTTAAGAACTAGACATTAGCCCTTAGCTCTAGCTTGAGCAAGCAAGTACTGAACAATATTAGATACTCAGTATGTTGTTTTTTAGTTTCTGTCTATGGGGATTTATTCAAATAGCCAATATGGCAATGGATTTTTTTTCTGATCGTAAATGTGTTGAATACTCTACGTAAACTCGAATCTTTGGAACTAATATCCCCATCATTCTATTGTAGTTGAATAATTCAATTTCCTCCGCAAATTTAATTCAACAACTGGATGCATAATTATAGATATCTATCTTAGTGATTTGGATGCAAATTTTTTGATCAATAAAAAAAAAAAAGAAAAAAAAAAAAAAAAAGAAGACGTAAAGTAGTATAATATGGACCTTTTCTTTCTACAGCTACTCTGTATTTATTACAAATAACTCCTAGCCAAGGTCATCTGCAACGACTTGCGCGAGTAAGTTACCATTTGGAACAAGGAAGTAATCTATTATCGAGAATCTAATCACAATTAAAGACTCTCTTGTCATTACACGGCCTTTGCCTATACGTTACAGAACTTTTAGATTCTTCTTTTGGAAAACTAAGCATCATAACTATTTTCTTTATAATATGTATTTGTTACTGGAAACATAATAAGCTTGTACAGAAAGTACACTTGAATTTCGTTTGTGGAATTCAGTATTTCGTTAATAGTTCTAACTAAAGGCTCGTGCATACGAGTACGTACTCATAACAAAAGTTATATTAAAATCATCGTACTGTGGGTAGGTACCTAATACTACCTATAGTTTATACTCTATGACTGTAGCCAATTCACCTATATATTCGGCTAAGTACAGTCTATAAAAACAGTGTAAGTAGTTTATATAAACAGTATATTTCAGCAGAAATGTACCGACCTCAAATTTGCATATTCATGTTTTTTCTCTTGCAAACTAATATACGTATATTTGTCAGGTGAAGATATTCCTCGAGTACTTATAGAAAGAATCCTGAATTAGTATAGTGTCCTTTCAACTCGACACATTAACCATCTAGAAGTGTATGTTCATAATCAATACAATAAAGATTTCTAACATTAGGTAGTCAAAATTCTAGTCGCTATTCGTAAAATTAACTCTGAGCAAGCACCTCTGCCTGCGTTGAGTTTGCTATTGCAGACTAAAAAATGTTTATTCATCACATCTCTCTTAGTAAATATTTACGTTTTAAAGTTAACATATCCTATTCCCAAATAAGCCTGTTAAAATATCGTGTCTCACAGGAAATAACTATGATAGTGTTAATTTGGTTATGTTAATTATTGTCCCATAAGGTATACTCATAGAACTTTTAATCTGTTTCTTGTTAACTTCTTTTTCTCCCAAAATATCAAGGCTAGCAACCAAAGTCTGTATCCTACAGAACTTAAACATTTTATTTGATAAGCTTTAATATTTTTCACCATTTTGCATTACAAAATGAAAAAACCGTAATGGCATTGCATCACATAGCCTACTCGAAGAATTTTTTTCTTAAATTTCGTATTTTTTTGTTTATTACTAATATCTTTTTGGAAGATAATCGTAGATGCAACTACATTTGTATTTATTCATGTAATTAACCATCCTATATCAAAGTATCTAAGGATCCACTTTTAATAGCTCACATTAAAGAATAATAATAATTAATATTATTATAATGATATAAAAATAAAAATCTTGCAAATTTCGCAATGGTTCTAAACATCTGCATAGTGAATTGATTGAATAAATATCGAGGAAGCAACGTCGTAGTATAATTGATGGTTAAACAAACTTACCTTAATGAAGTTTGACCATAATTATACAAGACGTTGCTTCCGAAGATATTTATAACCCGCCCGTCCCAATCAATATGTTAAATACATATTACGCGATATCCCAAGCGCCACATTTCGAAATTTTGTTCTAAAGGAATGAAGTATGGCGCCTCCGCCGGTGACAGGTAAGGGTGGGACGAGAGTCGGATGTAAATTTTGGACTTATTTTATTTTATCCCTAGGTCCTAAAAATTGTGTCATGCCTAGTACATAGCAGAGCGAGCTGCATAGTGAATTGATTGAATAAATATCTTCGGAAGCAACGTCTTGTATAATTATGGTCAAACTTCATTAAGGTAAGTTTGTTTAACCATCAATAAGGCGCCATTTCCATATACATATGTTATAGTGTAGCTGGTCTCTTGCAGTTCCTCATCAGATGTTCCAGATCTTCAATTTTTATACGTCATCAGAAAATGCTCATCAGGTTAAACGACTTTTGTTAAGGCACCATTTCTATATTTCTTATAGTTTAGCTGTTCTGTTATAGTTCTTCATAAGGTGTTCCAGTTTTCAAAATAAATTATAGCCTAAATGTTGCCCAGGCTTAATAGCTACACAACAAAAAAAGTTTCATTCAAATCGGTTCAGTACTTTCGGAGATTAAAGTGATCATACATACAGACAGACAGACAGAAAGACAGACAGACAAGAAATTCCAAAAAAAAATTTTTGCTTTCTATTATTCTTTTTAAGTGTCCCTCTATCCATTTCAGTCAAAAATACTAAATGTGCAGACAAAATATTTTTACTGTTTTATTATATGTATAGATAATATTATAACTCTCAAAGCAACAAACTACTAGCATTTCGTGGAACGACCACAAGAATAAAGGCAACAAGCTATTATTCAATAATAAAAAAAACACGACTGACAACACACATAGCATAGCCTATGTCACTCGGAGAAATGCAAGGAATCTAGAAATACTTTTCACATCAAAATCTGTTAAGCCATTCAGGACTTAAGGTGGAATAAAGAAACTTACATTCATACATGAACCTTGAAAATAACACTCCTTTTTTGGTCAGTCGTATAAAAAGAACCCATCATAATTTAATTTATTTATGACGAATGTTAAAGTACACAACCTAGCAACGTGACAAAAATCTATGTCACCTTGGGGCGACATGATACACGCCATTTCATCTCCCCTCCTGAGGTAATGAGGATGTGGAGGGATGTCACTCCCATCATAACTAAACTCCGTTTAGGACCCATGCCGCAATCAGGCAACTAGATTTGTATGCGTAAACAAATGGTTACTATGTATCTAGGATATTTCCCCAGAGGCGGGCCCGGATTTATTGTGTAGTGTAACACACGTGCTTTCATACATTTTATAGTATAATATATCCTTTATTTCAGAAAAATATCCACAATAAATACAATTACATAGCAATATATATTCGACTATATAAATAGGTAACCTAGGTAATATGAAAACAACGTGAAAATAGAGGTAGTTTTTCAAACTGATTACAGTACTGATTTTGAAAAAAATTTTAAAGAGTAAAATTTACGAACGTCTCTAGTTTTAAAATGGCAAAGTACGATTTCGATGAAATTTGGTACACGGGTAGAATATTACCTGGATATGGATTGGACCTATGTGCTATACATAGGGTACCTATTTTTTATCCCGAAATTCCCACTCGAGCGTGGCCCCGGGCACAGCTTGTCTAATCCTAATCCTAACTAATATTATAAATGCGAAAGTGAGTTTGTTTGATTATTTGTTTGTTTTTTCCCTCTTCACGCTTTATCTACTGAACCAATCTTCCTAAAATTTCGTGTATACTTAGTTAGAAGTACTGAAAAGACCATAGGGTACCTTTCATCCCGGGAAAAAGCACTGTCCCCGTGGGAAATTTACGCGGGCGAAGCCGCTGGCAAAAGCTAGCAACTTAATACATTTCTTGAATCTAGTCAGGCACTTTTTGGAAGACTTATAATTATGTGGAGTATTATTTAAGTGGCACTTGTTAACCTAATTAATTAATTATCTAGGTAATTAATATATTGATATTAATAATGACTAAGAAAAGTTGAATATTTCGTTGAAAGTATAATTATAAGTCATTAAAACTAATTATAGATCATTATAATAAACACCTGTAAGTTAATAAAAAGCCATATAAAATTATATCAACTTCGTTTTTTTTTAATTTGGTTTTATGATATGAAGCTGTTAAAACTTTTTGAATATCTGATTCCTACAAACAATCCCTTTAAATGGTTATATTAACCTTATTAATATTAAGTTAAATAAAAACTAAACTGATATAATAAACTTCAAGTTTATTATATCAGTCAGATTAATTTTTATTCATTGCGGATTTCCGTAACGAAATTCTTTTTATTTTTAATTTACTTAAAGTAAACTTAACTGGAACTTACGCATGTCAAATTATGATTATTACAAAGAATTAAGGTTCAAATTTATTTGTACAAAAATCGTGAACTTGTGAATGACGCAGCCAGCTGTGGCTGTGTTATGAATGAGTCACTACGGCCTGAATAAGCTGTTTTAATAATGCCGATATCGTGACTTATCACAAGGAGATAAGGTTCAGTTTACTTTGATATTAAATTGAAAGGGTTTTGAGTATTGTGTGTTGACAATGCGCGCACGCATTGTACGCTACCGTGTGTTAAAATGACAGATAGACAGTTGATCTGTGAATGCCGCACGGAGCACACGTGTTCCACATCAGTGTAAAATAAATCGCGGGAATATTTAGTGGATAAAATTTGTGAAAGTGACTATTACTGGTGATGTCAGTAACATCGAGATATATTATTAGACTTTTATTTTTAACGTTAATTTTTTACACGCTCAACAGTGTGTTAAAAGAAATCAAGCGGTATTTGATGGGATCTCAATAGAATATTTGGATTCAGTTTAACGATCTGCAAAATTTATGTAAGTACCCTCTTATTGATTTATCACCAAAGACGCACACTGTAAAATAGACAAGAAAATATATAGCTAAAATGTTATTATTTTTATATTACTCGTAAATACTTTATCCGAACTTCCTTTATTGTCATATTAATAAGTTTTCGTTTGTGTTATATAAAAAATATTATTTTATCTGATGTTCTAAATGTGATTTCCAAGCCTTTCCTAGTCTGTATATCAAAATTAATCTAGATACGCGAAAGCGTGATAGACAGAAATATTTACTATTAATAGCAAATATTGATATGCAAATAAGAAAATATTACTAATACCTACTTATATATTTGGAGCATCATATCTTGAGTAAAAAATGTCTTTAATTCCAAAAACTATCATCTATTTAGAAATAAAACACTTTTACCTCGGAAAATCAAAGCAGGTGTAAATAACACATGAATATGCATGACATATGTATAAACATGTAGGTACTATAGCAGGAAACTAAATACCAAATAAATGATAAATAATGTAACATTCCATGAAAACCCATTATTACAGCAGGATGAGGAGTTCAAAGATATTCTTGAAAACGGAATACATATTTCATCCCTTTTAAACGCTCGTAAACGTCTCAACGCAGTTGAAATAAAAAATTTATCAAATGAGTTCACTGTCACATCAACACGAATAAAGATTTGGGCCATTTGAAGAATCATCACTCGAGAACGGCTCGATTTCGCTGATATTATTTTAGTTGTGCTGACTGAAACAATATGCACAACACTCAACGGCCAACACTGGAGGTATCTTTTTTTATAACATAGGGCGGCAAACGAGCATGCGGGTCATCTGATGGCAAGCGATCACCGCGGCCCATGGACAACTGTATCACAAGTGGCCTTTCAAGAAAACTTAGCTTAAACCTAAACAAATAATACAAATATTACTCTAAATAAATTATGTAAATTATCATAATCATAATCATTTATTGCTTCCTTAATGTAACAAGTAGGTGTTGTCATAAGATTAAGCACAAAATTAAGGGCCCTGACGGGCGCTGCAATGGGAGAAGGGCCACTTTGTACTTAAAATATTCAATTAACTATATTCTATTATTTGCTATATAATTATTAATTTATTATTCATAATATTTTATAGATTTCAATTGCAATTATTCAATAAAGATTATTAAAATTTATATTATAATAGTAAATTATTCTATTACTGGCACATTATTATTAATTCTTGTAATAAAATGAGAAATTAATTGAATCATGATTTATTTAATCGCTGTCTTAACACATCAAGACATCGTACTTCAAGGCCAGGACCCCAAGATAGGGTATGACTAATTGTGACAAATAAGAAATAACTTATATAGCTGGTGGCAAATAATCTAGAAGATATAAGGTCGGAGGTTATCATTATAACGTTAGAATTTAAATATTCTTGGACTTCCTAATTCGTAACTAGGTTTATTTTTATTTTTAATTGCGTCTCGCATTTATTTAGTATCTATGTCGCGAGGACATCACAAAACTTTACATTTTTAGGGTTCCGTAGTCCGACAAGGAACCCTTATAAGATCGTTCAGTCCGTCCGTCCGTCCGTCCTAGTCTGTCACAGTCACAGCAGAATATCTTCTACGTTTATGGACTGATTTGCATGTAACTTGGTTTGAGGACACTTCACATATAGATCTCATTTTTTAAAATACAAAAAAATTAAAATTACCCCTAAGGGTACCTCCCCATACATGTAAAGGGGGGGGGGGGGTGAATTATTTTTTTGAGTGCACTCCCTTGTGTGGGTATCGTTGAAAAGGACTATGAAAATAGATAGGGTTTCCATACAACACTTTTTTATCAGCTTTACCATTTGCGAGATATTGCCCGCCAAAGTCGTTTACACGGTGTAATTTCTAAAGACCGGGACCTATAAACTTCAAATCACTCACGTAAAGAAACAGGCGCGGAAACTTTTATTTAAATTGTTTCGAGTATCAGGATACCCGAAACAATTTTAAATAAAAGTTTCCGCGAAATAAAGTTTATCACAGGTGATGAATACTTTTGAAATTATAAATAAAATAAAAATATATACTTTTTCCAAAAGAACAGTTAAACTTAAAAAGTTTTTTACTTATTTTGATGATGACGCAAGAAATGCAAAACAGCGCGGTGCCAAAAATGACTACGGAACCCTACTTTATGCGTGGTCCAACACGCACTTGGCCGGTTTTTAGATACATAAATTTTGCTTGCGACCTCGTCCGCTGTGCCTTCAGCAATACAACTGTGAAAACCATAGTCATTGCGTGATACAGAACATACAACATTTCTAACTAAATAGCTCCTATGTACAGACATATAGAGTATACAGTTTATTATACGTACAGATAAGTATAGTAGAGTTCACTAGATACGGGGTTAAAAACTTTATAAAACCGCCGTGTCTCACAACACAGCGACGTGGATATCAAAAACATCGATCGTTGTTATCATAACATGCCTCAGAGTTAAGTCACAGTTATATGCGGCTGTGTGGACTCAGTCAGCCCTTGTGACGATACAAAGTGGGTGGCATGAGATGGAGTTATGTCTTACTGATATCTATACATATATAGAATGAATAAATAAATAAATATGTATGGACAAATTACACAGATTGAGATCGTGACTTTAAATGCAGACATATTCTATAAATGCAAGAGAGAATTTTAAAACAAATGGAAATTCACCCCTAAGAAGTGGGGTGAAAATTCACATTCAGGCGAGCAAAGCCGATGACAAAAACTAGTAATATTATAATGCGAGAGTTTCTGTGAGACTTGGAGTATGGGTTGAATCGTTGTTACCTCCCGCTAATAAACCCCTGAAAAGAAATGGTTCCTTGTGGAATTATCCAGGTGAACCATAATAAAACATACTAACATTATACTGAACTTAGAGCAAAAGAAGAATTCCGTCAGGTCATAGACCCCCCCCCCCCCTTTTTTTATAAATACTTAGGTATTTATAAGTGTGCATAAAATTAGCAATGTATTTTAAAAACAAAATAAGCACCTCTTTTACATAATAAATATAATTCATAATTGACCTAATATTTAACACATTAGATACATTTAACCTCAAAATAAACACGACAGCATCTACTTAGGTTGGTATTTATTTTTATGAAATGACTAGTTATTAGACTTAAAATAGTTACCAGTGTCCAAGCTTGCATGTGCGAGTTAAAATTAATTGGACATTTGAATCCTTAATGTGCCATCATACGAGCCATAGTCTGATATTTGTTATTAAGTTGGCTATTACAATTCATCAATATGTTATTATAGCTAGCTAATTGTAATACAGTTATAACAAGTTAATAATCTATGTTCGAAACTGCAGTGTTATTAAACTGTATTGGGTAATAAATAAACAGCGATTATTTCGACCAATCAGTTTACTCAACAGAAGATGTTTTGTAAAGTTTTGTACATAGGTATACATGGAAAATATGTTAAGAATGTTTTTGATTGTTTTTACAAGTATTGTATATTTGTATGATTCTCAACCCATATCTGAAATGCAGTATTTTAGATCATTAAATTAGGTACTTACGCAATGTGTCTCTAGATAAGTAACAAGTTATAGTAACTTTATTCAACAAAAATAAGATGTTATTGCCTATGACAGTAAAATTTTCTCAAAGTTTTGCTGATCACTTTGTTACGTCATGATCTAAACTAATTTCCACAGATTAAATTATTTTTTTACTATTTTTACGTCACACCATAGAATGCTTGAAGTGATTGAAAAAATGGCGCAGTGAAATATTGTTACATGAAACATACATTTACAAATGTTATACCGTGCATAGCCCTTGATTTGACTCTCTCTCAGCCTAAAGACGTCCACTGCTGGTCTATGTAAACCTATGTTCACAAAATAAATGATTTGACTTTGACTTTGACAAAGGCCTCCCCCAAGGATTTTATCGATTTGACTAAATAATAAAAATTCATGCTTGTAAAGTGTCCCCTGCTCTGATAATGAGTGGTGTGTGCTCAGCAATAGGTCAGGCCCGCATTGGGCAGATGGCCAATTAGGTTTAATTGTCGGTTCTGTGCCCTGGACTTACTCATGATATCAACCTAGGTATATGATGGAGTAGGTGATTCACAATTATTTCTGCGCATCGAGATATTTCTATAGGAATTATATAAACCCATAAAACCTTTTTTTTTATTGTTATACGTTTTTTTTAACATTATTTTTTTATGGCAAAAATTACATTTTCATATCTCTTACTCGGAAAGATGTGTATATTTGATCCTAGTATCGGGTTGAACGACGTTCAATGAACGTGCTTCTTCCCTCTCACGGGAGAGAATGTTTCATACAAATTCATTCGCACCCTAGGGATGAATTTTTAAAATAGAACATAATAAATTCCTTTAGGAATCAGGCTACTGTCATAAATTTAGAAAAAAAATTCAATGGAATTATTATTTTTTTTCGTTTGCCTATGCCTAAGTTCTAGGTTCTACACAGAAAGAAATACCGAGTTTGAAAAAAACTCTAAAGAACTTCGATGAAAGCCATTTTTTTTCTTTGTCTTTGGACGCTACATGTTTTTGCCAATGTGCATTGAAAAAATCATTCTTTATAAAAGAAAAATTCTGCTGTATTTAGATACCGCGGATACCGCTGTATTTTCTTCGTTTTTATCAATATATCTCTTAATTTTGTAAATAAAAATATATCTTATAAATATTAGTACATGTTATATACCTAATTATAATACCTCCCTACTTAATTGTAATAAATAAATTAGGTGTATATTCTACTAAGATTAAAAAGAAGAAAATACACGGACATTGTGATTTTCTAATCAACCATTGCGAATTAAAAAAACCTAACAACGTGGAAGCGGTGGCAATGACTCGCTACAGGGCGCTTGGTGATTCCATGTTTAAAATTTGAAAAAGACTACAGATATTAATTTCATAATCTGTATCGAACTCCAAAATCTCGGTTTAATTGAAATGAATTGCCTTATATTCGAAATGAAAAGTTTGCTTACTACGGGTGAATGACATCAATTCATACTCGGATTTTAGCCGCCTTCGCGGCGCTCGGGCGTTTAAACACTTCGTATGCTATTGATGTCATCCGACCCTACAAAGGCAATCTACTATTCCTTTTCAACGGGAGCCAAAGCAAAAAATAAGTCTTAAAATATAAAGTAACTATGTACCTACTCTGCAATACGTCAAGGGCATGTTATCAATATAATTCAGTTAGAAGACTAGTCAAATATTGAATTACATTATTAACGAGCAATGTTAGTAGATAGTGTAAATACTTATTGATATACTTATACAAACATAATGCGTACCTTAAGGCAAATAAAGACTAAATAAATATACCTGGCATATTCTGAGAGTTGTGTCTGTGGGAAGATGTGGAAATAAGTGATTAGTTGCAACAATCAGGGTTGTCAATATTTGATGTATTATATTTTAAAATACGATTGGTATATAAGTTCCAAAGCATATTATCCTGTACTTACAATCATAAATATTTATTAAAATTTATGGAATATTTATTAAAATTTATGGCACAATTTTTCTTTATTATTAAAAACATAACTTATCCTTGAGGATATATTTACTACAATTTTTTTTAAATCTAAAGTTAACTATTCAAACAGGATAGAAATACATAATACTAGGAAAATTAAAAACTAAATACCAATCGTATATCAATAAATATATTTTTTACACTTGTCTTGTTTGTATCTTAAAATAAATTAATAAGTATAATTTACCTATTCCAGTGATACCCAAAGGTGAGAAATATTTCTTGGTAGCAAAATGGGCTTGTGTTCAATGAATCATCAACCATATAAGGTACTCGGCCTTACGTAAATGACGAAGTTGTTTACATAGACGGATTCACAAAATACGTATTCATCAGTTAGTTTACTTTGCACTGGAGTCAAATATTTATGTAAGATTGTTATAATATTATGTTTTTGCTTGTATCGGTATAATATGTATTGTTTTACTTCACGGTGGTCTACGGGCTTACATTGTAAGGGTACCTACGTATTGTAATTATTCACTTTAAATAATAAATTAAAGTTACTTTCCACTCCTGTCATTTCCTGTGTATGTTAGTCTTTTAACTCCAGTGTTTTATGAGGATTATTCTGTTGGAAAGGAAATTTCTTGATTAAACCGGCCCTATTTTATAAACCTAATTTCTTTGTTGAAATTGTTATATAGTCAACCAGGGTAATTGTAAACGCTTTTGATTTTTTGGTTACCATCATCAATATTATGAATCATATTTTTTTCATTTATTTTATATATTAACAAAAAAATATATGTTGATATTATATGATACCTTGGCTATATTTTAATGCAATTACTTAAAGTATTAATCGCTTTTAAAGGTCTATAAACATCTGTTTCAACTATTTTCAACCCATCACTTTTTCTAACTTTTTTGCTTTTTGGGGTAATTGGAAACACCGAACTAGATACCTGTTAGAGATACACAGGCTCTTAACTTTTAATCCTAATATGTAAGATTCGTAAGGAGGTATTGTAAACTGCTGGTTTTCAATCATAATAGTGGTATAGAAAAGTGTTAGGGGAAATGGATGAATGAGGAATTCATCAAAAGGCAAAAACGTAACCCTTATAAGATCACTTCGTTGTCCTTCTGTCCATCTATCTATCAAACTTTTTTTTCTCAGAAACGCTTAAAGTTATGAAATTAATATCAAATATTCGGATCCACGGTCTCTTTCAGCAAAAAAATAATCAAGATTATACGTCAACGCGATCAGGAGATATTACCGTAAATGTTGCGATTTTTTGCATATTTTGCGATTTCAATCAGCAATCAAAACCTATGGAATACTTCCCGTTGGCCTAAAATAATGAAATTTGGCAAATAGCAAGATCTAACAGTACTTATACAGGAATAAATATAAAAATTGCAAATATGTTCTTGGAAGTCCAAAAAAAAGTGTTACAAACTTATTTTTGCGCTGGATTCAGTAGGGATGAGTCTTAGGGATCGACCTACAAAGTTAAGTTTGTTTTTGAAAATAGTTGGTCTTTTAGTTAGAGCTATAATGTGAAATGCTTTGCGTGCACGGAACCCTCGGTGCGCGAGTTTGACTCGCATTTGGCCGGTTTTTTTCACTTCCAATAATAGCACCTCGCAGCAGCTACATGGGTTTTGTTTAAACGGCACTTTCCTAAGAACACGTCTAAGGAGACGAGTTTGATAAATATGAGGTGATAAAGAACATCACCTCATCAAACACATATTACATACATACAAACATACATCATATGCGCGAAAAATATAACTCTTCCTTTGCAGTAGAGTAAGAACAAGATTAACATGCATTCTGCAGGTAGCCGGTGCTTGTCTATATGTTTTTCTTTTTTCTATAACGTTTTTGACTGCATTCGAAATATATTCTAATGAGTACTTATTTTCTCTTGTTCGAGCATATATGTGGCACCTGTACATTATCTCAAAACAAAGTGTTTACTTTTACCCACCACCACTTACTATGCAAATTATATTATTGTTTCCAATTTCCCATACCGTTTACAATTACCCCAAAAGTTGTTTACAATTAACCCATGACTCTATTTACTGATGGGTAATTGTAAACATCCATTTTCCGCGTACCGGTTTACTATTAGTGTTAAAAGGAGATGAAAAAGCATAACTAAACCCTACAATAATATATCTAAACTATAGGGGTTAACTAACCTTTAACTTTCTATAAACAAATTGAAGTTCCAAATATTTATCACAATTCGTAAAACCACTTTATTTTAATGACTTTTTTACGCAACACACAAAGTTAAGTTATGTTTGACGTGGGAAAGATTTTGATAGCTGCCGCCACAGACAATAGAATAAAGTTGTGTTCCGAATTAAATAAGATTATTTTTATTCATATTACATAAGAAATATGGTCACTGTTTCCAATCACCCCTGTTTACAATTACCCTGGTTGACCCTACATAATACAGACCTGCAAGTGAAATTAGATGTACTTAAACCTTATTTCACTTGTAGGTCTAAATAAGTAAATATATATCCAAAACAGTAAAGGAAAAAATAGTTGCGCGTTAGAAGGAATGTTGTGGCAATAAATATTTTAAGACACTTACAGAAAGACCTCTCAAAGTAGGCTTCAAGGCTTTCCCAGTAAACATTACTTAACCTATAAGCTCACAGTTGACGTAACAAACAAACATACAAGCAATAAATCGCTCCTCTCTGTACATAAATCACGGTAATTCAGAAACTAGCTTACGCTTGCCGATCTCGGCCTGATTTGATCTCCTAAACTTGATTGGATGAATCTTATTTCATTTCGAATAATGCAGGAATGAGATAAAATACAGAATAATAAGTTTATCTAAGTACCTATCAAATATTTTCTCTTCCATTATTTTATAATTCTTATCGTTATTAAAGAAACGAGCGGGCCTTGCAATAGTTGCATCGCACAAACGTACATGATGAACCCGGTGTCCTAGGTGAGCGACATATCGCTGCGCGATGCGATGCTGTGCTACAAGGATGAATTACACGCGACAACGCCGATGACTTGGGCCACAAAGATTATACGTAAATATACCTATTTGATATCAAGAAACGTCGTGCTGCCTTGCTGTTTTTGACACTTACCCTGTGCACTTACCTAAGACAACAAATATCAGTCCCTTACATATAGAGCGCGCTTCACCGGCCTCTTTTTACGCTTTTTTCATGAAATCACTTGCGCAGATTGCAAAAAAAAACGAAAGCAAAGATTTAAAAATAAAATATTTATTCGCTTTTACATATTTCAGTTCAGTTTCAAAGTAAGGCCTTGTGAGTATTCCTCCTACGTAGTAACGCTTAAAGGAACAGCTCTTTGCCTCGGCTTCTTAAGAAATTTCTACTTCTATTTTTGTAGAACGAATAGAAACGTAAATAACACAGACGTCATTATGCTTTCCATAACTTAAATTCTATAATCGGACCAATACTTTCCAGAAACCGAAGATAAAACCACTACTCAAAGTTGATCAATCTTGAGTATTTTTTAAGTTTTTGTGTCTGAAATGCTCGTATATCTCAAACCTTATACTCTTTTAAGACTTTTCTGTTCTAGACAGTAGAGTCAGATAAGACAAAAAAGAGTTTAGTCTTGCTAAAGATTTTTTATATGTTTTTACAATATGTTTGAATAGGTCAATGGACTGCATTACATTATGGAAACCTTATATAGAAACTCTCCCTTATGTAGGTTTACGGTTTTCCTTAATGGTTCCATTCCATCGAAGTTAATGGCTAAAGCTTCAACTGAAACGACACTACATAAAAAAGAGATAACAATCTATAAATGACTACCTTTAAGAAAAACACTGGATTTTATTTCTCAGGTCAAACAATTAAGAAGTACTGAAAAACTGTATGAAATTATTATACAGCTTCTTCTCCTTTTCGAATGTCAATTTTTGTGTTGATTACGTATAGTTAAACAAACAAAATCCAAAAAACTTGTTTCGTATTTAAACTCGTATTACTCGTTTATTTAAATTCGTATTTCGTAGTTTAAACTCCATCATCATCTCTAGTCGAAATGGCAAAATTTTCTTTGACCATGCCGCTATATTGGCCACATCCACCTCAATCTCACTCCATGAAATCTCAATGAGGCCAACGATTGGGCCTTGGATCATCCAAGGTGCAGGAGGAAGGGCAGTTGGGGCATGTTAAAAGATGGCTCATAGATTGGACGGCTTCACAATCACATTATTTATCAAGCCAAATAAAAGTACAAAATTAAATAAGTACCTTAGGTTAGGTACTTATTTAATTTTGTATTATTATTTTGCATAATCCTATAATACGTTAGGCACGAAAAATAATCATTATCTGACTCGTAGAGTATGTTCTGAGTGACATAAAATAGTCGAAGTGAACAGGGAAACCTAACAGGATATTCAAATGAACTGACCGCTCAGGGTTTCGCAACGATGTGAATTTTAATGATTCTGGGTCTAATTGCACCTAGTTCTCTAGGTATGTAGGGTATAAATATGTCCTCAAGTCCGCAAGGGTTTAACTGGAAAACGGCAAAAAGTAGAGATTTACTATAATATATAATACTCGTACCTAGTATACACTAGATCTATGGCAAAAAGGAATACACACAAACGATTAGCAGGTACATGTCAGATTTCCATTTACAAAACCTAATTCTGGAATGAATGATTTGGATTTTGAAATACTATGAGATGAAGTTGTGGTCTTTGGTAATGACTTATTAGATTTAAGGAACATTCAACAATATGTAATAGTTATTGAAAAGTAGATAACAAAATTGGCAATAATCAGGTATCGCGATACACAATTAAAATTTAATTCTGCAGTCCGATGAAATCGGTGAAATTGGTGTTCGTTCATTAAAATTACTACTGTCTTTGTTTCAATTGAAAATGAGAACGTAAGTAGAATTTTTGAAACATCAAACCATTCACAGATTTGTTCTGTGAATAACTGTAATTTGAAGCGACGAACAAGCGAATACTTCGGAATACTTACAAACGATACGCAAGTTTCAAGCAGAATACTCAAGCAATCTGTCTACGCAGATTGAGTTTCGGTATTTTGACACTGATAAAGTGAACATATAACTTTATTGGTGCTTGGGCTCCCTGGATATTCAATTTTCTTTGAGCCGTTCCACGCTGAACCGAATACGTCTAGAATTATTTGATCTCGATCCAAAGAATCTTTCGAGAAGTTTCTCAATGAATTTTACTTTAGGAATATATTAAACGCAATAAGATATATTGAAAATCATATATTGAAAATATCACACGACAGCCACTCAACCTTTTCACACTTTTTAATGTAGCACCCTTTATTTTTATCTATACAAGTTGGCCCTATTACTATTTAAATAAATTATATTTCAGTGCAACCATTTAAAAGTGTATATTATCTACATTTTATTATTATAACATTTCTATTTTTTAGGTAAAAATTTGGAATCTATTTTGAAAAATATTTTTAAGTAGGTTCTGATTTATATCAGTACTCCAAACCACAACTCCTAACAACGCAATTTAGAAGCAAAGTTATGTTATCTATGACGATATTTGGGGCAAATATGAATTTTGAATTATCATGTTTGTTTGTCGGATAATTCGCGTGTTTGCGATACGATTACGGGTCTCGTATTGTATCGATTGACGAGCGTTTGATGTTAACGAGAATCGATTATAACGATAATAATGCTAGCTGCTCCACTAATCGTTGTTTCCACGCAGCTAATTGCATTGAGATAAAGTATTTATGGCACAGGAGAATACCATACCTATGTGTTTTCATTACTATTTATTTTCCTTAGTCTGTCATCACCATGAAACGATTGAGTTTTGAATTTAAATCATCAAGGTTCATTTTCTAGGTCTTCCTATTTACCTTAAGTATTTTACATTTCTTAATTGAAAATTGTAGGCCGTCCATTTATATTGTCTAGAGCGACGCTCTTGTCGGTGGGGTTCCTTCCATTTTACTATTTCCATTACCAACCATTTCACTTCCTGATAAAACTCGATGATTTTTTTTATAGTTGTATGTATGTACTTATTTCACTTGTTTTCTCTCCAAGATCTCTCGTCGATCATGTCTCATATAGCATATCATATATATTTTTTCCCAGAGAACGATAGTTTTCTACGTCAGGATCTGAAAAAGTTCCGTAGACACAAGTTGGACGCAAAAAAGTAGAAAAATCGGTAGGACAGCTAATACTTTTAGGTATCATTTGCCTGTTCATTGCCTTATTGCACATTATATTATGACTTGTTTCTTTACACTCCTTATTTTGCGAATGAGATACCAATACCACTAATACTAGTAAAGTCTTCATTATCAACGGATAATATCGCAAATTCTGTTCTGTAAACTCTGTCTTATTCTCTAAAGCACAGAGTTCGTGCTATCTAGAATTTCTGATACGATATTGTTTTTTAAAATGATCTTTCTTGCACCGCGATAAGGATTAGTTACGTTGTAATGAGTTTTCGCAGTGATGCGGTAAGATTCGGATAGACAGAAGATATACGGAGGGTAAAAAGCGTGGAAACGGTTCCAACGGATATAGATTAGGGTAAGTGGACGATCATGGAACGTCTGACACAGACACGATCCTAATTACTGAGCGATTCATTAGCTTTAGTATTTACCTATACGAATACATGCTATTTTTTTTATGTGCATCACATCTTTTAGCCTTTTTATCGTATATAAGTGTAAGCATAGAATATAGCATTATAAGTTCAACTATAACATCGTTTCCTTAGTAAAAGAATTTGATACATTCCGTAATGGTCATCAATGATTGATTTACATTCATTCCATTAATTTCCTATTTCTTTATTTGGCTTGAAAACGTGAAGAGGAAAATGTAGCGATAGCCATTTTCGTAATACCAGTTATGTAAGTCGTAAGTCTGCCGAGAATAAAATATATTCAGGAATTTAATAAAAATGCTTTAAAACAATTAAAATATGAATGCTGTTTGTACCTATTTATCCCAACCAGCAACAAAGATTTAGTGGACATTAATTGCTTAGTGGATCACCTGTCTTCACACATCACTCAGATATTCGCTTTCATATCTTTATATTTGTTATATGTACATAATATGAATATTACCTACATAGTTTCCAATTTTTTCTCAGTCTCAAAAACTATGCATAGTTTACGAAAAGGCCCCATCGAAGTAAAAAAAGACTACCCAACCCAACACAATAGCTTTTTATACCGGGAAGGTTCAAAATAGAACGATCCATTTCGATTTACTGTAGGTCATAGAAGTATAGACCTTATTTGAAAATCATTCGGCTGAGTTCTGTGCAAGCACTGTATGTAGAATTTTTTATTTACCGCACTTTTGATCAGATTATTTATAATTCGTGATTATTATTATCTTAAAACAGACTGAATATGAGTTTTTATTACTTCCTTACATTACTAACGGGTATACCGAAATCAAACTCACTTATTATTCCTTTCCGCAGATATATAGGTACTGTTCGTTCGTACCATAATAGACCAAGTAAATAAAAATGTTTATTAAATCAAATAAGTGATCATGGCAGCGACTTCGATTACGTCAATTCGTTTTACTTAATGAGATTGAGGGTCATCAAAGCTTAGGTAAGAATAAGAACCGGTTTTAGTTAAGAATTTTTCCGGTCAGAAAATCATAAGATTGATAAATGTGCGATTATAAATGTATTTCCTAAATTCCTACTGCATGACATAAGCAGAATGTGCCAATAGATCATTGATTATAATCTAGTAGATAGGTCTACCTACGTAGTTAAGGTATTCGCCTTAATTCCACAAGATCTTGCTGATGGATGAGTCAGTGACTCGCTGACTCAGGTCGCATTCACCAGTCGCGGTCAAGTTGACTCATAGTCAACACGATTATGTAAATTACGCTACCTGTATTTTACAAACCGCATTGCAATACTTATTAGTTGTGAAAGTGTGTTAACGGCTCATTTTGTAGTTAAATATTATGATGTACTTAACTTACCTCTCACCAAATACTTAGTACTTACCTATACCTAATGGTTACTACAAAATTTGTTAAATTTTTAAATTAACACAATTTCTACGTTATTTCTGAAATTCAATATAAAATCTACATGTGGCCATATTATAGACATTCAGGATTATGATTCACTAATAAATAAATTTGACTCGAATTTAAAACATTAAAATAAAAAAGTTTTACCACTCTTTGTTAAGTTTCGCAAACATAAGTAAAATAATGACGTATAATTTTGAAAGAGACCGTGGATCCGAGTATACGATATTAATTTCAACTTGGTATCAGGCGTTCCTGAGAAAAAAAAGTTTGACAGACAGACAGACGGGCAGACCGACAACAAAGTGATCGTATAAGGGTTCCGTTTTTACATTTTGAGGTACAAATCTAAGTTTTTAGCCCATACTTAAAAGATGACGAAAAATATTTACATAGAACACTATGCTATGAGTAATATTTGGCGAATTTGGCTTAGTTAATACAAAACAAAAAAAAATCTTTTGACACTGATCCATGAATGACTCATATATCTTTAGTCACAAATGTGTCATTTTATTATGCTATTTAAATCTTGATTCTAAAAAAAAATCTTACTATAGACACGTTTGCTTATTTCCTCTATACATATAAATAAATTTTATATTACCGTACTTTTAATACCTACTCACCTCTTAATTTATAGTCCATAGGTACTTACCTATTCAATCAACCATCAACAAAAACACTTGTATGTATCGTCGAACTTTTCCAATATTCCTCAACATATTCTGCTAACAATGTTGAACGAAATATATTGTTATACATACAATAACAGACAAATTAGTCAAGCTAACTTGGCAGCGGGTGAAGGATGAACTGTCTGTAAATTGGTCGAGCCAATCAATCTCCATTTTTATTCCATTGTCTCATTGTTACATGGAGTTTCATGGATTTCAGTCACATTGTACAGAAAACAGCATTTTAGGTCAACCAAATATAACCTTTATGCGGTGACAATAGGTGCTATATAAATTACAGGAAATTGGAAGTTTTAGTAACGCTACACGATTTAAATTCAGGACAGAGAGTCCCTATTTGACTGCCGCTTGATAACTCATCGCTACCTTTTTTAGTGTGGAAGTTTGTATGTGCAATTTTTGTTTTATTTTCCACTTAGCATATACCTGAAGGTTTCGGTTTGTTCACAGAACGTATCCAATTTGTGCATCCATCTTGGAAAACTCAGCGTATGGGTTAAGTCAAAGTCAGTCAGTCCATATAAATATAACTACTATAGTAAGATTTGTAACGACTCCTAATGTCACACTCAGTGACAGAAATATAAGTATTGTTTTAAACTATGGGAAAGTTCCTGTTTTTTCATTTATTTGGCAATAACAATATTAAGTATTATAATAATACAAAGGTTTATTTCATACAACAATATTAAAGCTTCTTTTTTGCCAATTGAAATTAAAAGAGCCTGCAAAGAGCTTTATGACGCAGTAATAGTAGCGAATATGCAATGAATTTGTATACGAGGACGTTGGGTTAACTGTACTATTCTTTCTTGTACATCATCATGTGCTGTACATTCTACATTTGTTAGAATCTGACAAAGAATTATACGGAATGCCTCTGAGTTTGTCGGAGTTCAATGTAGCTTGCGGCCGTGGGCAGTCTTGATTGGTGACAGTGAGTGCCGGCCAATTAGTTAATTGTGGGTGCATCGTGCCCGGTGGCTTGACTAGTCCAAGCTGTTGTAACAATATTTGGTAGTCTGAATTATATTAGATATTAGCTGTCGCCCGCGGCTTCGCCCGCATGATTTCGCTTAGATGAAAAATCATTTTGTGTTCCAAACCGTTTTAGATCTTCGATCTTCTTTGTATACGTCTACAGAAGTGTAAACTGTATAAACATCTTGTCAGAAATAGAGAGAGTGGGTATTGGTCAAATAATTTTAGTTCTTTTCCCCTATATAAAAAATAATTACAGAAATAAGTTCATACACTCATTAAATACACACATTTATAATTTAACGTGGGATCTGAAAAAACTTTATATTTTAGATTGTAATAAATATATTGACAACTGTTTTTATAACAATGGTACTGTGTACCTACCCTATAGATATAAGCTGACTATTGCTAAACTGTTAGCATACAATATATATAGACCCGTTATACCTAATATAACGAAGTCATCTGATATTAGTACCAGTACTAATAACTTAGTTTTAAACTAGATAATAAGACAGAGGTGAAGCCTTCCTATATAAATCTTGTACATCAAAATATACAGGGCTTCACCAGCAAATTTAATGAAATCTGTTTATTTTTGGAACATAATAATGTTGACATTTTTTGTGTCACAGAACACTTCTTTAAACATGAAATTAAACTAAACTTCCCGGATAAATATATATTAGCAAGTGCATTTCTAAGACAAAATTCTGACCACGGTGGGTCCTTAATATTAATAAACAGAGATTATAAATGCAAAGAGAGAAAAGACATAGTAAGGCTGTCTCTTGAATGTACAATAGAACTTTCTTGTGTGGAGTTGGACAAATATATTATTATTTGTGCTTATAGACCGCCTTCAGCTAGTTATGACACTCTTTTAAATGTTTTGGAAGAAGCCCTCAGGCGGGTTAGTTCTAGTAGTAAACATATAATTTTATGCGGTGATTTTAACGTTGATATTTTAGTTTCATGTTCGGAAAGCAATGGATTTAGAAATTTGCTTGATTCATTTAATTTGAAAAACACATTCTTTGAACCCACTAGAATTACCCCAACCTCTGCCAAATGTATAGATAACATTTTCTGTGATTGCTCGGTCTCTGATGAAAAGCTTTTTGCCTGTCTGGGGTCTGACCACCTGGGTCAACAGGTGTCACTGACACGTGACGAAGAGTCTAACCTTAGCTCCGCTCCTGTAACCTGTAGGCCGCTGACTAAGTACCGGAAAATGCGTTTTCGCGAATCTATAAATAAAAAATTGCCTGAAATAGACCCAAATAAAAATCCGAATGACCATTATGATGAGGTTTTTAATACAGTGAAACAAGAATTTAACAAATCTTTTCCTCTTAAAACATTTGATAAGAAAACAAAACTAAATTTCTGCGATTGGGCCACAAATGGCATTTATATTAGTAGAAATAAGCTATATGAACTGTATGGCCAAAAACAATATAATTTTAAACCGGAATTTGTATCATATGTTAGATGTTATTCAAAAACTTTTAAAAAGGTATGTGCTGCTGCAAAATCTTTATATCTGACTAATAAAATAAAAAACTCTAATGACAAGATCAAAGCTGCTTGGTCTATTATCAATAACGAGACAGGCAAATCGAAATCGCGCGACATTAATATTTCTTTAAAAATTGGTGATAAAACCATAACTTCTAACGACGAAGTAGCCAACGAATTCAATAATTTTTTTGCCAATATTTCTAAGAATATCACAGGATCCCTCTCCTCTTGTCCCAGTGCTGCAGATGACTTATTAAAAGAAATGCCTCCGATCCTAAGTCCATTTTTAGATTTAGAAGTATCACATCGGATGAACTCTTATCTGCGTATAAGGCACTCAACATGAAAAATACTGAGGATCTCTGGGGTATATCTGTCGCAGTTCTGAGCAGTATTATTGATTTGATTGCTCCTCATCTAACTGTGATTTTCAATAAGTGCATTTCCGAGGGTGTTTTCCCTGACCTCATGAAAATAAGTAAAATTATTCCTTTATTCAAACAGGGTACAAAAAATGATCCCACTAATTACAGACCCATTTCTATATTACCCGCTTTAAGTAAAATATTTGAAAAATTAATTTTAACGCAATTAGTCTCTTATTTTAACGTAAATAAAATCTTACATAATCGTCAGTACGGTTTCACTAAAGGTCGTTCCACTACTGATGCAACATCTACTTTAGTTCAAATAATCTATGAAGCGTGGGAATCCAGCCAAGATGTCATAGGTATTTTTTGCGACCTTTCAAAAGCCTTTGACTGCGTGGATCATAATATACTAAAAAACAAGCTTAAATTTTATGGTGTTACTGGGACGGCCCTTGAGGTACTAGCTTCTTACCTAGACAACAGAACTCAGAAAGTAGAAGTTAACAGAGCTGCTTCCAGCAGCGCGGCGGTACACATGGGCGTGCCTCAAGGCTCTATAATCGGTCCTTTTCTATTCCTTGTTTACATAAATGACCTTCCATGTCTTGCCCAACAATTGTGTGAAGTTGTTTTATTTGCGGACGACACATCATTACTATTTAAAGTCAACAGAAATAGTCAAAATTATGACGATGTAAGTAATACTATGACACTTGTGCTTGACTGGTTTACAACCAACAACCTGGCTTTAAACACGGACAAGACCAAGTGTATAAAGTTTTCTCTCTCGAACGCACCTCATAATGATATACCTTTAATAGTTAATGGCAAAGTATTAGAGTGGGTACACAGTGTCAAATTCTTAGGCGTTACCGTTGACTGTAAGTTAAAGTGGGATAAACACATTGAACTCACGGCCAAAAAACTTAGCTCGGCGGCTTATGCAGTGAGAAGGATAAGACAGTGCACAAACATTGAAACAGCTAGACTCGTGTATTTCAGCTACTTTCATAGCATAATGTCATACGGATTATTGATATGGGGAAATGCAGCCGAGATAGGGAAAATATTTGTATTACAGAAAAGAGCAATTCGTTTTATGTACGGGCTAAAACGACGCGATTCTCTACGAGAGCTCTTTAAATCAATAAAAATTCTTACTGTTGCATCTCAATACATCTTCAATGTACTTATTTTTGTTAAATCCAATTTAAACCTCTTTAAAAAAATCTGCGATGTACATAGTATAAACACCCGCAATAAGAATAAACTTTATACGCCCTGCTTTAGGCTTAAAAAGGTTCGGCGGTCTTTCGTGGGTCAAAGTGTAAAAATGTTTAACAAGCTCCCTGACGAGGCTATAAATTTACCGATGCAAAAATTTAAAACATATCTTAAAAATACTTTGATGAATAAAGCGTATTACACAATAAGTGATTATTTGAACGATAAAAAAGTTTGGTCTCTCCCTACAACTTCGCCACTCCACACTTGATTACATTCTTTTGATATTGTGAAAAAATAACCTTACCTTTCTTTTTTAAATTTAATTACATTGACATTTAATTGTTAAACATGTACGTGTATTGTGATCTTCAAGTGACTGAAAGTATTTTTCTAAAATGTTCAAACTTGTGAACGGGTGTTGCCAGGGGATCCTGCTTCGATCCTGATTCGAATTTTATTTTTATTTTTTGTTCTTAACCAATTCATTGTGGTTACTTGATCACAAACATAACATGTTTTATTATATTATTATTATTTTTTTACTTATATTTTATTTTATTTTTGACTGTACACAATCTAGTGTATGTATAAAGTTAATGAATAGCCCCTCTGGCATGCTAGGCGACCAAGACTGTTTCATGAGTTTCTTTCGGCATTTCTTCTCAGCAGTGGTCGTTCCGAAATGCTAGTAGTTTGTAGCTTTGAGACATAAAATATTATGATTAAATAATTAGTTATCGACGTGAAAAAGAGCCTTCTTTGAAGGCCAAGTTTCAATAAAAAATTTTGACTTTGAAATTTTGACTTTGACTTTGACTTTGACAGAAAATGCTTATAAGATTAATCAAGTGTTGCTAAGGCGCCATTTCCATATATGATATAGTGTAGCTGGTCTCTTGGAGTTATTAATCAGATGTTCCAGATCTTCAATTTTTATACGTCAGCAGAAAATGCTCATCAGGTTGAACGGTTTTTGCCAAGGCGCCATTTCCATATATGTTATAGTGTAGCTGGTCTCTTGAAGCTTTTCATCAGATGTTCCAGATCTTCAATTTTTATACGTCAGCAGAAAATGCTCATCATGTTGAATGACTTTTGTTAAGGCACCATTTCCATATTTCTTATAGTTTAGCTGTTCTGCTATGGTTCTTCATAAGGTGTTCCATTTTTCAAAATCAATTATAGCCTAAATGTTGCCCAGGCTTAATAGCTATACAACAAAAAAGGTTTCATTCAAATCGGTTCAGTACTTTCGGAGATTAGCGTGATCATACATACAAACAGACAGACAGACAAGAAATTCCAAAAAAATATTTTTGCTTTCTATTATTCTTTTTAAGTGTTCCTCTATCCATTTCAGTCAAAAATACTAAATGTACAGACAAAATATTTTTACTGTTTTATTATATGTATAGGTAAGGATTTTTAAAATAAACCGGATAACGGCTTAGGATTCCCAAATGCCAAATACTTAGAACCGCCTAGAGATTAGCATGAAATTAAATTAAATTCTTAAGTATTAACATTTTTTAACATCGTTATTATGGATGGACCTACTCAATACTTACATGATAATCCAAGGGCCAATGATTGTGTTTTTAAGTTGGTTCAAGGGATCATTATCATCGTCAGCTTTCTACTTCCCACTGCTGGGTATAAGCCTCCCTCTGTCTACGCCAAGCTTCTCTATTCTGGGGCCCTATTTTTGAAAGTATGACATACCGCCGAAAACGAATAGACTATTATGTCGCACTCGTCCTATTATGTCACTAAAAACATAAAAGCCGTATATTTGAAATCACTCGTCTAGCAATGTTGCCAGTGATATGAAAATAATGCGAGAAATAAATTCTGCTCCTTTCTACGCAACGAAAACCGAATCGGTAACGAATCGTAAAAAAAATGTTCGTGAATTTTCAATCAAAGAGAACGTAAGTGTTAAACGGAACGCAAAAATGAAATTCTAATAGACACCATCTATATCCGTATCCAGTTGTCTATGTCATTCATGATTTTGACGTAAAAAACGTTCGACTACCAACTCATACGAAAACGAGTGGTCTAGACCATTCGTTGCGAATTATTCGACATAGACAATTCAAAAATACGGAATAATGGATATCGAATGAAAAATCATTCGGCTCACGCTTTTTTGGCGAATCACACTTTCAAAAATAGGGCCCCTGGACCATCGCAATCCAGGGAGGCAATTCTGGGGTCTGCGATATAATATCAATTTCGACATTTATCGAAAAACATGGCGGATAACGATAAATATCGAAATTGCGTATTCTCGTGATTTCAAATGTGACATTTATCCAGCGTCAGCCCTCGATACGCATCGAGTGGTCGAGCGTGGCCGAAAACCATATCGTGTGTGATATTTGTTGCTTCAAAGCTATTGAATAACATAATATTCGTACTTTACAAGACGCTTTGTATTTTTCTTCAGCTATGGTTTAGTAAAATATGAATGCTGACGATTTTGTATTCAATTTTATTGGAAATCGTTGTTTATTTACATAAAATTATTTTATTGAAGCCTAATATAGACGTTTGGATAGATACATACTTTGCTTTTTCCGCCTCGAGTACCATACCTTATTTGTTTCTCGATTCAATTTCGTAAAGAAACAATATCATACATAAGAATATAATTGATAACAATATCATACATAAGAATATGACGATAACAAATATCACATAACCTCACACACACAATAAACAAACAATGACAAGTATCCTCGCGTTCCGTTCTCTTCATCAACTCTAAAATATTTCATTTTCTTTGCATTTTATAAATTTGCATTGGAGCTTATTAAGTTACATAAAATAAAGTATTATAACTATTTTTACATAAATTCACTATTAAAACATTGGTTTTATATAAAATATTTAATGAAACAAGTAAAACATAAATTTCTCGATTGTAGTTAAGTATAATCGAGAAAAAGGAACGTGTTTTCAATTAGAGAAGCCCTAGTTTTCGATATAATATCGAGTTTTATGTCGAATAGGTTCGAGAATACCATTTTGGAGGATTTTGTGATAATTTTGTTCGATAAAAGAAGTTTGATATATTATCAAATTCGATAAAATATCGCAAACGCGAGAATTGGCCTCCAGTTCTTGCCAGCATTACTCTTTACATCGTCGACCCACCGGTTTAAAGGATGCAAGTAATCTAAAATCATTTGATTCGTCTTATAAAATGATTAAATAACAATAAAATGTTTTAAATCACAAGTATTTAACGCCTTGTACGTAGCTTAGACTAGAATTCTAATCTGGGCAATTGTGGCTCATATTAGACGCCTACTGCCACGCATATTAAATCAACTAACGTACGTACATCTGTCTCTTCAGATGTGCTCAACAAGAAATAAGCAGTATTTTATCTTTTTTATGCAATTTCGACTTGTTTCAGTGAGACATAAAAATTGATAGGATCTTTTTGATTTTGTGCGTGATAATGTTTGTATATCTTTTGCATGTCTCTTTTAAATTACCGAAAATCACAAATACGACATCGGTTTTAGAAATGGCAATTAAAATATAAGAAGAAGATCAAAAACAATCATATTTTTCCGAAATTCCGACGATAAAAGTAGTTTTTAATGAACTTCTTTTCACTGCCACGATTTAAAAATATTTATTTATAAGTATTTATATTTATTACCGGAAAAAACATACATAAACTGGCTGCTAGCTTCTCCTAGTTTAAAATGCAATAACGCTAGCGTTCTCCAGCATATTGTATTTATTAAAAGCAGCGTGTTATATTCCACTATTTCCCTCTGCCGCAACGCGTACTCATTTCAACAACTAATGAAAACAAAATGAGTTTGCACGTGCCGTTCTGACACTGGTTTGTATAACTATAGGAAGCAGAAAGCTTTCTAAACTTTGCCTTCAAGTTTAAGGCACTCCAGATAAAGCTACCTGCTGTGAACTAGATTAGATATAATTATAATAAGGTGCCTTAATGATGTTGTATTTCTCTCGCGCACATAAAAATAAATCAGAAAGTTTAAAGCACATCGATGCAGATTATATTAAAAAACTGGCCCTTAGCTGCGGCTACACCCGTGTGAATCGTAACTCAACCTTTTTACTCCTTTAGTAGTAAAATTCAAAATTCCTCTATGACCTGCTCACTTGCGCTATACTTACCTATGCAGATCCTGTGCAAAATTTGAAATGTTTATGCTTATCGGTTTATTAGGCTCTGCGTGGTTCTATCAGTCAACATCCTCTTGTATGCATATACCTATTATTTATTTATTTAACAGCCGTCAATACCCCAGTACTGGGCAAAGGCCTCTCTCACCTTCTTCCAAGATTCTCGATCTAAGGTAATATATATTATATGCACTTGACTTGTCTACCGAAGACTAAGTGCAAAGAAATGCTCCCATTGTGATGCCGTCGGTCGTGCTTCAGTTCTGCTGATGGACTCACTGATACTCACTTTCACAAACTCTCTACGATAAAACTGCTACAGATTACCTATATTGTTATGCTGCAAAAAGTAATAAGCAGTGTAGGTTAGGTTCATCCTATGGTAGGAACTGAAATTTCCGAAAATAGGAGGCCGCATATCGCCGCATATAACTCGCATCGCCTTCTCTCACATTTCTCTGAACCATCGACATCTGTAGTCAAAATCGATAATCATTATTTGTCCTCATTTACTGTAATTACGTACAAATAATCACAGCCTTCGAATTTTGAATCAATAAGCATATTTAATTAAAACAATACATTCGTAAAGTCAACAAACCTTTCTGAAAACTTTAAAATTTTTGTTATTTTTTAGAACGACAACAAAACAATAATTTGAGGTTATTTATTAAAATATACCTACCTAAAATTCATTTCAACCTTTTGTTTGTGTGATAAAGGAACTTTCGTTTATAAGTAAAACAAAAGGAATCCTTAGGCGTCCCGCTGTGTACCATTTCCATCGGACAATGTCATTTGGCGGCGTAATATTTGGTCCAAGATAACTTGACAAAAGCTTCTATATTTACTCGGGAATTGAAATAATTACTTATACAATTATACCCGCGAAAAATTGTCGAAAAGACTGTCTTTGCTTATTTGCTTACATTTTAGAAGTGCTAAAAGACTAATACTTATTTCCTGAATCACCTGAACCGAATAGAGCGTTCCTACTCGTAAATCAAAAAATATACTTTGATATCTTTAAGTTTATAGCCATATTATAGTAAAAAATAACTCTTTTCAGTCCTATATTAGCATCTGGGTTGCTACTATATCCTTGATTTATGACTGACAAACTAAGTACACCTAAAACATACCCAACTGAAATTTTCATACATCATTATCGTCAGTCATTGACTGACTGACGATAATGATGTATGAAAATTTGGAGATGTATTGCCATCAAATCCGCCGAATACCTACTTACATGGTCGAATAATGGCTCTTGTATGATTGTATGTGGTCGTAATAACGGACAATACGGACATATCTCACAGGGGCAGCACTAAGTGATCTAAATTGGAGTTTTTAAACAATTGGCGTTGAGCGGCCAGCGATAATTACACTCCGTTGGGAAGAACATTTTTCATCATCTAGAGGAAACAATAACGGCCTTACTTATAAACGTTACTTAAATTTTAAGTAATACTTAGGGGCTGCTTAACAAAAATTCTTACTTATAAACGTTGCTTAGTTCTAATGAGTTGCTTAGCAATGACTTTAATGCACTGTCAAATTAAGCAACCTCGTACCCTTGTTTAAATACGTAAGTAACAAGATGGCGGTTATTTGGGCACCAGCTGATTCCGTCCGAAGCGTCATTGTAGCAGGTAGCGTCCTTTTCAGCATTGTTTGTCTATTGCATTTGTAGTTGTTTCTTTTGTTTTTCGTGTGATAATGGATATTTTTGAATATTTTGATGTATTGCGCTTATTTTGTAATGCAATAGAGGAACTAAGGCGATTTAGAAGAAGAACAATGGGAATTATTAGAAGGCCAAACCTGAATAATATGAGAATGAATCCTATGCAAGAATTAAGTAAAAGTGGTTTTAAGTATAAGTAGGTATAGATTTTGCAAAGAAAATATGCAAAAGATATAGAACTATTATAGAGGAACACCCTCATTTTTTTATGAATATAGGTACATATTTTTATCAATAATCATTATTTATGCTAAAATTCCGAAATACAATACAAACAATGAAACAAAATGGTACCGTGGTCGCTTCGAGCAACAAGGACTTCCGCGCGCAGTACGGGAGTCCGTGTTGCTCTATGCGTGGACGTAAAATAATTTAACAGCGTAGCTTTTTTTGGCATGTTTACTTTTTTAATTTTCAATTGAATGATACCAATGTTGCCATTTCATAACGTTAAAATGGCAAATATTTTTTAAGCTGCCAACATTTCGGCAGTGTTGCGAGAGTAAAATACTTTTTGTGTCATTAACGTTCATTAGGTAAGACAAACTTAAGTAGCGTTTATAAGTAAAGAATATTTAATTACTAATTTGGGAGTTAAGTAGTCATTAGTTAAGACGATGCTAAGACGATTATTAGAAGATTTTTATAATAAGTAAGACTGTAATTAGATAAGGAAGTATTGCTGCACAATACCGGGTTTTGAACTGCTAAAATACAGGTTATGATGTTTACTAATAAACATTTTCATTTAACATACCTACTTATAACAAGAATAATACTACTTTTAAGGTACTTTTATAACAAGAATATAAAAAAAAGAAAAATAAAGAATAGGCAAACGCGTTGTCACTCCTAATGTCATCGTGTTGGTTGAGTGCAGTCAGTTTATTTGAAACAGTTATTTTCATTGATAAATTGATTTTAGTCTCTGTCTCATGGGGTACAAAGTAAAACTAAACTCAAATTATAAAAACACTAGTTGTGCCCCGGGGCTTCACTCCCGTGGGAATTTCGGGATAAAAGGCTATTCCCAGTATTTTTCTATCTGTGTACCAAATTTCATCGAAATCCGTTTAGTAGATTTTGCGTGATTAAGTAACAATTACCTATCCAAACTCACACCCAAACTATCACAATTATAATATGAATAGGATATATGAGTAGTAGAATGTAACTTAAGACGAAAAACTAAGCTATATAAAGTCTATTTTTTTTTTATTTTTTTTTTTCATAGGACAGGCAGGTTGCCTAGTGTGGAGCCAACTGTTATATTTTTAACCCTTAGATGCATGATTTTTTATTTATTTTCAGAAAAAACATATATTATGTAAAAGCATCTCAGCTTTATGGTAAAAATAATTAAAAAAATCATATGTAAATTATTATGTACTTTTTTATGTATTAAACATTGTTATCATTTTTGATAATGTATGCATCTAACTGAAAATATTTTCTATACCAAGAACATTATTATGTAAAACGGAAAGCTTAAAATATTTTAATAAAATAATAATGTAAAAGCTGGATGCAATTGTTCTTCCTGTTAATACATAGTGATACATTGTATTTTACACATATTACAGATGTTATTTTTTTACATAGTGCTTATCAGTTTTGAATTTTTGTATTTTTGTTTGTAAGGAATAAACTCAAAAACTAGTGGACCGATTTTAATGAAATTTGGCACAGAGATAAACTAGACCTTCTGGAGTAACATAGGCTACCTTTTACCGCGGACGAAGTCGCGGGCAGAGCGCTAGTAGTCAATAAAATTGTCGTCAATATCGTTTTCATCCTCCAATATTTTTCCTTTTTTCAGTTCCAATAAATATTTTTCAATGCTTATGTCATCCATATATATAATTATAAAATATAAATTTAAATAAATATAAAAAAATAGCCAAAAACCCAATAAAAATAATTTTGAGATAAGAAAAATATATACCCAGACTGCACACATTATTATTTTTGATAACTAAGTATACGTGCAAAAAAATATGCCATATCCAATGTTTTATTTGAAAATCAATAGGAAAATACAAAATATAGCTAAAAACCTCTCAAAATATATTTTTTCGCCGCAGATTATGTTATTATCTATAATAATTATTTCGATGAAAAATCAGAAAAAGTTCACTTCGTGAACTGTACGACATATGGGGACAAATGTCAAATTATATTCAAAATTCGCGCTGCTTGTATTTTTTCAAATTGACAGATCGATTCGTGACAGATGAGGAAACATTCAAAAACTAAATATTTCAAAAGTTATAGAAGTATGTAGAATTTCTGAACGCGGAAAGTAATGTTATCAATTTTGATAAACTATGCATTTAAGGGTAAGTGTAAAATGTAAGTGTTAATAAATCATTCATTCATTCATTTTTTTTTATCGGTATTTACCTACAAAATAATACTTAACGGTAGTTTAAAGCCGATAGTCACGGTTATAACCTACTAATTGCGTTTTCCAATGCTGTTTTAATTTTAACGGCGGAAAACATGAAGTTTATTTAATGGCATTTGATTATTGAAAACAGGTTTATTTTTCTACTGGAATGAAGATTTTTATAAAAAACAAATATTGTATAAACACCTACTACATTGTCCTACAAAGTATATTAATTTCAAAGATACTAATTTTCTTTTTACCACTGTGTAGCTCTCTACAAATAAATAGAGCCGTCGAAATACGATAGAAAAACAATATGCTAATCTGATACTATTGTGGTTCTAAAAATCATATAATAATTGTTATAGGCATTTTCAAATAATCATAGTTTGGAAGTACATATTCAATATGTAAAACCAGGATTATGTGAAAATAGTGGGTGAATGAGTCAACTTAACTGCAACATTAATCTTACGAGACATTGCTCTGCTCGTTCATTGTCTATTTAATTCTGAATAAACTCATTGAATTTCCTGTAACCCATCTAATTCAGATGACGGACTAAAATACTTACCTCATTTGAGTTATTAGTTTGTCCGTCTGGGTATTATCATTGTACTGTAGACGGAAACCGTAAATCAGTTGACGCCCCAGCATCATTCTGCTTCATTATGAAGACAATATTTGATACTTCTGTTAAATGCCTAATTTGTAATTTTGAATTTTAAAGCAGGACATTATAATAAGATAAAACAGTGTTCAGGAAGTCTATAAAATTCTTATGACAAAATAATATGAATAAAATGTCTACCGATTGAATTTGATAGGTACTAGCATTTTTCCTTGGCTTCAATTCAGTTTTTAACCACCACCCTATAGGTACCTACTATTACATTTTTACATTAACGCTATATTAAGAACCTCTCTACATTTCAAGTTTTTACGTTCAGCGGTTTCGTCTCTGCGTTGAACCAATAAACGCCAAACAAACGCAAAACAAATAAATAAATCAGCCAACGTTTAATTATGATAATTTGTTCTAATATAGAACTTATATTAGAACAAAGGGGCTTGAAAATATCTACTAATGAACAGACAGCGATAACGGCCTACTACGCGTATGCATTTTCATGGTTATCCAATGGGATTATATTATGGGGAAACAGCACTGACGCGGATAGACTACTTATATTTACGAAAAAATGCATTCGAATAATCTGTAATATAAAACCGACTAAAAGCTGTAAACCACACTTTAAAAACCTAAAAATACCTTACCGAGTATATATATTTTAGAAGCCTGCAAATTTGTACGTAAATAACCAATAATTAATAAAAAATGATGATCTACCGCGCCGCTTAACGAGAAACAAAAATAAATTAGTTGAACCTTTATCAAAATTACAATTTTTTCGTTCCGGTCCATTAAAATTATGACCTCAAAAATATATAATAACTTACCTGAATACTTAAGATCAGAAAAAAGGAATCTATATTTACAAAAAAAAATTGTTACTTGCTGAAAAAGCTTATTACACATGACGAGTCTTTAAATGATAAAGAAATTAAATGACTTAAATACATAATTAGCATATAGCATACTTACATACAATCAGAGGCCCGCTTGCCGCTCCTCTTGTTACCATTGCGCACCCGACAGGGTTTATATTGTACCGAAATGATAACAGTATCATCGATAAAATATTAACAAGTACTTGTTAATATTTTATCGATGTCAGTATTTACTTCGATAAAATATTAACAAGTACTTGTTAATATTTTATCGATGTCAGTATTTACTTTATACTGTTGTATAATGTGAATTGCAATAAATGTTTTGAATTGATTTGAATTACTTATACCTTATTAATTTATTATCTTGTCCGAAAAATTGTTCTTTCATGAATAACTCATTTTGTCCATAATTACATTATTATTATTTGTAGTATGTAATAAAAATTGTTGGATTTATTGTTTGCAAAAGTACCTTTACAATTGAAATTCGAATATAGTGTAAAAGCAATATATTGGGACACAGCTGTATTTGTCGACTACTAACCCGCAAATACCTCTTTGTTCAATATTTAAATTATTTTTGTATAATCATAATTTTAAAAACATTTATAAAATAGCTAAATTACTACCTATTAGTAATTATATAATATCATGCAAAAGTTATTGCGAGTATTTTTTAATATTTTCGATTTGCCCGACCACCTTTGATTAATCGTAAAATGATTCAGCTGCTATGTTTCAGTCATCCTTTTTAAATCTTAAATACAACTATTTTATCTTGATTATGCATATTTATTACAACTCTCTAATCTTGTCAAGTAGCCAATTAAATTTAAGCGACAGTCTCTGACCGAAGCTCGCCCTGTAAGTAATTAAATGGAACAAAGACGAGGGATTTCTAATACATTTTTTGTGGGAAAATTTGCTTTCAGTAGGATCTCCTATTGTATTTTCTCTATCCATTAACTCTGCATCCATTAACTTTTCAATAAAAATCTGAGCTTAGGTTTTAATCCAGAGTCCAGACTACTGAGGTCACGGTCGTCGCACCCACTCCTCTCATGCGCACAATGGCTAAGTACTGACAAAAACTCGTCATGTTTCACTGGCCATACGGATCACAATACTATCGAGAATAAAGGCCATAGGCTAGTGAACCATTTGTATGGACGTTATGGTACAGTAGGCATCACATGACGAATAATACCGCTTTTCAAACATACCTGGGTTCGGGGCAAAATTTGTTGAGCTATTGCTGATAATCCTAACTCATGTTAAAAATGTGAAAGTGAGTGTGTCTGTATGTTTGTTAGGTACCTCTTCACGCTTTATCTACTGAACAAATCTTTCCGAAATTTCGCATAAGTACCTTCGATCAAGTATAAAAAACGATCAAGTATAAAAAATAAAAAAAGTTGTTTTATCATACGTCAATGATAAGTACACATAATTTGCAAATTCACGCGGGCGATGCCGCGGGTAAAAGCTAGTAAAACTATATTTTTCAATCAGAACTCTATGAATAAATCTGTAATTCTAGTTACTCAATAAACTGTAAATACAATATAACCAAGTTTCCAGGAAACACGGCTATTTTCCGAAATCACCTGTTATTGTCATGGCCTGCAGGATCCATTCTGTTTCTGTCAGTGACTGGGCACAATCATAATTGGAGGGGTCATTTTAAATTGTCCCGGTAACCTCACGCTTGTGATGTAATCCCCTTTAATTTATTAACCGACTGCATGTCCAATGTGACTTTGTACGAGTCTGCTGGTTGTCGACTTTGACGGATATTCATTTATTCATGTCTTAGTTTTATCCTCAACTAGTATTTATACATTCATAGTACTAGAGTTAAATCAAGGTGCGTTATTGACAGTTTATACGTTATAAAAAATCATATACAGATAATCTAGATCATTTATTAATCATTATAGATAGTCGACCATGAAAACTTAATCATTAAGATGATGAATCCCATAATATACTTATCTTTTACAGATTTTAACGACACATTTTTTTTGTTTCAGACATAATGGCGGACGTGGTCAACATCACCGATGATATCAGTAAGCATATAGAGCCTAGTGAACTCTCAAAGTAAGTCATTTTCCGAACACAGTCTAATAGTTTTCGCAATTTTCCCCAAAAAGCAAAATTTTATTTTATTTTACTATTATTATTTTTTTATTTTGTGACTAGCTTTTGCCTGCGGCTTCGCCCGCGTGAACTTCCCACGGGAACAGTGCTTTTTCCTGGGATGTGTATGTCAAATTTCAGGAAGATTGGTACAGTAGATAAACAAACAACAAACAAACTCACTTTCGCATTTATAATATTAGTTAGGATAAAGATAAATCTTAAAAGGAAAAACAGAAACCCTTAGTTCTTATTAAGGTACGGAACCTTAAAAAAAATCAATTGTATTGCGCTGATATAAGTTTCATTTTACTTTCCCACACCAAACCCTACTTATCATACCTGAATGATTGAAGGCCTTTTATTCACAGTGAATATATTTCCTTCATAAACCTATACCTAAGTATTATTACGACTGACAAGTCGGAAAACCTTTCATTTGCCTTCCTGCCCTTACAAAGAGCCCATTCAGAGGCTTAGTAGGGAATATAGGGCCTCTTTATTTAGTCACAAAAGCCTTCTTCAGAATTATTGCGAAGGGTATCGCTGGCCCTCCAGAATAAATGTTTAGGACTTCCTGATACTCTATGGTCTTCCGTCCACTTGTAATTAAAATTTATTAATGCTGAATTTACAATGAAAATTACTCTTTGGTTAAATTTTATTAGTAAAGAATGAATTTAGCATTCGGAGTCGGGACGGATAAGTGTAATATACAACTCCATATATTTCTATGGGATTATTATTCAGCCGTTTAGATCCCACTGCTGGGCAAAGACCTCCCTCTTCTCCCTCCATTTATCACTATCCTGGGATATATTATGTTATTATTTGAATACCACCGCTAATTCTCTTCGGACTATTTTGTAGGTAGATTTCGTGGCCAGCTACGAAAAGGAGATCAAATTCCCGTTTCGAAGCTGGCTTTAAAATAGGAATGATTCGCAATTGGTAATTTATTTTTTGAAATAATGTTGTTTAACTGAATGGTTTTCCAAATATTAAAACAAAATAAAATAAATCCGAAGCATATTAATCGCATAATCCGATGCTAGTGCAGTTCTTAATATCAATATTACTGCGAAAATTGAGAAACAAGAATTCCAATAAATTCACGCTCTTATAGGAATTTATAACGCGGACATGCTGACATTGAGTGATTTTAATTTCTTCGAAAACATTCGCGATGCATCTTTAATCAAAAATGTTTACATACACATCTATCGTGAATTACTTGTGATTTGACCAATCGGTACTTACCTACAGGCTACATCGATTAAGTATATTAAATCTCTCTCAGGCCCTTTATGTGTAGGTTCGGTTACTTTCCAGAAATAATTATTGATTTAATAACGGTCATTTTGAAATATTATCATACTTAACTCAACGGGAAAATTTAGGACAATCAACTGCGTAAAAATTGCGGTTTCAAACACCATTGTTTGTGCAATAAACAAACAAACACAATAGCAATTACTTTATTCAAATCATTTATTACGTGTCAATGATAATTCTTGGTCATTACCTAAATTTGTACTTAAGTTGACTCTAATGTATCTGTGACTGTACTTAACCATGATGTGAAGTCAATGTCACTGCCGCAATATGCCGTATATCTATAATATATGTTAAGGGTATTTCCCGTTTTTCTCACGGGAACAAAGCTTGAAGGCGCAGCCAAAAATCTTTTTTTCATGTATACGGTCATGCGTCATCATAAGGGTGTTCAGAATCTATAAGAATATTATCAATATGATCTTTGAGGCAAAGCAATGTGAACTTTGAGGTATTACTGCACTATAGAGTCATATTTGTACCTATATAATAAATGATATATAATAAATGGTAAGTATATAAAAAAACCCCTCTGGCACGATAGACCACCAACTGTTTAATGAGTCTCTTTCAGCATTTCTTCTCAGCAGTGGACGTTCCGAAATGCTAGTAGTTTGTAGCATTAAGGCCAAGTTTCAATAAAATAATTTGACTTTGACTTTATACACATATAATTTTTCAGGTTTTCCCCTGGCCTCCTGACATTCGCAGCCATCGTGACCGGGTTCATCATGGTGATAGGCCTGTTCGGCAACCTCCTCACAGTGGTTGCTCTGCTCAAGTGTCCCAAAGTGCGCAATGTGGCTGCTGCTTTCATTATCAGGTAAGTTTTTGTGGGCTTAGAAATAAAGGCATAGGTACCTACATTGTTTCTCAAATATCTCCTATGTAGTCATAAACCTGTTACAGTTTTGTTAGGTACCTCTATATGTATAGAATAATTCACTTTCTATCCGTTTTTCCCAAAGGTTGACTGGTAGAGAATGCTCTTATTATGTCCGTACATTTAAAAGTAGGTACCTACTTAGATGTAGTAAATTAACTTTTTAAATAAATAAATAGATAGGTACTAAAAATATGTTCATACTAATGTATGAACATAATTTATTACGTACCATGAGATTACTCGTGTAGTCAGCTGTAATATCCAATTACGACTAAAACTAAGAACAAATAATGAGTGCATGTTTGTCGAGTGCATGATAATATAAGTATTAAGTACTTATGCAAGCATTAGTGCAACTACCGTGCCAATGTCGTTTTGTTTTGTTATTACAACAAAGGGGCCGTCCATATATTACGTCATTCTAAATTAGGGGGTTGGTCTGCGGATGACGGTAAATGATAGATGGGGGTGTTTCGAAATTGACGTCATTCTTATTTATTTATTTATAGTTTATTTTTCACGTACAAAAAGATTATTTCTAAAAAGAAATTTCTTCCAGCACACCTAGTAAAATACTAGCTGCCCGCCCCGGCTTCGCCCGTGGTACTTACATGTATTATACATATAAACCTTCTTTAAGAATCAGTCTATCTATTTAAAAAAACCGCATCAAAATCCGTTGCGTAGTTTTAAAGATCTAAGCATACATAGGGACAGACAGCGAAAGCGACTTTGTTTTATACTATGTATTGATAATAAACACAATACTTAAATAATAACTACAACATTACATAATTAATAAAAGTACATATTAATACTATACTTATATACATGTCTCATACTAAGGAAAGATAATATATTTTAATAAGATAATTATTGCCAAAGTAAAAATAATAAAAGGTGATTCTATAACCAAGTGTTTTAATCATATAATACCCTATTTTTCTCAAATCTGCAATGTTTTATTTTGTCAAACTAGTAATGACGTCAATTTTGGGAGAAGGGGGGGGGTCATTAAGAAATGACGATAGGATGATTATAGGGGGGGGGGGGTCTAAAATCTGAAAAAATCGATGACGTAATTTATGGACGGCCCCAAAGACTGTAGAACGATACTCTATTTTCTCTCTTCTTAGTCGTATCCTCATGACTGAGGGTCGTGACCACCAGTAGCTATAACTCTCGTGGCTATGGCCTTCCAGGCAATGCGGTCCTGTGCCTGTTTTAGGGCCAGATGGAGCGTCATGTGCGTGGTAGATTTTATTATGTCCGTCCATCTAGTCGGTGCTCTTCCCTGACTTCTACGCCCCGGGACATGCCCAAGCAGGATAATCTTCTCGAGGCTGTCCGGCTCACGGCGCACTATGTGGCCAAAAAACATGAGAAGTCTCCGGAGACATGTTGTAGAGAGACGGGTTTGGATGTTCAGCTCCTCCAATATAGATGCATTGGTGCGGCGAGCTGTCCAAGGGATACCCAGCATTCTACGCCAACACCACATCTCGAATGCATCTATCCTGCTTTTAAGGTTTGGTTTCCACGTCCAGGTTTCCGACGCATACAGAAATATGGAGAAGACCAGTGTTCGCATGAGTCTTACTTTTGTAGTGCGATTGATGTTACGGTTTTTCCATATTTTATCCAACCGCTTAACTGCAGATTTCGCCATCTGAGCTCTACGAATGACCTCCTGCATACAGTCGCCATCGCTTCTGATCATAGACCCAAGGTAGACAAATTCGTTGACAATGTCTAAATCGGCCAGTTCATGCGTTCTACTCAAAAGTTGTGGCCTGTCAACGAACATGACCTTAGTCTTACTACGGTTAATCTGGAGTCCGTACTCTCGGCTTACACATTCGATTCTCCGCAACAATTCGGCCAGTTCACTCTCATCAGCGCCAATAATTGTGGTGTCATCCGCGAAACGAAGATTATTAATCAGGTGACGATACTCTATTTTATACCATGTAAATTTTAACCATCAGGATAAATAACTATAAGTATTAACCAAATGTACTTAAATGATGATATACGTGACAACATTTTTCCATTCAACTTCTCTTTACCTCGCTGCACTCCTGCTTTGCTCCTGCGGGAATTTCGGGATAAGTAGTACCCTATGTGCTATTTTTCTACCCGTGTGCCAAATTTCATCAAAATTAGTCCAGTGAATTTTGCGTGATTGAGTAACAAATACACACATAAACTCACATACAAACTTTCGCAGTTCTAATATTAAGTGGGATAATATTATATCTATTACAATATTACAACCTCTAGGTATCTAGTTCATTGTGACGCATGGAATTATTTGCATTGCTCACAGGATTCCCTATTCGGTAAGGAATTTTGCTTCCTGATTAAAATGCCACGGATGTGCAACTTTATTGTTAGAATACCTATATATTCGTATGAGTAAACTTAACCATAGAAGGCTATATTTACTACTTAGGTGTTTTTATATTTTAGACATACTACATATCTATTTATTTATTTTCCTTCGTTATCTTATTTTTTTTATATGAAATTTAAACAAAACCATGCTGCAGTACCAGACGTCACATTTATCGATAATTCATACATATTTGTTTGCCAAAGCAGTGTATTGTGGAATAAGGAAATAGGTTTACAAAAAAAATACATTCATAAACCCTAAAATCATTATACTCCTTTTATTGGACAGTCGTGTAAAAATCGCGTAAATCACGTCAATTTACCAAGCAAACAAACATGCAAATACAATTATCGATTTATCAGCACCTGTATGTATACAACTATATGCATTATTGCCATTGTTATGCGCAAACGCATTCGCGTGACATTACGTGACTTTGTGAGCAATACTTAGTTCCTAGTTACCATAACATGATATCGCGTTTAACATACTATAATCATGAACAAATCACACTATATGTATTTACTTTCAATATCTATAGTACATAGTTATGTGCTTAATGTAAATGTAATCCTAATATTATACATTTTAATGTGAAAGAGAGATTATTTATCGTACCACTATGCCTTTCTCAGACTATTACCATGATTGTGGTCAAGAGCAAACCCATCTATAATAAAAAAAAATGAAATTTTACATGTACGACGAAGAAAATGCATAAAATCTTCCTTGCTGTCTGAATCATTTTGAGGCGTAAATATTTATAAAGACACTAGTTTTTGCCCGCGTGAATGTCCTATGTCCTTTTCAGTAATTCTAACTATGTGTTGCAAAATGCGAAATTTCAGGAAGGTTGGTCCAATACCTAGATAATGCGTCAAGAGGTAACAAAACAAACTCACTTTCGCATTTATAATATTAGTTAGGATTGTGTTTATTGTGAAGTGTGATGTGATAGGTCATCAGAATAAAATATTACAAAAATACATCATCTACTTTTTCTTGCTGGCCCTAACTACGCGGCCTTTTCGCGGTCTGAGGTAAAGGTGAAAGTCTCATTAAAATCCGTTTAGCGTTAGCATTTATGTATGATGCGCAAATGATAGGCAGGTAACTACGAACCTCAAACCTACTATATTAGTGAAAGTGTTTTCCCTGGTAAATAAGTCATATTTTTACTTTATCTCGAGTGTTAACTTCGAGCAACAAGGAACATCCGCGCGCGGAAAGGAACCTTGTTGCTCTATGAGTGTTAAAAACTGGTGTAACTTTTTAAAGTCGTGTTTTTTTGTGAATGTCATTTGACCATGGAAAAAATAAGAATTTCGAAGTTCTTTTTTTTTCATGCACTTGATATGCATGACTTTGGCCTTCAGTTACCTAAGTGTGCAGGTTTGCTCAAGATGTTTTCCTTCACCGGAAGCAGGTAATTGTTGATGTAAATGACTAAATATAAGTACATGAGTCACGTAGATTTACATACTTCCAGGTTAGAGGTATTATGTCAGGCCGCGTGATAATATGGGTGGGTGCCATTAGCGAATCATTTAAATTATATCCCTACTAGTTGCGCTCCAGGGCTTCGCTACCGTGAGAATTTTGAGCCTATGAGCTATACCCGGTATTTTTCTACCCGTGCACCAAATTTCATCGAAATCCGTAGAGTAGTTTTTTCCTGATTAACAAGTCTCATCTAAAAGTGAAGTTAGTGTGATTTCGTTTGCATAGGTTCATATCAAAATACAAGTGTGACGAATTCCTTGCAAACATTTGAACAGTTACAAATTACATTTCCAGTTTATGCATAGCGGACTCTCTATTCTGCGCCATGGTGCTCCCGTTCGCCATATCGGGCTTCTGGACTCGAACCTGGTCCCACGGGGGAGCCCTGTGCAAGCTGGTCCCGTTCCTACGGTACGGCAACGTCGGCGTGTCCCTGCTGAGCATCGCCCTCATTACCTTGAACAGGTAATTTTTTTTTACTAGCTTTTTCCCACGGCTTCGCTCGCGTGAATTTCCTATGTGGACAGTGCTTTTTCCGGGATGAAAGGTACTTACCCTATGACCTTCTCAGTACTTCTAACTATGTGTAGGTATGCGAAATTTCAGAAAGATTGGTTCTTTCTTGTCTTGGTTGGATAATAAACTCCTAATATGTCTGAAATATAGTTAGCAATCCGCACATGAGTGACCCGTTTTTAACATTAGGTAATTCCATGGACGATATTTAATTTAAAGTATATCGTACATCGTCCGTGCCTAAGCGGTTTTCTTTTATTTAGTCTGTAACAACAACAAATATTGCTTCAACCATCCTTATGAGCCTATGTTTAGAGACTGACCTTTGCTTATATTCCTCAAAATAATAAGAAGCCTACTAACCTCACACAGGAAATCATCTTGGGGACGATTGACCTTTCTCTGGCATACATGTAGTTTTGAATGTCATGGAAAATATCGACAAACCACCAGGGACTTGTATGTTTGACCTACGACTAAAAGCATTAATATGTCAGCCTGTATTGAAGTCCAATATCCGATGCGCCAAAACCGGATATTTGTTGGATCCTCATCATCTTTTATAGGTATCCTTAAATAAATTGGTATTAAAGTGTCAATTCAGTTTATACAAGGTGCAGTTTAAATAATTTGATGGTCGACCCACCCAGCTGATGGAGAGGGTAGCTTTTAAATGAGACTGACAACAACATAAATTACTTTTTGAGAATAAGGAAGTTATTATTACTCTTATTACCCGCTTCGTAAACTTAATTCACTTGGGCCAAAGAAAAAATGCCTGGGCTAATTTATCTAATAGGTAGGTGAATTAAATTCTGGCGTGTTAGTATTATAGAGTAATGTTATTATTAGATTAATAATATACGAGTATTATTTACAGTGGCTTCATTACCTAGCTAGAGTTTAGACCCTTGATATATAATATAGGGTATATGGTACCATACCACAATACCCCTATCTGGGATAACTGTTCATAATTGTTTTAAAAATTTTGCCTTTAATTCCTTGAATTTAATTAATTTCCAGATACATAATGATAGCCCACCATAGCTGGTACGGGCGCGTGTACCACAAGTACAACATCGCTCTAATGATCGTGTTCTCGTGGATGTTCTCGTACGGAATGCAGATACCCACCCTTGTCGGAGTATGGGGTGAGTTACGGCTTAACGCAAGAATTTTGAACTTGGAACTCAGTTTTTCTTTTTAATATAATTCGGCTTTTGTGCCTGATAGACGATGCGAACAAAAAAAAGTAAAACATATCTCCTTATTTAATTTTATTGTTCTTCAAAAAAGTAAAACATATTTTTAAACTTTCTCGACTTCGAGCAACAAGGACTTCCGTGCGCGTAACGGAACCGTGTTGCTTTATGTTTCTCGACGTTATTATTGTAACGGTCTAGGAGGTCTAAGGCATTGAAGACCTAAATCCAATATATCTTAACATTTTAATTTCTTTTTCAGGTAAATTTGACTACGACCCAGAACTGGGCACATGCTCCATTATGCCAGACGACAACAACCGCACTTCCAAGACCGCTTTGTTCGTGATAGCATTCATTGTGCCAGCACTGCTTATCTTCATCTGCTATGCCCGGATCTTCTGGGTTGTGCACAGGTATTTTTTAATTCTATCGTTCTTACTTTTTCTGTGGTATAGAAATTGATCATTGATTGGGGAAGTTCTTTACACACAGGCTTAAGATGAAAATTTCAAACTGAGATTAACTAATTTTCCTTGAATTCGTCACGAATTGAAACGAAATCCATGAAGGTAACATCTGGTATCAGAGGCCAAGATCCTCTTTGGGTCGTCAAGCCATCGAAGTAACTAAATAAGAATATGAAGGTAAAATGTAATTTAATTAAACGTCTATAAGCCTCTTTATTTTTTCGACGTTTTTATTCAAATTATTCCATGAAGTAAAACATGAATTTCTGAATAAATTTCCAGCTCAGAACAGCGTATGCGCGAGCACCAGCGGTCTCAGCACGCCAGCCCTGGCTCACTCAACCACGACAAGCGGTCCACGATTAAGGACAACCGCGAAACGAAGGCGAGACGCAACGAGTGGCGGATCACCAAGATGGTACTAGCCATCTTCCTATCCTTCCTGGTGTGCTACCTGCCCATCACCATCGCCAAGGTCGCCGATAGCCATGTACATTATCCTAGTGAGTACTTTTTTGTTCCCTATGTGCTATTCCAGACTTTACTCAAACCATGTCCCAAATTTCAGTGAAATCCACCCATCTTGGTTCATCACGCAAAAATAAATCGTTTTTTTCACACAAATTTTAACGCTATATTGACCATGGAGTGTCGATTTTCTGACTGCAGAATAGAAGCTAGTATTACAACTACACAAGTATCTACACAACTATATCTTTGGAGATGAAAATGGTGACGAATGATCATTTGATACCTTTACATCAAATACAAAAATCTTCTCTTTTCCAGTATTCCACATCGCGGGCTACCTGCTCCTATACGCGAGCGCATGCGTGAACCCGATCATCTACGTAATCATGAACGCGCAGTACCGCGCGGCGTACGCGGCGGCGCTGTGCTGTCCGCTGGCGCGACTGTCAGGTCTTACCAGCGGTGCGTATCCCTCCTCGCCAGTCGCATGCCAGCCCAAGAAGTCGGACAGGTCCTCCGCAATTGCGTCGTATGTTCGCCCGTGAAGGTATCCAGCTGTGTGCCTATTGGTGGGCTTTCTTGGTGTTGGTTGAATGTAGTTTTGTACGCATGCTTTTTGCACCTCACCTTGATAAATCACCGGTAGTGTCATTACCAGGTATTACCAGCGGCGCGTATCCCCCCTCGCCAATCGCATGCCAGCTCAAGAAGTCGGACAGGTCCTCCGCAATTGCGTCCTATGTTCGCCCGTGAAGGTATCCAGCTGTGTGCCTATTGGTGGGCTTTCTTGGTGTTGGTTGTATGTAGTGTTGTACGCATGCCTTTTCCACCTTACCTCACCTTGATAGTGTCATTACCAGGTGTTACCAGTGGCGCGTATCTCTCCTCGCCAGTAACATGTCAGCCCAAGAATTAGAAGAAGTCCTCCGCAATTGCATCGTATAGGTATTCGGCCCTGAAGGTATCCAGTCGTGTGTCTTTTGGTGGATTTTACGGGTGTTGGTTGTTGTGTTGAACGCATGCTTTTTGTACCTCACCTCATCTTGATAATAATCTCCGATAGTGCCACTGAATGTTACTAGCTGTGCGTATTTCTTCTAGCGTAGTTTGAAAGATCATCAAGAAAGCAATCGCTTTGCTTTTATGAAGGAGCTGTGTGTCTTTTAGTGGGCTTTGGTTGTCCTTTGTTGCATAGTGGTGGTTTGGTTTTGTTCGATCTTTGATTGCACGCACGATCTATTACACCTCATGACTTTTTTAATATAATTGTGGTAGCGTCAGGTCTTACAAGCAGTACGTGTTCTTCTTTGCCAGTCACATATTTAGGTATCAGATTAATTCCATAACAGAAAATTGATAAAAACATAAGTATAAGTATAGTACTTACTTACTCAACTAAAAATAATGACTTGCATTCCCTCCAAGACCGGCCAAATTGGTATTGGTATAAGTATTATAATACTAAATTGCCAACATTGCTCAATGGCAGGAACTTCCATTGTAGTTTTCCTGGAAATCCGTCGCTCTGTCGCAACAAAGCAGTGACGACGCTTGAGCGTGGACGAGTTAATTGCAATTTGCGTCCACTGCAATATTCAGGCCTTACGACTCTGCCATGCGAGCATTTTCAATATTGTACTCGAAAAATTTTAATTTATTTTATCAACTAGCTGAGCCCCGAGATTTTGATGTTCCCATGTTATGACTATTCCCGGTATTTTTCTACCCCTGTACCAAATTTCGTCAAAATCCGCGTGCGTCTCCGTCCACTGCACGGATATTTTGCGTGATTTCCTCATATCCAAACTTTCGCTTTTTTAATATTATTAGGAAGGAAGTAGGATTTAAGTATATTTTATCTTAACGACAATTAACTAGTAATTCTTCGTTTTAGAGAAATGGAACGAGCGTCACGGGTACAGCTACAGCAACACACGAACGGCGCTCAGCCAAGTGTCACTGGGGGAGTCGAGAGCCGACCCTCGGGGCACCCTCCCCCCACCAGGCCTCGGAAGGTAGAAACCCACACGCCAAAGAAAAAGGGACCCAGCACTGAAGACCCCAAAACAATGTCTTTGAAGACATCCGATTTTAAAAATACGGAATCTCAAAATATGGGACCAAAATCTATTTCGCTACAGCATATTACTACTGGATCTACCCAATCCACTCCAAAGAGTGGCTTCAGATCAGGGTCGTCGCACAGTGTTGGAAAAGTCACCAGATTTCAATTAGATAACGTGGAGAGAAAAGACCGGAAGACGAAATTGTAGCGACTTATCGCTCGTTAGTATGACTAAATTCTAAAGCATTTAAAAGTACCTAATAAAAAGACTATTTTTACCAAAAAGTATTGTACGTAAAGCTAAAAGCTGTTGTAATTAGGTTAAACTGTGGGCTGAGCTATGATAATATAATCAGAGTAAACTAAAATATACTCCATTTTTTTCTACTTGTCCTATTATGTAAACAATCTTACCATGTTTTTTATGATTAAAACTAACGTGAGAAATATTCATAATTATTTTGATACGGATACTCACGCGTCTTGTTAGCCGGATTTGCCGACTAGTTTCGACTTCATACGGAAGTCATTTTCAAGGCGAGTAAGGACCGTCTTTCCGACGTGACAGACGGCCCAGTACATTGCATTACATTACAGACGGTCCTTACTCGCCTTGAAAATGACTTCCGTATGAAGTTGAAACTAGTCGGCAAATCCGGCTAACAAGACGCGTGAGTATCCGTATCAAAATAATTATGTTTTTTATGATTTTAGAACAATATAAATTAAAATAGACTTTTAGGAAATTACTTTCGTGGTTAATAAATGTATTACTTAAAAGTATCTACTGTAAACTGAAGATTGTTTACATAATAGGACAAGTAAGAAAAAACGGAGTTTAGATTGCTTTGTATAATGAAAATAGATTTTTTTTTTAAAACTTCGGATTTTTAGCCCAGTTTTGTTTTAATAATCCCAATGCTCTTCTACTTATTTGCATGTTACTTTTTATTTAAAGTTTTGATTATATATTAAACTAATATCCGTCCTAATAACGAGCGATAAGTACTCATATAAATTGTAAATATATAGATAAGTAAATAAATAAATGTACCTATTACATGCGCATTTACTGTGCTAAGGCATTTATAGTCAGAGGGTTGTTTAAAAAAATATAGGTAAGTAATAATCGTAGAACTTTATGAATAAATAAATATTACTGCCGCCCGCGCCGGTATCCAGATATTTATATCTACCTAAGTGAAAGTTATAATTATGTACATACCTACCCAATTAGTTTTGTAACTTTTGTATGTATTTTTTTTTCAGTCAATTTTTTTAACCATACTCAGTAAAACATTCCGTTGTAGGTATTTTGACGTAACAATGTTTATATGGATTTAATCGATAACTACCAACCAAATAGGTAAATAATTATTTAAGTGTTTTACTTTTTAAACATTCCACAATTTTATATGTAAAAGTACCAATGTACGAGTATATTAGAAACATTTTTTACCAAAGATAAATCCTAATGTACACGAAGGTACCTATCCATTAAAAGCAGACACCTACCTCAGTAGGAAAAGATGTTCTAACCTGTTACGTGCAAGGTCTCATTTTCTCAAGTCTATTTATTTTTTAAGGTGCCTACTTACCTGTATTACGAAATAAACTAAAAGTAGTCCTGTGACTAATTTCAGAAATATTGTTTTTATTTAATAGGTAAGTACCATAAAATTTTATTTTAAATATATGAATTTTACCTGAATGCCATAATAATTCTAAGATTATAAAATGTAATTTGATAATAAATTAATTAGATAAGTAGTGTGAACATGCTAGGTATTTATTTTAAACTGTTGACAATAAAATTTGTTAAAAAGTAAACAAATGACGACTAACTTTGTTTTATTTTCGCTTAGTTTGGTAGTAAAAAATCCAAGTGCCTATTCCTTATAAGTAGGTAGTCGTATTCCTCATATTTGTGGGTCGTGGTCATTTTATGCGAATGATGCGAATTGATGTAGCTGCCCTACAGGAAACTCGTCTGGCTGAAGAAGGTAGCTTACGTGAAGACAACTATACCTTTTTCTGGAAGGGCAAAGAAACTGGCGTGAAACGCGAACATGGCGTTGGATTTGCAGTTCGCAATGGTCTCATCAGCTGCACTGAGCCCCCCACGTGTGTTTCCGAGCGGTTAATGACCCTAAGACTGATGACCGCGGCAGGTGCAATCACACTTATCTCAGCCTATGCACCCACTCTAAAAGCCTCACCCGAAGTCAAGGACTGCTTTTATGAAGACTTGAGGATATGTCTTGAAGATGTACGTGCATCAGATAAGCTCCTACTTCTCGGCGACTTTAATGCGAGGATCGGAAGCACGGCTGGTGATTGGCCTGACTGCATGGGTGCTCATGGTGTCGGAAACATGAATGAAAACGGACAGCGACTCTTAGAACTGTGCGCATCACAATCTCTCTGTGTCACTAACACCTACTTCCACCACAAACTAACTCACAAGGTCTCATGGAGGCATCCGCGCTCCGGACACTGGCACCAGTTAGATTTTATAATAACTAAGAAAAGAGATTTGCGTGATATCCTGAATGCTCGCTCCTACCACAGTGCAGACTGCAACATTGATCACTCACTGTGTGCAGAGCAACTACGCTCTGCTGCCAGAAAATGTGGCAGAGAGAATCCGGACAAACGAAGCGGCGGGAAGAATTCTGTACCGGAACTTCACCGGGAAAAAACCACCGGTAAAAATAAGTACCGGGAAAAAATCTCCACGCGGCACCACGTTTGCCCGACTAAAACCTAACTAACTTAACGCAGTCTGCTACCACCGTAGCTTATGAAGGGAGCTACAGGGCCCTATATGATAACCTAACCTATAAATTAACTACAATTGAACACTTACCAAATTAAATCTTCTTTCTCTTCGGATCCAAACTTGAGTGTCTTCGGGAAGGGGAATTCCTAATCACCCTACCTAACCCTTGAGATCTCAATTCCCCAGGACAAATAAATAGATTTCTTCCCGTAGTTTCACTCGGGAACAGCCAGATGTGAACAGCCAGCCACGTTTCACCTCTCACAAGAAAAAGTCACAATAACAGAGTTTTTCACAAACACAAATTCAATAGTTATTTAACAAACAGGAAATTCACAATTATCACTCAAACTAAACAACAAGCAAAAGACGCGAGACCGCTCCGCGTATTAAAATCAAACCGATATCGCCCTGGACAATGCAATGGCGGACCACACGCGACGCCATCCACGCTAGCAGTGTGTGAACCCCAAAACGCCTGGCGGCGATAACAGGAAACGCCTGCGTTTAGTTTTACCCAATATATTACAAACATCCCCCCGTCCCGGTCTGAGAAGCAGACCGCTAGCTTACTCTACGGGAAGGCGGGCGAGAGAGGTCACACCTCTCCTTAAAATCGAACCGTCGACCAACACCTCAGCCACACGCGGAGTGCCATCTCCGCCAAGAATCAAACGTAATATGCGAGCTCGTCGCCAAAGCAATGAGGGCAAATTTGCCTCTTTTAACAATACTAAATCACCCTCCCTGGGAGGCTCAGTCCTGTCTGTCCACTTCACTCTTTGCTGCAGCAAATGCAAATATTCAAGCGACCAGCGACGCCAAAAGTCCTGGCTCATTTGCTGCAACATTTGAAAACGCGACAACCGATATACGCGTTCATCCTTCCACGGGTATTCGGGCAGGGCATTCAACGGCCCTCCCACCAGAAAATGACCAGGGGTGAGAACTTCCAAGTCATTTGGATCTGGAGATAGCGGACAGAGAGGACGAGAGTTGAGGACCGCCTCAACTTTACAAAACACTGTGGCCAGCTCTTCAAAAGTTAGAGCCGTTTCTCCGATAATGCGGCGGAGGTGGGTCTTTGCGGATTTCACAGCCGCTTCAAAAATCCCTCCCCAATGGGGGCAACTTGGGGGACTAAACTTCCAGGTTATTCCCCTTTGGGCAGCAATTTGACTTAAACTAGTACAATTTTTATCAATAAACACAGAAACATCCTTAAGATAATTTACAGTTCCCTTATAGTTTGTGCCATTATCAGACCTAATAAGGGAAGGTAGACCTCGACGCGAAACAAAGCGATCCAACGCGGCGACGAAGGCCTCCGTAGTCAGAGCCGATACCACCTCCAAATGGACAGCCTTGGTGGCCAAACAAACAAATACACACAAATAGCCCTTCACAATACGGGCATTACGAAAGGGAGAAGCCTTGATCGAAAAGGGGCCGGCAAAATCGGTTCCAACGCCGTCAAACGGCCTCGACGGTCGGATTCGATCAGCGGGCAAATCACCCATCTGTGGTTGCATCGTGGATGCCTTCAACCTATAACATGCAATACATCGAAACAGGACACTACGGATTGCTCTTCGGGCAGACAAAATCCAAAACTCGCGTTGCAAAATAGCCAACAAAGCATTGCACCCAGCATGGGCGTTACGAATGTGTCGATCAGACACCAAAAGCTGCACCAAGGGTCCGCCCTTGGGCAACAACAGAGGATGGCGAGTCTCATATGGAAGATCCGCCTTCCGGAGCCTGCCTCCAACCCGAAGAAGCCCATCCGAGTCGATGTACGGGTTCAAACGAGCGACCGCGCCCTTCAACTTAGCGCGTCCGTTGCGCAAAATCTGAAGCTCTGACCCAAACCGTCCGGTCTGCACGACACGGACCCAATGCAACAATGCGCTCCGGCGCTCTTCTGCACCTGCAATCGGCTCCAACCGCTTTGCCTGTGGGTTTCTACAATTATGTATGAAACGCTTAATCCAACTGGTAACACCCAGAAGCTTATCCAAACTGCTATACCGAGCAAGTAGCCAATCCGGCTCCGACGTCGTCTCAGCGACTACAGCATGTACACGGAGCCCAGTCAAACTCAAAGAAGTAACATCTGTCTGACAGACAGGCCAAGAAGTTTCTGATCCCATCAGCCACTCTGGACCCCACCAGAGCGGGTGTGACACCAATTCTGGTGCCGTACAACCTCGGGAGGCACAGTCCGCTGGGTTAAGCTCTCCCGGCACATGTCTCCATGTTATATCAATTCCGATATTCTGGATTTGGGAAACCCTGTTTCCAACAAAAACCTCCAAGGTATGTGGGGCCGCGCGCAACCATGCAAGCGCGACCTGGCTATCCGACCAGGCGAAGATGTCTCGTATCTCGACCGTGGCCGCCAGCTCACATGCAACGTGATGCAACAATTTAGAGAGAAGGTGAGCTCCACTCAACTCAAGCTTGGGAATAGTCAGCCTAGTCCTGATGGGGGCGACCTTGCTCTTCCCTAACAAAAGCGAGACATTGACCCGGCCATCGGCGTCAACTGTCCGCATATAGACTGACGCGGCGTAGCCTCGCTCCGACGCGTCACAAAAGCCATGCAGGCTGGCTCGATATTTCCCGGGGGCAATATTCGACGAGGCAAGGCAATCCGATTGACTTCCTTAATCGATGAAAACAACTCGAGCCAATCATCCAATGGAGGACCAAACAGCGGCTCGTCCCACGAGACGCCCAAAGTCCAAAGTCTCTGAAGAAGACACTTCGCAGAGAATATTACTGGACTGATCCAACCGCTTGGATCAAACATACGGGCTATTACGGACAACACCGTTCTCTTAGTCCAGACTTTTGGTATTTCCAAGTCCACTTGGAATGTGAAAATATCGGTTAGCGGCTGGTACTGCATGCCCAGCACCGCTATCCTGTTGGGATCATCCACGTCCTCAAACAGGTGAGGGTTCTGTTGGTGATCCTCCGGGATCCCTTCTAGAACTCTAGGCTCATTGGACAACCACTTACGTAGCTCGTAGCCACCTGTCTTCAATATTTCGATCAATTCATCCCGCAGTAGGAGGGCCTCCTCAATACTTTGGGCTCCGGTGCACACGTCATCAACATACAAGTCACGTGACAGCACGGAAGCCCCACGGGGAAAGCGGATCCGTTCCCGCTCTGCCAATTCAAGCAATGATCTGATGGCGATATAGGGACTAGATTTCAAACCATACGTGTTTGTGTTGAGTTCATACACCGTCACAGGATCCTCAGGACGCTCACGCCAGAGTATCAACTGGAATCGCCTGTCCTCAGGATGTATGACTGTCTGGCGGAACATCATCCGGATGTCCGCGCCAAAAACCACTTGATGTCTTCTAAAGTTCAAGATGATGTCAATTATGTCCCTATGCAATTTGGGACCCGAATGCAAACACAGATTCAACGAAACCCCGTTCGAAGTGGGTGCGGACCCATCGAAGACGGTCCTCAATTTGCCTGTTGAGGCCTTCACCACCGCGTGGTGGGGCAAAAAATAATGCTCAGTTGAGCTCCAATCAACTCGAGCCGGAGACATGTGACCCAAATCCTCGTACTCGCGCATAAATTCAATATATTTATCGCGAAGTACGTGGTCACGCTGCATACGTCGCTCCATGGACAGCAGTCGTTTCTCCGCAAGCGCCCTACTTTGCCCTAGGCTAGGACGAGAGGCAACAAAGGGTAACCTAGTTACAAACCGACCGGAGGGCAACCTCTCCGTGGTCGATCGAAAAAGGGCTTCGCACTCAGCGTGTTCCGGATCCATCCTGGAACTCATAGGTGGCTCCTCCACCTCCCAAAACCTTTGCATGGTCTTGGCCAAGGACGCAGATGCGACGACCGGTGGCTCCTCCGCGGTGCCATTATCAAACACAGGGCCCATCAGGGCAAAACCAAAAATCGTAGACACTGCCATCAGTGAAGACGAACCCAGAGCCTTCTGTGTACCCAACAAAATCCAACCCAATACGTCCGAGCCCAGGAGCAAGTCCACTGGGCCGGGATGAAAGACAAAGGGGTCGGCCAAATCCAGACCCGAAACCAAAGAAAACACACCCGGCGGTATGTCTGTCGAGGGGTGCCAACCCGCAATGGTATCCATTACCATAGCCGAAGTCGTGATCCTCATTGTGGAGGACTTCAGCGAAGAAAAGGTGACAAGTGTCTGGCCCGTCAGACACTTCACTTGTATGCCACCAACTCCAAGAAGTGGCACAGGCGAGTCTTCCACGACTAAACCTAACTGGTGTGCCACTCGAGTGGTAACCAAACTGCTTTGAGCCCCTGAGTCCAACAGAGCTCTCAAATTAATGGCTTCCCCACGACCCCATACGCGGACCACCGCGGTAGGGAGCAGAACCGTCCGCGGCTCTGTCCCAGCAAGGGAGCAAGCTAGTTACGGGCTCCCCACTCTCTCCAAACCAGGGGGCGCCACTGACCCGGATAATATGTCGGGCGAGTGCACATCCCCATCTGAGGGGGCATAACCCGCGGCCCGGCCATACCTATGGTACGGCGGGTGGTACTCCAGCCGTGGGTACTCGTGCAGCGGCGGAGAAAACCGCTGCGGCTGCATGTGTTGGGTATTGGTAACCCGCGTGGAGGGGGTGTCCCCACTCTCATGTCCGATCTAGGGCCCCCGCCCATGGGGCCCTATCCGGGGCCTGGCCAGCTACATACTGGCCATGACCTTGGGGCGCGTGGTCCCGGTCCGCCAAGACCCGCGCAGGTACGCGACCCCCTCCCGAGGGGGTGCGACGAGCGAAGCCGCGTCCTCCGTCCGGTGGTGGAGGGCTTCGCGCAGGAGCGCCCCCGCCCATAGGGGACCCCTGCCTCAACATCCGGGTGCCATCCCCGTTGCGGTTCATGCAAAGCATCGCGTGGTGCCGCCCACGGCATGCACTGCATGGTATGGCACTGGGACAGTCACGTGCATAGTGACCGCCCAAACAATAAAAGCAAAGTTCATGCCGCTTTGCCATGCGGCGCCTATCTTGTACTGGCAGTCTCTGCCAGTCCCTGCATTGTAGCAGGCTGTGGCCCATCCGGCCACATTGCAGGCAGTCCGCGTCCCTCGCGACTGCTGCCGTGTGCGCAACCCGCACACCAGCTCCACGCGGTGGCGGTTGCCGTCCCTGTTGGGGCCTACGTTCAGGCGCTCTGGATGGCGCTGAGTCCGTCATGGTATTCTCAGCCGCCCGTGCCTCAAACTCCAAAAACTTCACCAAGTCAGTGAATGTTGGTAGGGTAGTGCTATCCCGTTCCGCATTCTCGCGCTCAAATCGCGAGCGGATGTCATTGGGTAATTTGCCCAATACAATGTGCACCAGCAAAAAAGGACCATTGGTCCACCGGCAGCCCCAGTGTGCGGAGCGCGTTACAGGCCACTGTAACGGGCGTGAGCAACTGCAGGCGCAACTGTGCCCTGTTGGCCACCTTGGGCAGGGCCATCAACTGTGCGGCGTGCGCATCCGCTAACAAACGTAAGTTTTGGTAGCGGGAGTTCAATAACTCCCAAGCCGTATCGTACTGGTCGTCCTCCACCCGGAGGTGCTGGATGAGCGACCGCGCTTCATCCTCAAGAGTGGAGAGGAGGTAGGCCATCTTCTGGGCCTTCGACAAATCCTGTCGTGCTACGACCAGGGACTCAAACATATTTTTATATGCTACCCACTCCTCCATCCTACCCCCAAAGTGGGACAGCTGAAGGGTGGGGAGCCGACCAGTAACCGCTGGTCCTTCCTGTCTAACAGGTGTGCGAGGGGCTGGTCCGCCAGCCTGTCTCGCCCTTATTGCGGTCACCGCCTCCGCGATATCATCGTGCAGACTCAGGATCTGGTCCATGTCCGCCATGTGACCTGCGTAGGCCTCCGGGGTAAGATCGGCTTCGGTAAGCGCCGCCATGGCCGCTTCCGCGCTAATCAATCGTGAGTGGAGGTGATCCGCTCTTAGCAGTATGGCGCCCTCCCTGTCCTTCCGGGACAGGAGTCCTCCGGCCGTCACAAACCATCTCAATTCGTTGGCGAGTGTCGCCCTAGCATTGGAGGCCTTCGCCATCGCGTCAAGTCACAAACAAAAAATAACAAAAGGTAAATAAAAAACAACAAAATCAAGCAACTACACGAAGAACCGCGGTAGGTATGAGAATGGCACAAACCCGGAACGCACGGTACAAACCGCAAACAAATACAAAAAAGGTTACAAATATTCTTATACAAACAAACTAAGAAAAATCTAATAATTTTTACAAACAATTAATTATTTTTTACAAACGAACAAATAGAGGGTAGATAAACTACGCTCTGCTACCAGAAAATGTGCAGAGCAACTACGCTCTGCTGCCAGAAAATGTGGCAGAGAGAATCCGGACAAACGAAGCGGCGGGAAGAATTCTGTACCGGAACTTCACCGGGAAAAAACCACCGGTAAAAATAAGTACCGGGAAAAAATCTCCACGCGGCACCACGTTTGCCCGACTAAAACCTAACTAACTTAACGCAGTCTGCTACCACCGTAGCTTATGAAGGGAGCTACAGGGCCCTATATGATAACCTAACCTATAAATTAACTACAATTGAACACTTACCAAATTAAATCTTCTTTCTCTTCGGATCCAAACTTGAGTGTCTTCGGGAAGGGGAATTCCTAATCACCCTACCTAACCCTTGAGATCTCAATTCCCCAGGACAAATAAATAGATTTCTTCCCGTAGTTTCACTCGGGAACAGCCAGATGTGAACAGCCAGCCACGTTTCACCTCTCACAAGAAAAAGTCACAATAACAGAGTTTTTCACAAACACAAATTCAATAGTTATTTAACAAACAGGAAATTCACAATTATCACTCAAACTAAACAACAAGCAAAAGACGCGAGACCGCTCCGCGTATTAAAATCAAACCGATATCGCCCTGGACAATGCAATGGCGGACCACACGCGACGCCATCCACGCTAGCAGTGTGTGAACCCCAAAACGCCTGGCGGCGATAACAGGAAACGCCTGCGTTTAGTTTTACCCAATATATTACAAACACACTGGTTATGGCTAGAACTCGTCTCTTACCTAAAAAGATCCACTCACAGAAGTTAGCAAGCCATAGCGTAGCACTTAATACTGCAGCCATGTCAGATAAAGATCTAAATGAACAGTTTGCAGCGGATTTAGAAGACAAGCTTACCCCTATAGAATTTGAAAAGCTGGGGTCTATCGAGGATGTTTGGTCATTGCTCAGGGACATGGTGTTGAAGTCGGCCCTTTCAATTTATGGCAGAAAACAGAAAACTGCAAAAGACTGGTTTTCGGAATACGAAGATACATTGCTGCCATATATAGAAAAGAAACGGACAGCACACATAAGTTTAATTAATCACCCCTCGGATACCGCACGGAAATCTGCCTATAGGACCGCAAAAGCCGATTTACAACGCATCACTCGACATTGTGCCAATGAATTTTGGGTAAAGCTATGCAAGTCCATCCAACTCTGTAGGGACGTTGGGGACTTTCGGGGTATGTATCAGGGCATCAATTGCGCAACCGGACCGACTAGCAGGAAACGAGCAGCCATTAAGGATACCAGCGGTGATCCTATAACGGACAAGCACAAACAACTAGACAGATGGGCCCAACATTACTCCGCACTATACTCAGAAAAAGTCAATATCAGTCCAGAAGTCTTGCAGTATATACCAACTTATCCAACAGATTCAGATCTCGATGAAACTCCCTCATTTGATGAATTCTGTGCCGCACTTAGAGGGCTTAAACTTGGTAAAAGCACTGGCCATGACAACTTGCCTGCTGAATTGGTACGACTTAGTAGCGTTGCTAATCCCCTGTACGCTCTCCTCAAGCGTTGTTGGGAAGAAGGCGCAATACCAAAAGATATGAGAGATGCGGACATAGTCACGCTATATAAGGGGAAGGAGACAGAGGTGACTGCAACAACTACAGAGGAATATCTCTGTTAAGTATTGCCGGCAAAGCATTCGCGAAGGTGGTTCTAAAGAGGCTGGAAACTTTAGCGAGTAGAATCTACCCAGAAACTCAATGCGGATTTCGAGCCGGTCGGTCTACGAATGACATGATATTTACTCTGCGCCAGATACAAGAAAAGTGCCGCGAACACAAGCAGCCACTGTACATAGCATTTGTCGATCTTAACAAGGCTTTTGACACAGTAAGCAGGGAAGGGCTATATAAAATACTGTGTCAAATTGGATGTCCACCTCGTCTGCTCTCTTTAATAAAGGCGTTTCACGACAACATGGAAGGGTCTGTAATGTTTGATGGCGAATCATCTGCAGCCTTTGAAGTTAATCGCGGAGTGAGGCAGGGCTGCGTGCTGGCGCCCACACTCTTTGGAATATTTTTCTCGGCATTACTTCTGGTAGCTTTTCAAAACTGCGACGTCGGAGTGCGTTTGCATACAAGGAGGGACGGTAAACTGTACAACATCAATCTACTTAAGTCAACTAATAAATGCACGGAAATAGTTGCTAGAGAACTTCTGTATGCAGATGACGCTGCACTTGTCGCCAACTCTGAAGAGGAACTACAGGAGCTCATCACAAGATTTGGTCATGCCTGTCAATTGTTTTCTATGAGTGTTAATACCAAGAAGACCGTAATCATGGTTCAGGGCACAGATAGGCGGCCCAACATCACCCTTAATGGAACTGTTCTTGAAGTCGTCGACCACTTCTGCTATCTTGGCTCCACTACAACATCTGCTCTATCAAATGACAACGAAATCAAATCTCGAATCGGCAAAGCTTCGACAACATTTGGTAAGCTGCACACTCGTGTTTGGAGAAACGAAAAGCTCACAATTACAACCAAGATCCTCGTGTACCAAACTTGCGTACTGAGCACCCTTTTGTACGCATCGGAGACATGGACTACATATGCTAAACAAGAACGTCAACTAAACGCCTTTCACATGCGGTGTCTCAGGTCCATATTAGGAGTCACATGGAAAGACAGAATGAGTAACGAGACAGTTCTCTCCAAAACGCATTGTACCAGCATCACGGCAATTCTTAAACAAAGACGACTTCGCTGGCTGGGGCACGTACAGAGAATGAACCCAGAGAGACTACCGCGTCAAGTCATGCTGGGACAAATAGCGCATGTAAAAAGACCAATCGGACGTCCGAAGTTAAGGTTCAAAGACTCCTGTAAACGTGACATTGAAAGCTTTGCCATTGCAACGTGCAGCTGGGAAAGTCTCGCCGAGATGAGACCTAAATGGCGCCACTCTCTTAAAACGGGGATGTCAAAGCATGACAAAGTCTGGTTACATAACTTAAAACAGAAAAGACTTCGAAGAAATGCAGCTCCTGTTTCCGACTCACGTTTCACGTGCAACAAATGCGGTAAAAAATGCCGTGCCGCTATCGGTTTATTCAGTCACGAGCGAAGATGCGGCAAATCCACCAACTAAAATTGAAGGACAACTTTGACTACGACACAGCCGCTGCAAAAATCATCTGTAAAAGATGTGCTGGCCAATGATGATGATGGTCATTTTATGAAGTGAAACACACATAACGACTCTCTTGGCAATGATAATGGAGTAGTTTGCCATTGCCTTCTTTATTTCACACACTACCTGATAATCATCAACCAGAGTGCAGGTTTCCTCGCGATGTTTTCCTTCACCAGAAGTGACTGGTGGTCGATGAAACCTAACATAGGTACATGAGTCAGATTTGTATATTCCTAAATTCATGTAGCACGGGCAGGATTTGAACCTGGGAACTTTACACTTTTACAGCCAAGAAGGGCGCCCTACCACCACCGCTTCTAATATGTATAAAATTTAGATTTAGATTTAGAGAACATAAAGTTCATAAAAATCGATAATTTACCCAAGAAAGTAATACTTGTAGTTTGTACTTAAGCACAGAATTAATATAAGTACTACGTACTTCGAGCAACAAGGACTTCCGCGCGCGGCCCGGAAGGGAGGCGCATAGATGTCTTTCCCCTCTGACAAAGCTTAGGTCCAGCGGGTCGATCGCCGTAATTCTATGACGCATTAGTCAAGTGTACGTGCAGTTCACGCATACGCAACGCTCAGCCAAACGTCGGTATCGCCGTAAAATAAAACTACACGTCAACGTCGCGTACACTGCACGTCTACTTCACCTACGCGTGAAATCAGCGTATGTTGCCGAGGTGTTGCCGTACGCAAGTTTTGACAATTTTCTTGTCGATTATTCGTTGAGTAATCGATTATTTACACGAATAAAGTTGTTATTACATGGCTATATCACGCTTAATGACCTAGGATCTAAGTTTATACACAAACAAAACACTTTATTTTGGTCTAAGCATAGTAAAAATGGTATTAAAACGAAAATATTTAACACAAAATGTGGATGTATAGATTTAGTCTCTTTGCATAACCCTCCCATGAAGAAAAATGCACTGTTGATTGATGGTTGGTTGAGTTGAGGTTATGTATGTTTATGTTTAGCGTACAAGAATTGAATATTTGTATTTCGCTCGGGGTTTTTGTTCGGAGCTATTTTACTTGATATAGTAAGTATAAGTATATAACTATTGTACTAGTAAGTTGGCGTTTAATTGGTTTGCCGGCAACTACAAAAGATACCATGAGATTGTGTGAGTTTTTACTTTGTAGATTTACGGATCATTAAATACTTATTTCATAATTTCATATTTTAGACCGAGACATTCAAGACGACCTAGGAGGTTGAAGGAGGAAGTGGTGTCTCAAACTAAAAATAATAGTGCACTAGAGGAGTCAAGACAAATGTTATTAAGATTTGAGAAAGCACATCATAGCTTTTAGCTGAAAGCTTGAAGCAATTGGCAGCTTCTTTGGCCCAAAATGCGGTTGCCCATCCCATGCGGTTAGAAAAGGTAAGCTATCATTATTTTAAGTCATGGATGAGAAAAGAAAAAGAGCTTTTATGATGTAAAGATAGTATACCTTTTTTCTTTTGATTTCGCAGGGGAAATGCAATTTACACACTGAGTGTGGGGCTCCCGGGCCGCTAGTCGGCCCAGACTACCCACTAAAACCCCCTGCGGCGTTTCCGCACCTGCCGTTGGTGGGGGCGTCATGGGATCGCGAACATTCTACCACGACGCCCCCGGCTTTGCCTTACGGCACCCTCACATGGCGAGGTGACGGGCGTATTGTGCCCGCCGCCTGCCTCTACGTCCTCGCCGTCGGGGAGGCGCTTCGGCTCGCGCCTCACGCTCTCTCTCGGCGGCCTCCTTCTGCGACATTACTGTTTCGTAGAAGGAGGAGAAAGCATCCCAGCGATTCTCGCTGATCGCGAATGATGCTGTGCAGAGAGAGATCGTAAGCTCCCAAAACAACAACCAGGACCACCCTTTCAGTGGCCCATTTTGCGCAGTCTGCCAGAGTGTGTTGGGCCATATCGTCCGGCTCCCCACACTCATGGCAGAAAAGATAGTATACCTACTGCTGTTTAAAAATGTATATTTTGCTTACAGAATAAACGTTGCTGCTGTCGTCGTTCCAAAGATGAGCTAACCAAGACCTCCCCTAAAGAAGTATAATGTAGAATTTGAGAAGTGAAAACAATAAACAATTTTTAAATAAATTTAAATTTGTTTTATTAGATTTAATCTAGTCAAAAATGTTTTATTGAAACTTGGCCTTCAAAGAAGGCTCTCGTTCACGTCCAAAACTAAGGCTCGCCTTGCCTCGATACGACGGCGGCGCGGGCGTCGTCGTCGCCGGCGATCTTCCCGATTCGCCAAATCCAACTTTTGCCAACACAAATCGTTTATGTTCAAATTTTGCACCTGAAAAAGTAAGTAGATAGGTATTAAATTATAAGGTAGGAAAGAACATTACTCGGTAATTGTGTATGATGCTGTTTTTTACACGACTGACCAAAAAAGGAGTGTTATGTTTTCAGGGTTCATGTATGTATGTATGTAAGTTTCTTTATTCCACCATAAGTCCTGAACGGCTTAACAGATTTTAATGTGAGATGTATTTTTAGATTCCTTGCATTCTTCCGAGTGACATAGGCTATATGACGTCAACATAAAAACAAAATGGCGGGTTATATATGCGATAAATAGCAGACCAAAAAAATAAAATTTGATCAATCTTATCGAGTGGGGTATCAAATTGAAGGGCTTTAAAAGGCGATTTCAAAAATGTATATAACTTATATGTTTGTATGTACTTATTGAGCAAAAACTCGTCAGTCGTGTTTTTTATTTTTAATAATTGGCTTGTTACTATAATTCTTTAAGAAATTATATAAAAGGTACTAACAAGCTTTACAAAGTTCACTATCCATGTACGTCTGCAATGCGTCAGCAACACTCGATAAACACTGCAAAGCAGTCTGTCGCAACTTCATACTGGAGAAAAAATGTATGGAACACAGTAGCGCATTAATGTCGGCTCATGTCACTCTATAGTTATCTCACTCACTTCCTGTATCTTTCTCATTCTTTCTTTGTTGTCAACCGAACACGTTGTCTAAGTTGTCTTACAATAGGTTATCTTTGTAGGTTATGTTTTCGTGAAAAAAATATGAATCAAATAATTGAAAAAGACGAGTGAAATCTGTGTCATAGGTATTTTGGTGAAAAACAGTCTCTATTTATGTAATTTGTAGTGAAAGAAACTAATCGTGAAACATAGAACATGCGAAATCTGAGGTTTAAAATCTGAACGAAAAAACGGTATTTTTAATATTTTTATGGCCCAATTTCCACTGGATGAGTTTCGGTGAGTAACAATTTATCATTCGTATGCAGTGTTTATGAGATGTATTCGATGATGTAATCGCATAATTTTAGTAAAAACGAAAAATAGTGTGATGGTATGATACGTTTATAAATATCGTTATGGATGCTTTTAATTTCAGTTGCAAAGAATGGTTGAAGGTATCAGGAAAAGAGGATCTGGCATATATACCAATTGAGAAACTCCACCAATTAAAATTAGTTTGTGGAAAACATAAAAGGAAAAAGAGAAAAAGGCGTGATAATATGTATGTACAAATACAAAATCATTTATTCAAAAAAAGAACACAGCTAAAGAATTTTGCCATTCCATCCCTCAGACTAACCACTAAACCACTTTCGGAGGACAAATTAGTAGGATTTCCCTATCATATTTTAAAGATCAGCTGTCACCGATAGAAGGTCAGTAATAAACTTTACATGTAAAACTGGTTTTGTGTTTGGCCCCCATCTAACCTGATGTTAAGTGACAATACCAGCACCCTGCTGCATTACTTACTCAGACTATTTAATGGTCATCACTCTGGACTGCCACACCAGAGGTCCCGGGTTCGATCCCGATCGGGTCAAGATGGAAAATTATCTTTTTCAGATTGACCTGGGTTTTATATGTTTATCTATATATGTATATGTAGTAAAATATAGTATTATTGTGTTAGTATCTCACAAACCTAACGCAAGTCTGGAACTAACTGCTAAATAGCTGTCTGGAACTTACTGCTCCTGTGGCTAGCTAAATAATTTCATTTTTTGATGGAGACGAACAGACCAATTTGCCCAATTGATGAGCTCAGCAAAATAACATAAATAAGTACCTCAGGGCAAACTAAGCTAATTTGGTAAATTAGGAAAATACTATGACAGTTACTGTAAATTCTATTTCTTCTTTCCAGTCCACATTCTGAAGGTGCTAAGAGTTTGTACCACACTAATACGAAGAGAATGTAAATAATTTCATCTTTTGATGGAGACGAACAGGCCAATTTGCACAATTAATGAGCTTAGCAAAATAACATAAGTAAGTACCTCTGAGAAAACTAAGTTTTAATTTCTTTCATCGACCTCCGGGTTCATTGACTCAATTTTTTTGGATTTGGTCGGATTTCAGTCGTCATATTTACACCCCTATTTTATTATGCCATGTCATAGACGACCTCATGGCCAACACATTTGGTCATGTAAATTTTTTCGCGCGCCCCCTAGTTTCCGAGAAAAAAAATTATTTAGATTTCTTTGAGCCAAAACGGGGTGAGGGATGGTTTCCAACAAAAGTGTCCCATACAAACGTTGCTTCCAAAGACCTTATCTATCCACTGAGAACATAAAAAAGGGGGTTATAATGACACGGTAACCTTCGAAAAAATTACAAGTCCAGACTGGACTTGAAAAATTTTTTGCTCGATTTTTTTGGCCATATTAACACCTGTTTTTCAGTACCTCATGTCATAGATGACCTCATGGCCAACACATTTGGTCATGTTAATTTATTTCGCGCGACCCCTAGTTTCCGAGAAAAAATAATATTTAGATTTCGTTGAGCCAAAAGGGGGTGTGGGCATGGTTTCCAACAAAAGTGTCCCATACAAACGTTGCTCCCAAAGACCTTATTTATCCACTGAGAACATAAAAAAGGGGGGTTATAATGACACGGTAACCTTCGAAAAAATTACAAGTCCAGACTGGACTTGAAAAATTTTTTGCTCGATTTTTTTTTGTCATATTAACACCTGTTTTTCAGTGCCTCATGTCATAGATGACCTCATGGCCAACACATTTGGTCATGTTAATTTATTTCGCGCGACCCCTAGTTTCCGAGAAAAACAAAATATTTAGATTTCGTTGAGCCAAAAGGGGTGTGGGCATGGTTTCCAACAAAAGTGTCCCATACAAACGTTGCTCCCAAAGACCTTATTTATCCACTGAGAACATAAAAAAGGGGGTTATAATGACACGGTAACCTTCGAAAAAATTACAAGTCCAGACTGGACTTGAAAAATTTTTTGCTCGATTTTTTTGTCATATTAACACCTGTTTTTCAGTGCCTCATGTCATAGATGACCTCATGGCCAACACATTTGGTCATGTTAATTTATTTCGCGCGACCCCTAGTTTCCGAGAAAAAAATATTTAGATTTCTTTGAGCCAAAACGGGGTGAGGGATGGTTTCCAACAAAAGTGTCCCATACAAACGTTGCTCCCAAAGACCTTATTTATCCACTGAGAACATAAAAAAGGGGGTTATAATGACACGGTAACCTTCGAAAAAATTACAAGTCCAGACTGGACTTGAAAAATTTTTTGCTCGATTTTTTTTTGTCATATTAACACCTGTTTTTCAGTGCCTCATGTCATAGATGACCTCATGGCCAACACATTTGGTCATGTTAATTTATTTCGCGCGACCCCTAGTTTCCGAGAAAAAAAAAAAATTTAGATTTCGTTGAGCCAAAAGGGGGTGTGGGCATGGTTTCCAACAAAAGTGTCCCATACAAACGTTGCTCCCAAAGACCTTATTTATCCACTGAGAACATAAAAAAGGGGTTATAATGACACGGTAACCTTCGAAAAAATTACAAGTCCAGACTGGACTTGAAAAATTTTGCTCGATTTTTTTGTCATATTAACACCTGTTTTTCAGTGCCTCATGTCATAGATGACCTCATGGCCAACACATTTGGTCATGTTAATTTATTTCGCGCGACCCCTAGTTTCCGAGAAAAACAAAATATTTAGATTTCGTTGAGCCAAAAGGGGTGTGGGCATGGTTTCCAACAAAAGTGTCCCATACAAACGTTGCTCCCAAAGACCTTATTTATCCACTGAGAACATAAAAAAGGGGGGTTATAATGACACGGTAACCTTCGAAAAAATTACAAGTCCAGACTGGACTTGAAAAATTTTTTGCTCGATTTTTTTTTGTCATATTAACACCTGTTTTTCAGTGCCTCATGTCATAGATGACCTCATGGCCAACACATTTGGTCATGTTAATTTATTTCGCGCGACCCCTAGTTTCCGAGAAAAAAAAAAATTTAGATTTCGTTGAGCCAAAAGGGGGTGTGGGCATGGTTTCCAACAAAAGTGTCCCATACAAACGTTGCTCCCAAAGACCTTATTTATCCACTGAGAACATAAAAAAGGGGGGTTATAATGACACGGTAACCTTCGAAAAAATTACAAGTCCAGACTGGACTTGAAAAATTTTTTGCTCGATTTTTTGGCCATATTAACACCTGTTTTTCAGTGCCTCATGTCATAGATGACCTCATGGCCAACACATTTGGTCATGTTAATTTATTTCGCGCGACCCCTAGTTTCCGAGAAAAAAATATTTAGATTTCTTTGAGCCAAAACGGGGTGAGGGATGGTTTCCAACAAAAGTGTCCCATACAAACGTTGCTCCCAAAGACCTTATTTATCCACTGAGAACATAAAAAAGGGGGGTTATAATGACACGGTAACCTTCGAAAAAATTACAAGTCCAGAGGCTGGACTTATAAAAATTTTTGCTCGATTTCTGTTGTCTGGAGGGACGTGCCCCCGTGCTCCTCTCCCTTTAAATCCGCTACTGCTTTCAATAATGTTGGAATATAAATGCATAAGTGCTGCCTCTAATTCAGCGTTTTTATAATTTGTTTTAATTTTAATTTCAGGTTTACTTGCAACATATTATCTTTATAATATCGAAGGCCTCAGCGACTACTGAACAAATGAAGCTAGTAACAAGTATGGACTGAGAATAAACGCGAAAAAGACAAATTTCATGATTATCTATACATATAATAAGAAAGATAAGACGAAGCCACAAGTCCTGGCAAATGAAAAGTTACTATAAGTAGGTAACCCAATAGCACGCGTTGATAAATTTTAGTACCTAGAGAGTTACATAAACGTACACTGGGACAGTCAACAGGAGATTCGTGCCCGCATCGAACTGGCTAGAAGTGCCTTTTGCAAATGAAAAAGATATTGTGTAGCCGCAAATTCAATCTGAAAATCCGCATGAGACTTGTTTTATGCTCCAAATTGGAAGCCTTCGAGATGTGGATCTACAAGCGTATGCTCCGTATATTGTGGGTAACAAATGCCGAGCTCCTACGGAGAATGAATAAAAAGTTGGAAGTGTTAAAGTGTGTCAAAAAAAGGAAGCTTCAATATTTCGGACACGTCACGAGAGGGAAAAAGGCCGCATTCTTCAGTTCGTAATGCAGAGGAAAATCCAGGGCAAACGTAAACCCGGAAGGAGAAAAACCTTTTGGCTGAAGAACCTAAGAGACTGGTTTCACTTGAGTACCCGGACGCTCTTTCGTGCAGCAGCTTAAAAAGTCCGGATAGCCATGATGGTCACCAATCTTCGATGAGAAACGGCACTATAAGAAGAAGAAAATCTTTATATAATGATAAATATTATGTTTCTATTGTAGCTTGATGATGTTTATGGAAGTAAATTTACGCAGATTATGTGCAGAGCACAACAAAGACATAAAAGACGTTTGCTGTTGCATTTGACTGCTTTGCTAATACGAAATGAATGTAAATAAATTCATCCATAAATGAAGACCAGCAGGCCTCGATTAATGGATGAAATTCGAACCAATGTTTCCAACTAATTAATTAATTTAATAATAGTTAGTTAGTGGAGAAGGAAGTTACCAGATGTGGTTTATGCATTTGTGGACTAGCCGAAACCCATTGGAGAAACAACGGGCATTTCTTTAAGGAAAGGTAGAAGGCACTAGACCACGCGGAAGGTCACCCACCCGTTGGACTGCCCAGATGAAGTCTGCTATTGGAGGATCAGTTAACGAGTGCAGCAGGATGACATCCAACAGACAACGGTGGCGGGGCGTCGTGAAGCGCATTACAACTGCCTGTTCCATAACACTACATAACGATCACGACCGCTCTGTCAAGAGCGTACCGGATAGGAAGGAAGGAATAATAGTTAATAGGTTTAAAGTCCGTTTTTTCATAATTATCCTATTATGTAACCAATATTACCATGTCTTTTTATGATTTTACAACAATTTAAATTAAAATAGACTTTTCAGGAAATTACTTTCGTGGTTAATAAATGCTCTACTTTAGAATGATTAGGTTTAAAATAATATTTGATTTATTTTCAACAAAATTCAACAAAAAGTACTGTGAAGATTGTTTGCATAATAGGACAATAGGGTATTTGACAATGTTTTTTTTAATTTTATTTATGGAAAGATCATATAAAAGTTTAATAACGAACTGTTTTTATTTTTTTAAATTTCGACTTAATTATCACTGGTATCAGTTCGGTAACTGGTCGGCGTATTTCGTTACTATGAATTTGAAATAACTAGCTACCTAATTAAATCGAAAACAAATAAAATAAAAACAGTTTGTAATAAAACTTGTATATGCTCTTTCGGGTTAGTGTAAATTTGTCCCTAGAGTTAATTCGGTACCTAATTAATATTCCATACTTTCAGAGTAAATTCGGTACTTCGATAAAAATTATAAAAATATTGTGGTAAATTTGCCACTCAAGTTTATTTTATGTAAAATGTACAGTTAGCAGTAAAATGATAATTCACAATGTAGTATTAACTTGCAGATTTTTAGCAGAGCAGTATGTAAAATTATAACTATTTTATACCGTGATCATTGAAAACTTACAATGATTATTATCCTGATTTATTGACTTATGTCAATAAACTGATTGTCATACTTTTGATACATATACATTAAAATTAACCCGACTATTTTTATATAAATTATATAATATTGTCGTAAATTAATATTTAATAATAATACCTACCTATCGACTATTAACTACCCTATCAACCTACTTTGATTTTATCATATTGGGTGCTTCATTTTTGTTGCTGTCTGTACGAAAAACCTTATGTGCCGAATTTACTATAAAAACAACAACGAGGGACAAATTTACAGAAAGTTTTTTAGTCCCTCATCGGTGTGCCTGCGGGGATACCGTCGACAGCTATGGTCGCCATGGACTTTCCTGTTGTAAAAGCGCCGGTCGTTTAGGGCGTCATGCTGCCCTAAACAATATTATCCACCGCGCTCTTGCCACCATTAACGTGCCGGCTATTTTAGAACCTAATGGGTTGGCGCGGGATGATGGCAAGAGACCGGATGGTATGACTTTGGTGCCTTGGAGGTGCGGCGTTTTGGACCTGCGTTGACACACTGGCGCCATCTCATCTCCAGGCCACCAAATCCAAGGCCGGTGCAGCAGCAACGGAAGTAGAGAGCCTCAAAAGGCGCAAATATGTGGTTATTGGCAATAACTACATTTTTGAGCCTTTTGGGGTGGAAACGTTGGGGCCATGGGGTCCATCAGCTTTTCATTTTTATTTCATAAAGGCTGGTCGAGGTATCCCGTGACCAACGGGCTGGCAGCTTCTTTGGCCAAAGGCTAAGCATTGCCATACAACTTGGCAATGCAGCCAGCCTTTGGGCACGTTGCCGCGAGGCTACGCTCTTGAGGGGCTTTACAACTTGTAATTATTATTTTTTGTATTCCTTAGTTTTTAATTTTAGTAGGTATTTTAATTAAGCTTGTATTTTAGTACCGAATTAACTCTGGGGACGAATTTACAATAACCCATTTCTTCTTAATGAAATATAAAATGAAATAATGTGTATGCGAAATTTCAAGAAGATTGGTTCAGTAGATAAAGCGTAAAGTGAAGAGGTAACAAACTAATAAATAAACAAACAAACAAACTTTTACTATTTGTAATAGGTATAAGTTAGGATAAGGAAAAGATACAAATAAACTTGGATACATAATTACAACCAGCCAATTCGGTTGCGATGCAATTTTTGTTAATAAGTAAATTTTTTTATCGTAAGTTTTCAATGATCACGGTATAAAATAGGTAGGTAGTTATAATTTGACATATTGCTCTGCTAATAATCTGCCAGTTGTTAATACTACCTACATTGTGAGTTATCTCATCTCCAGATCACCAAGTCCAAGGTCGGTGCAGCAGCAACGGAAGCAGAGAGCCTCAAAAGGCGCAAATTTGTGGTTATTGACAATAACTACATTTTTGAGCCTTTTGGGATGGAAACTTTGGGACCATGGGGTCCATCAGCTCACCAGCTTTTTATACTTATTTCGAAAAAGCTGGTCGAGGTTTATCGCGACCGAAGGGCTGGCAGCTTCTTTGGCCAAAGGCTAAATATACAGCTTGGCAATGCAGCCAGCCTTTTGGGAACGTTGCCGCGGGGTTACGCTTTACAACTTGTTATTATTTTTTATTTTTGTATTCCTTACCTTAGTTTTAAATTTTAGTATTTTATATCAATAGAATTAATTAAAATGACATTTGCAAGTTCAACCACAAAAAAAAAACCGGCCAAGGGCGAGTCAAGCTCGCGCACCGAGGGTTCCGTACACGAAAAGCATCTCACATAATAGGTCTAACTAAAAGACCTACTAGTTTGAAAAACAAACTTAACTTTGCAGTTCGATCCCTAGGATTCATACCGGATCGAGCGCAAAAATAAGTTTGTAACCCTTATTTAGACTTTAAAACTTTCAGATTTATCCCTGTATAAGTACTGTTCGACCTTGCTTTTTGCCAAAAGACATTGTTCATTGCCGGCTTACGGCATTCATCATAATTAATGTCAAATAGATTTTTGGAATATATGAATATCTATAATTAAAATATACCATTTTGTAAGTATTTTTTGCGATTCCGTTATTAAAATCAAAGATGTCGGCCTTCACGTATGTTCTGGGATGCCATTATCCTAACTAATATTATAAATGCGAAAGTGAGTTTGTTTGTTTGTTGGTTTGTTACCTCTTCACGCTTCATGAAACCATTCTTCCTCAAATTTTGCATACACATAGCTGGAAGTACGGAGAAGAACATAGGGTACCTTTCATCCCGGGAAAAAGCACTGTTCCCGTGGGAAATTCACGCGGGCGAAGCCGCGGGCGAAAGCTAGTCTTAAATAATATTACATTTAAGTAGTTTATTTTTATTCTTTGATAAAAGATTGGATTAATTAGGTAATTCTTTAGCATAATATGTTAGTTTTATTTATTAAGTACACTCATATCATTTCATGCTAAATATTACATTTAAGTAGTTTTTTTTTAATTCTTTGATGAAAGATTGGATTAGTTAGGTAATTTTTTAGCATAATATGTTAGTTTTATTTATTAAGTACACTCATATCATTTCATATTTATATTTTTGAACGAAGAATTATGTATTTATTTTAATTTTTACTTAAGTAATTCAATATTGCGTTTTCTTTACCTGGTAACACTCGATTCTTTAGCGCGGCTTGATTTTGACGTTGACAAGTTGTCGGTCGACATTGACACTTGGATACTTGTCAACAACTGTCAACGTCAAAATCAAGGTGCGCCTAAGAATCGAGTGTTACCAGGTAAAATAAAGGCAATATTTAATTAGGTGTTTAAGTAAAAATTAAAATAAATACATAATTTTCTCATTCAAAAATATAAATATGAAATGATATGAGTGTACTTAAACTAACATATGCTAAAAAAAATACCTAATTATTCCAATCTTTCATCAAAGAATATAAAATAATAATATGAAATGATTGTAAATAGTACCAATAAACGTTTTTTTAAATAAACATGTTTAATTGTATGACCCACACGAGATGTTATTATACCTGTAAGACCCGTGAAGGCCGATTTTTTAATTTTATCGATATCGATGTTTTGTTTCTGACCTAGTAATCAAAACATCGATATCGATAAAATTACTACATCTCTATTTTTGCTGTTAGGTTGGCCAATCAATTTGCCAGTCGTTAAGGTTGGTAACATTTCTGTCCTTGCGATTTGACACTTCCGCCGTTTGACATTTCTTTAAGTTCATTTTGCTCTATGGGAGTCCCGTCTCTTAAAACGTAGTGATTATATGCTCTTTGCTGCAAAGTGACATCTCATTTGACATGTATGAAGCGTTAAAATTTAGCGCGATACCGTTTCAGTGCGTGTTCGTGCGATACAAGAAACGCGTAGGTCACGGCGATACGGCGGTGCGCTGCGTTTAGGTGAGCCTGACGCGAGCGTGACGTGTATGTCATTATTTGATTACGGCAATACGAAATCGATCGTTAAGACGCAAACGCAGTCAAGACGCGCTGCATAAAATTACGGCGATCGGCCCGCAGTGTGAATGACACATAGGCCGCAATACAAAAAATTCCGAATTGTTCAATTATGTGCTGCAAAAAGACGTCTGGGACATCTATTTTACAGAAAGATGGTGTTACATTTCTCTAGTAAGTAAATTCTTATCATATGATTATAAATTAAACAAAAATTCATACATTTTATTATATTGTCATTGTTGGATTTGTTTACCAACATCAGTCCTGTCGCCCATAGAAACACGGATTTGTCGAGTGATAAATCCGTCCAACATCTAGATTTAGTGATGTTACTTTGCTTACATTGTGTGTTGTAGTCCTGTATCGATAAACTGCGATAGGTATAGTTTTAAATTGTTGTATGTTGTAACGTGTATTTTCATATTTTTTTACAGCTTTCCTAAAAATACCTACTTAGAGATGTGTGTATGGAAAAACTTGTGCAACAACTAGCAAACCTGGGATGCCAAAAAGACAAGTTACGTTTGTTTAGCTCATTATAAGGCATCTGATTTCCACGAATGGTGTATGTCAGCTCGGATGAACAAGACAGTGACACACAGTGATGTGTCAGAGAAAATTACTAGAAATAGTTAAGTTATATTTAGATAATTTAAATTTTATAAGTATTCCTTTCTTGTCTTCATGGTACTTAACTAATAAACGTGATAACTTTGCAACTGTGATTTTATTTATTACTAGCTTTCGCCCGCGGCTTCGCCCGCGTGGATTTCCCACGGGAACAGTGCTCTTTCCCGGGATTAAAAGGTACTCTATGTCCTTCTTCGTATTTCCAGCTATGTGTATGCGAAAATTCAAGAAGATTGTTTCAGTAGATAAAGTGTCAAAAGGAACAAACAAACAAACTCACTTTCGCATTTATAATATATAGTTAGGATTATGCTAATTCTGCGAAGTGCACACTCTGCGAAGTGCACCAATTGCGAAATCCACCTTTTGTTCGAGTGTACGTTTTGCGAAGTGCACATTCTTCGTCAGACCCACAGATAGAACCACTAGTATATAAAAAATGCAAATCACTGCTAGAGCCCCGGGTATGTCATTCATAAGAACGTATCCATATTTCCATACCTCCTTAGCAATAAATATTATAAATGCGAAGTAATACTGTTATACTGACGGCTAAACCACTCCACAGATTTTATTAAAGCTATTGATTTTAACAAATAAATATTTCTATTTCTATTGATTATATAGTTGAAGGCCCGAGAAATTCGATAATTTATAATTCATCGATAATGCAGAATTACATTTTTGCCATTCACTATTGAAAACAAAGTCAAAAATATGTTAATGTGTGTTCTGTCATAAATTCGTACACAAAAATCTGACGGGTGGTGACAGATTTGTCAATGTATTGTTTTATTTTTCATATGTGGTGTCGTAATTTGTCGTAATTACAGATTTTCATTATGTATGTGTGTACCGAACAGCGCTTGCGTGAATTTCCCTCCCCCCGCAAAAAATGCCAGAAAGATTTGAATGAAAACATGTCGCTATGGCTTCTCCCTCCGTAAGGAGTCCGTGTTGCTCTATGGAGTCCGTGTTGCTCTATGACTACGTAGTATGATTTTACCCAAGACTTTATTATTTAGGTCTTCAAATTATGTAGTTCCATTGGTTCCATGTTTTGATGTTCCATGGGTTCTTAGGCTAGCCGCACACACATAATATTATTGTCAATATTGGGCATATTGTATGTAATACAATATATTGCATGCAGTATATTGACAATATATTGCATTTGTGCGGCGGCTGTGTGGTGCATGCATGGAAGTAGTAAGTACTTTGTACAAAGGTACTTATTACTTCCATGGGTACATAAAGCTGGCCATTGACGATCAGTTTTCGCGTAAAACTAGACGTAAAACTGTGGCGTCACTCCAAAATTTGATCGTGAGTGTAAAATCATCACTCCAGAGTTTTAACTGACGACGCGCCACGGAAATTTTCCGTGACTACCATAAAGCTGGCCATTGACGATCAGTTTTTCGCGTAAAACTAGACGTAAAACTGTGGCGTCACTCCAAAATTTGATCGTGAGTGTAAAATCATCACTCCAGAGTTTTAACTGACGACGCGCCACGGAAATTTTCCGTGTCTACCATAAATCCAACGGCGCATCGCGCCAAACTGCCCGTGAGTGTGTGATCGTCATTCCAAGTCGTCAGTTCGCTCGCATCGCCCGCGGTGATTGAGCGTGTTTCTGGAATGATGACTCCTAGACGCTGTGGAGATATTGCAGTTGGAAATTTTAATTCTTCGTAACTCATTCCCGATGCTAATTAACGAAGAGTGGTAGTCAATCTCTCATGAGGGCTAATAGCTTCTCTCATATTAGTATCCTGTTTTGCAATATATTGTGGAGTTTATATGTTTCAAAAGCTTGAAATACTTATGTCGTTTCGTCCATCCTTAAATTATTTTGTCCAGTCATTTGGTTCTAGCGATAACTCAATTAACAAATTGACGTGATTGAATTGATTCCTTTTTTACACGACTGACCAAAAAAGGAGTGTTATGTTTTCAGGGTTCATGTATGTATGTAAGTTTCTTTATTTCACCATAAGGCCTGAACGGGTTAACAGATTTTGATGTGAGATATTTTTAGATTTCTTGCATCCCTCCGAGTGCCATAGGCTATGTGAGTCAGTGTGACCGTTTTAAAATTTTACAAAATACCAAAAAATTGTCCGGTCAATACTAATAAATACTAAAAAGCAAACTTCAAATAGGTATACCAAAATTGTACTAACATTTTTTCAGAAATATGCTACGCAAAATACTCATTTCAATAACAAATCCGAATAAACGTTTTAATTTTATTTTATTTTTTAATAATTAGCTTGTTTAAGCCCATAATAGGTCACCCCTTCAGCCCGGCCGATCGAAAACTGAAGAGCCGGATTTACGCCAGTGAATGGGGAATTCTAGTAGGCCTAAAACCATTTGGAGTGATGCCACAGTTTTACGTCTAGTTTTACGCGAAAACTGATCGTCAATGGCCAGCTTGAGAAAAACAGTTTTAAAAGTTTATGATTTGATTTGACTTTTTGGCAACTATAAGAAACGAACCGGAAGCACAAAAAAACTGTTGCCATCATTAAAATAAAATGATAAAATCTCGGGCAATCTGTCAAAATGATCTATCAATTTTTTGGCTGCATGGGCTAGTACTTTTTGCCTCCTCATTATAAAACGAGGGAATCAACCAAAAAAAAAAATGATCTATCAATTTTCTGTCATCTGTCAACGTCAAGTCAAGAAAAATATAAAAAATCAATTTATTTCTTGCGAATACAATAATTACTATAATGCCGTTTTATTTTTGTGATTATTTAAGGAAATGTGTGTTTTCATAGCATTAAATGTATTTATAGTTGTTAATTCAGTTTCGTTTTAATCTCATATGCGTTTGTAGTAGTTTTCATAGTATAGTGTTGTATTATTGAAAGCACCACAATGGATGATGTCGGCAGCGAGATTGGGCAGAAAATGCGGGTAAATATAGCAGAAAATTAACATTAAACACATACAATAATTAGCAGAACCTTCTCGTACTAAATACAGAGAAAATATTTTAGTTATGGCTGTTGGACTCGTCACTTGAACGATTTTTGAGCTCCCTGTTCCATTGTGCAGTCTAATGATCAAGTTCTCGGACTACATCTTTCTAAAAATCTACTGTATGCTAACAATCGGTCTTAAATATAATATAGATTATTAGTATTATGAATATTGATCGGCATCTGCTGATTTTGATCAGGATCTGATACTTTCTTACCATGATGTTTTCTACATCCTATTAACATGTAAAATTCAGTGTAAAAAGTAAACACTACTTTATTCATGAAAGACTTAGATAACTGAAATGTACACATTTTTAATATGTATTGCAGTCTGCCATCAAGGCCAAGCTGACAGAACTGGGCTGCTATGTTGGTGAGTCTTAGTTTATTCTAATCAAACTATTCCATTTATTATACAAAAATTAATGTAAACAACACTTCATCTCGACCCTTGTTCCCTATTGCTCTCACTGATTTCATTCAACTTAATATTGCATCACGGGAGTATGTAGATGGACGTGTACTTTGCTTCCAAGACATTTAAAACTGACCATTTATAAATCTAAGGATTTGTATCTATCTTATCGTTATTTTGAATTGAGTCTTTTATAACTTTTATAATATTCCAGCCTCATAGGGAACTTCCGAGTTTATTTCAACAAATTTCTTCAGAACCATTTAGATTTGGCCAATAATATTAACCATGCAATGTGAAAGTTGAAAATTGGCTTATTTGCTCTTGTGACAGACCTTTGCTAATTTTGTAGTATAATTACTGTGAATTTTAACGATTGCAAAATTTTATTGAAACCGTCACAATTACAAATAATTTCATGCTTGATTAGAGATCAATGATCATTATTGCAAACAACTACACTGTAGGCCACGCCATGCTTAGCTGAATAGTGGGCTCTCTGATGGTTCAGCTAAGCGTGGCCTTCGAGTCTTACGACTCTTGGCTTTTTCTACCCCTTAAGGGATAAAGATGTGATTCAATTTATGTACACTGTAATCATTGTTTGAGAATCATTTAAACAAAATAATTTGGCTTTGGCTTCTGCAAATGAGAATGATGAGTTACTAACATTACAAATTTATTTACATGTGATCCATTCTATGACTTGAACCCTAAATTATGAGAAGGAAACGTAAATCCTACTAATATTATAAATGCAAAAGTTTGGATGTGAATTTGTATGTTTGTTACTCAATCATGCAAATTTACTGGATGGATTTAAATTAAATTTGGTACAGGTGTAGAAGTACCGGGAATTTGATCACATGTACTTCTATCCTTCTTGTTATTTCCTCTCATTCATTCGCCGGTTGACTGGAAGAGAGATCCTTTATTGGGATAAGTCCACCATTGTGTTTTGTCCTCTCTTGTTTTGTACTGTGTATTTCCTTCTTACAATAAAGTTATGCCAATTGAACAACAACAAATTAATATGGTCATACTGCATATTCAGATGATGAGCTGCCAGACTATGTTATGGTGATGGTGGCCAATAAGAGGACCCGGGCCCAAATGGAGGATGATCTCCAACTGTTCCTGGGAGACAACACTGAGCTGTTTGTCAATTGGCTCCATCAGGTGCTAAAGAAACTGCAAGAAGTCACCGTCGCTACTCCATTAAGTATGTATTTTTTCTTACTTCAATTCCAAAGAGATTAATTTGAATTTCAACATTAAAAGTGGAGCTCAACACCAACCTCATATAAAAATTACCAATTGTACTCTACTCTATGACAGCAATAATGTCAAATTTCCATACACTCCTTGAATTTCTCGTTCAGAATTGGCAACACTATAGAAAAAGAAGTTAGCAATAAACAAGTTTTACTTTTCGTTACAACATAATACTTTCCCCGGTTTGATCACAAAATTAGTGTTTGTTAATGAATGCAGAATTGCATTAATGAATTGTTTTGCAAATTTGCTTTATCTAATTTTTAACCTTTGCATTTCTTATATTTTCAGAACCAGTTGAGAAAGAGAAAAGTAAAGAGCGATCTCTTTCAAAAGACCGCAAGGTAAAAGAAAAGAAGGATAAAAGTAAGAAAGGGGATACTTTAAAGAAATCTAAGAAGAAAGAAAAAGAGAAATCCCACAAAAAGAAAGAAGAGAAGAAAGGCCATAAAAGCAAGAAGAAGAGCAAACATCATGAGATGATAAGGCCAAATGTACCTCCTTTATTGATGAATATGGAGAAAGAATCTGAACCGTCAATTACCGATGTTTTTGCTGGGCAAATCCTCAAAAATCATGGAATAAATTTAGATGAGCTTAAAGACGAGACGAAAGTAGTTGATAAGAAACCAATTTTGAAGGAGTTGAAGCGTCCTATTTTACCCATAATAGATCCTGCAACAATATCTTCTCAGATTGAGCCTGATTCTTCTCAGCCATCTGAAGTGGAAAATGTCCAAGATGAGCCGACGCCTAAAACTAGTGTTTCGTCCGCAGGCGCGCCCAGAGAAGAGCAAATAAAAGAGATAAATGAAATTGAAGCCAAGATCCAAGGGTTAAAGCAGAAATTGGCAGAGCAATTGGATTCAATGTCTGATGACGAGGATTTTCTGAATATTAGGACTGAAGCTGAAGAGTTAATGAATGATTTTGCTGAAGATGTTTTTCAGGTAAATTAATTGAATTTTAAGTGTACCGTCACGACCATTAATATGTAAACACTTCGGTCCTTAAGACAATGTCATAAGGTCTAAAATTGGATACATATCAATGCTCGTGACTGTCCTATGAAAGTTCATATTGCAGACCTTTTGTAATTTGTTTAAACTGTTTTCAGGAAATATCATCACAGGCGCCAGTCGCTACCCCTCCCCTGGTCCAAAAATCCAAGTCCCCTTCACCCCCTCCCAAACCAATAGAAGTCCCAAAACCAAAACCTGTAGATCCCATAGAAACTCTCCCTCAAATAGAGCTGAAACTCCCCAAGAGACCGGTGCGAGAAAGGCTAGGCGCCAGGGACGCTAAGAAGGTGGAGAACAAGGAAACAGATAAACGGACGGAAAGTCCTGAAAGGTTAATTCAAATCATAGAGTGTAAGGTAGTGAGATGAAGGTGTGTTACATTGAAGTTTTAATTTATTTGTAGAGGTAGCTGGCCTGTTTTTTGTTAACTCAGAAAACGAAGAAGCAGATAATTAAGTAAACTAAATTATTTATTTAGTTAACAGATCAGATCTTTATAAAATCATATTTATTTATAGTACTTAATCTTATATCACGATAATAGAAAAAAGAATTATATGAAACAATGCCCATTATCATCTAAGCCTTTGAGTCTCACGACCCTTGGCTCTGTCTGCCCCGTAAGGGATAGACGTGATTCAGTATTGTAACCACATATAATACCATTGTTTTCTTTGCAGGTTAACACCAGAAAGAGGGCCTGACTTCCGCCCTGCGAAGTCAGCTAGAAGTCGTCTTGGGGACCTCCCCGACAAAAGGACCTCACTGTCGGATGACAGCACTTCAGACAAGTCCGAGTCAAAGAGGATTACTTCAAAGTGAGTTACTTGTTATATTATCGTACCTATTTCTGATTATTATGAACTGTTTATTATTTTTCTTTATTGGTTTATTGCGTATCAATTGAATGTGTCACGAGTTAATGTTTTCTATGAGATACTATAAATTTTTATGTAAAAGAAGAACTAGTAATTAATTCACAGATTTTTTGTTGACAAAGTCAAGGGAACTGAAAAACATGTAAAAATGTCAAAATTGAAAAAAATAATCTCACAAGATATTACCTGCCCTTCACCAACATAGGCTTTTGCCTACCATATCTGACATCTCGCTTACTCAGCTGACTGTTTCTCTACGGAAAATTAAAATAAAATCTTGTAACTTTATGGTGTAACTCGTGAAGTGTCAGTGCTGAAGCACCGTCCGTCTCGCTCGACATGCGCGTCGGTCACAGATTAAGGATCTATAGACCGGACATACAAATAATAATACCATGAAAGAACGAGACAGCTTTTTACGAATCTCAGTAAGAAAGATGAAGAGATATTTCAAATTTTTTATCTTTGTCATAGTTTCACTTATTTTTGCTTGACCAGTTTAATTTCTAAGCAATTTCTTTTGTTTGCCCAGTATGAGATATAAGCAACCCAAATGATGTAGGTTGTTAATAGTGAGAGGGTAGCCATTGTTATAGTGTATTTTCAATTTAGTATGAGTCTGTCCCTTACGGGTATTTTAACTTTATGCTTTAATACGTGCAGAGTGTCAGTGCTGGAGAATCGTCCATCTTGCTCTATGTACGCGTCTGTGGTGCGCTGGGTCCGCGCGTGCGCACCGCGCCTACCTGTTATACTTCCCATCACGTAAAAAGGCCGATGATAGGGTGAGGAGGGGGTGAAACTTGCGCATGGGTACAACTGATGAACCAATCGCGCGCGCCGGATGAGACCTGCCGATCCCCGCTCACCGCATAGACCGATATATCGCCTACTGCGCAGCTTAACCGCCAGCGGCCTTTTTACGTGACGGCAACTATAATAATTTATCAATGTGTCACAAGTCACTGTTTTTATATCAGATACCTACTAAAAATATTTATGTAACAGAAGATCTAGCAATTAATTCACAGATTTATTGTTGACAAAGTCTAGGGAACCGAAAAACATGTAAATATGTCAACCTTGACAAAAATGAATCTAACAGAAGAATTACTGACATCTCGCATACTCAGCTTTCTGTAATGAAAATTTAAAAAAAAATAACTTTATGGATTTTTTTTAACTCGTGCAGAGTGTCAGTGCTGGAGAACCGTCCATCTCGCTCTACGTGCGCGTCCGTGGTGCGCGTGCGCCCGCGCGTGCGCACGGCGCCCGCCTCCAGCCTGCTGCTTCGCGCTGTGGCCGATGCGCATAAAAGCTTACTCAATGTGAGTCACTCTATCATTATTCTAAACTTATTTATTACTAGCCGCGCCCCGGGGCTTCGCTCCCGTGGAAATTTCGGTATAAAAAGTACCCTATGTGCTATTCCCGGTATTTTTCTACCCGTATACCAAATTTCATCGAAATCCGTCCAGTAAATTTTGCGTGATTGAGTAACCAACAACCTCACAAACCCACATCCAATCTTTCGCATTTATAATATTGGTAGGATTACTAGCTTTTTCTCGCGGTTTCACCCGCATGAATTTCCCACGGGAACAGTGCTTTTTCCCTGGATAAAAAGTACTCTTTGTCCTTCTCAGTACTTCAAACTATGTGTATACGAAATTTCAGGAAGATTGGTCGAGAAAGCGTGAAGAGGTAACGAACAAACTCACTCACATTTCTCACACATTACTCACATTTATAATATTAGTTACGATTAGAGAAAATACATACAGTAAAAGTACAATAGGTGAACTTAATGCTTGAAGCATTACTTATGCTTAAAGCATTATTTATGCGATGTCCATGAACTTGTTGCTTACCTTCAGGCAACCCGCATACTCGCTTGTCTACTTACTACTTACGCCTTACTCCGCCGGCTCAGTGACCCTAAAGTGGATCTTGGCCTCCGAAACGAAAGAGCGCTTGTCTACTATTCTATAAAAAATAGTTGAAAATCATAGGACGCCCGGCAGATGTGAAACATCTGAGCATCGTGGCACGACAGCATCATTCCATTTGCTGTCATGGCATTCGAGTCGATTTTACTGCCTAGTCGCACCAATAGATATTAAACATCAAATAATACTGTTCCTAATTAGTTAGTTTTAGTTTTCGACACGGAAAAGAAGACCAAGTTTCGATAAAGAATTTTTGATTTTGGTTTTAATTCAGATCCCGCCAAAAATAGACCCCGAGCCACAGAAAGTGAAGCGAGCACTAGTGCTGCCCATGCGACGCTGCGTGGACGCACAAAAGATAGTGATTCAGGTGCCGGGGGCCGACATACAGACGGACAATAATAGCGACAACATCAGCTTGGATGTGGACAGCGAGGACGATAAAAGCTCCAAGTAAGTATATTATGTGTCCACGGGAAAATGTGCCTTATGGTTACTGGCGCTTAAGTCGTTCAGAAATCAAACAAATTGACTTAATTTATAATGAGCGCAATGTCGTAAGTGCTCATCATAAGGTACCTTTTCGCGTGTATTGACACATTGCATCTCAAATGTATCGTGCGGTGTTGATGTACAGCGAGTTGGCGATCAAAGTAGGATTTAATTTTTACTACTAGCGCCGTGATTTCTATAATAGTACAGATTAAAAAAGTAAGTAAATTTAATTTTTTAATCCCAGTTTGACGATTCTTATGGAGGCGCTCGCCTAAGAAGGTAACACAAAATAATATAAAGTATAAATCCTTCTGATCTTATAATTTGTAGTCTTATTTCTTTCTAAATTTTTAACAATCACTGCATGAGCAGAAAAAGCAATATATCCATGGGATTTTTACACGCCATGAAATAATTTAGTATTTTAAAATTGTAGCTAGTATGTAGCTTATTTTTATTTGAATTCGTGCATTATTATTTCTATATTATTTTGCATTAGAAAACTTTTTCCTGTATTTTTATTGTAGTTTTTATACACTTTTAGGGTAGCTAGTGAGACCGACAAAGAGGAGTATGTGCCAGCTCCGATCACGAAGAAGATAATCAATAATGAATACGTGCCGTCCCGGCGGCTGGGGGATAGAACCTCTAGTCGGAAAGATGATACGCTTATTATTGAAACTCTGTAAGTATTGCTTGTTTGCCTGCTCATGCACAACAAAAAATTTAGAGATAAAACAACAACACAAATATCTATACATATAATAAAACTGTAACTGGTCGTACATAGAAGATTAAAAAAAAAAAACTATGAGGATCTTCATACAAACCATTTTTTGTAGATTTTTTAAAATCTACTGGACCAAGTTGATACGGTTTTTACTGTTGTATTATAGAAGGTCTTACTTAAAATCTGGCGTAGGTTTCATCTTGACACAGCGCAGAACCTGAAATACGCGCGGACGAAGTCGCACAGGCTAGTAATAGAATAATATGACTAAGGTTATTTAAAACTAGCGCCCCGCCTCGACTTCGCTCGGGAGGTACATATTAAAATTGTAGCCTATGTCACTCAGGTATAATGTAGCTTTCTATTGGTGAAAGAATTTTTGTAAATCGGTTCAGTAGTTCCGAAAATTATCCCTACAAATAAACTCGCCAACATACAAACATTTCCTCTTTATATTATTAGTGTGATTTATTCAAATTAAATAACATATCAAGATCTTAGGATTATTGTATGTCCAAAATTGGGCAGGATACGGCTGTACAAACTTTATTGTAAGACCTTTTTTCCTGTGATTCACAATTATTTTTTGTTTTTATGTACTTTGTTATTTTCACATAATCGCTAAGTAAAGAATTATCATTTTCAATTACAATAGTCTACACACAGAAATATTTACTTAATTTCATTTATGATTATTTTCATAGTATTACTAATAAAAATATTGCGTTAATTGTTCCAGAAACATCCACAATCCAACTGTAGATAAGGACAAAAACACACAATTTATCGTCACAATGGATGGGTTCAACCCCAACGCATTTCTAGCAAAGAAACTAATGACAGAAGGCCTCTTGAACGACGAGGAAGAGTTAAAAACACTGAAAACCAAACCGAAAGAAACTTCTGTTCTAAAAACTAAAGAAATTGACAAAGAAAAAGTTACAGAAATACCTAAAGAGCCGGAGATTATAGAAGAAAAATCTAGTCCAAACCAGAAAAAGCGAGTTAGTGATACTAGCGATGAGAGTGAGACTCAAGTGATAATTAAACCTCAAGAGAAGAGGAAAAGTGATCATAAAGATGAAAAGGAGAATGTTGTTGAAAAGAGAAAGATAGATATAAAAGTGGAGAAAGATGATAGTCCCGCTAAGAAACGCAGAGCGTCCCCTATAGTGTTCGACGTGGATAAGAAAGTAAAGGAAAAAGAAGAGAGAGTGGAGAGAGCGAGAGAGAGGACTGAGAGTGAAAGCAGTGACAAACATGTTGTAGTCACTACGGCTGTCAGCTCACACAAATATGATTCTATACCACCACGTAAGTAATTAATCTCTCTAAAACTTTATCTATCTTTAGATAATACTATGGAAATCCTTGGGGGAGGCCTTTGTCCAGCAGTGGACGTCTTTCGGCTGAGAGAGAGAAAGAGATAATACTACTGATTTACAATCACCTGCAGAGAAACCTGACCCCTATTTCACCTAATCTTATCTCAGCTGACTTTACTTTCATCAAAAACTTTTTACACAGAATCGATACATACGATTTTTCTCTTGCTCGTAAAGTTTGTGTTTATCTGGTGTTCGTGTTTATTCTGGATAAATTGAGTTATTGTCCTCTAGACTCTCAAGTTTGTCATGGATACACAAGCAAATACCCACAATGTTTTCCAGTATCAATAACAGAACGTACCGATGCTGGATGTAGGCTGGATAAAAAAGTTACCCTCTAGAGTATAACAACTCGAACACTTCCATTTCACTCTCGGCTAAACGCTCCAACTTGCCGGGATTTATGCAGTGGATATTTTATTTTATGGGTGTCTATTAAAATACAGATTTTTATCACATCAATTATCATGTCCCAGAAAACTATTCCACGTTTTTTAATATATTTTTTTCTTAAAACATCGAAAAACTTATTATCGCAGTTTCATAATATCGAACAACATTTCCTACAAAAAACGTTATAAAATTTCTACTATTCCAAGAAAAACGATATATCAAACTAACATTTCACACATGTATTAAGATATCGATGTAACCATTTATAATAACATGTTTCAATATGTAACGATGCGCATCATAACTTTTAATCGCAGTAACGTTTCATCGAACACTGCATTCGCATGCAGCAAGCATGCAGCAAGCATGCAGCAAGCATGCAGCAAGCATGCAGCAAGCAAGTATTTCTGTGTGGCTCCACCAGAAGACTCGCTCCGTCGGCCCTTCGATTCATTCGGGCACTTAACCTCGCTCCGCTCGAGAGGTCGCCGGCTCGCTTCGCTCGCCACCTCCCCCCCTTCGGCCTCGTGCCCTCATTTACTCAGGACTTCCTTCGCGAGCCTTCTGGTTCCGCGCGAAGGAATAACACTCTAGTATATGACAAAGTTGAGCCACGTGGAGTCGGGGTGCTCTGAGTCGGATTTGTGATCCATTTATAATAAGTGGACTAGCTATAAATTTACTGTTGATCAATACAATACTACCAGATTAATCTATCTATATAGGGTAACATAATAATATAATATTTGATGTTTCAAATATATTGCAAACTGAAACTTACGTGGAAATAAAATTATGGGTAACAAAACTTTGATGTTTCATTATTTCGATGAAATACATGAAATATGAAAAGAAATAACGATAGAGTGTGTTTGTACGTAATGAATAATCGTGTAAATAAAATTTCGATGTAAACAGATTTAAGGATTTGTTACATATTGTATTGAAATATCTGCGAATGGTTTTATGGGACATGAAAATCGTTGAAGTAAATTGCGATAAAGTGATGGGTTCCCATTTATTTTATTTATTAATTAACTAGCTTTCGCCCGCGTGAATTTCCCACGGGAGCCGTGTCTTTTCCCAGGATAAAAGGTACCCTATGTTCTTCTCCGTACTTTTAACTATGTGTATGCGAAATTTCAGGAATATTGGTTCAGTAGATAACGCGTGAAGAGGTAACAAACAAACTCACTTTCGTATATATAATATTAGTTAGGATTTATTTTATTTGTAGAACATTACAGCGTTGGAATATCTATAAATATAATTTCCAGTGTCAGTAGCGGAGCGCGCCAGCGCGGCCGCGGCGGTGGCGTGGTGCCGCGCGTTCCCGCTGTGCCGCTACGGCGCCGCGTGCGCGTTCCAGCACCCGCGCTGCAAGTTCCTGGCGGCCTGCACGCGCCGCGCGTGCGCGTACTCGCACTCGCTCGCCGCGCCCACCTCGCCCACCGCGCCGGCGCTCGGTCAGTACGGCACAGGATATATACTGCTACCAGTGTCACGTTCCAGCACCCGCGCTGCAAGTTCCTGGCGGCCTGCACGCGCCGCGCGTGCGCGTACTCGCACTCGCTCGCCGCGCCCACCTCGCCCACCGCGCCGGCGCTCGGTCAGTACGGCACAGGATATATACTGCTACCAGTGTCACGTTCCAGCACCCGCGCTGCAAGTTCCTGGCGGCCTGCACGCGCCGCGCGTGCGCGTACTCGCACTCGCTCGCCGCGCCCACCTCGCCCACCGCGCCGGCGCTCGGTCAGTACGGCACAGGATATATACTGCTACCAGTGTCACGTTCCAGCACCCGCGCTGCAAGTTCCTGGCGGCCTGCACGCGCCGCGCGTGCGCGTACTCGCACTCGCTCGCCGCGCCCACCTCGCCCACCGCGCCGGCGCTCGGTCAGTACGGCACAGGATATATACTGCTACCAGTGTCACGTTCCAGCACCCGCGCTGCAAGTTCCTGGCGGCCTGCACGCGCCGCGCGTGCGCGTACTCGCACTCGCTCGCCGCGCCCACCTCGCCCACCGCGCCGGCGCTCGGTCAGTACGGCACAGGATATATACTGCTACCAGTGTCACGTTCCAGCACCCGCGCTGCAAGTTCCTGGCGGCCTGCACGCGCCGCGCGTGCGCGTACTCGCACTCGCTCGCCGCGCCCACCTCGCCCACCGCGCCGGCGCTCGGTCAGTACGGCACAGGATATATACTGCTACCAGTGTCACGTTCCAGCACCCGCGCTGCAAGTTCCTGGCGGCCTGCACGCGCCGCGCGTGCGCGTACTCGCACTCGCTCGCCGCGCCCACCTCGCCCACCGCGCCGGCGCTCGGTCAGTACGGCACAGGATATATACTGCTACCAGTGTCACGTTCCAGCACCCGCGCTGCAAGTTCCTGGCGGCCTGCACGCGCCGCGCGTGCGCGTACTCGCACTCGCTCGCCGCGCCCACCTCGCCCACCGCGCCGGCGCTCGGTCAGTACGGCACAGGATATATACTGCTACCAGTGTCACGTTCCAGCACCCGCGCTGCAAGTTCCTGGCGGCCTGCACGCGCCGCGCGTGCGCGTACTCGCACTCGCTCGCCGCGCCCACCTCGCCCACCGCGCCGGCGCTCGGTCAGTACGGCACAGGATATATACTGCTACCAGTGTCACGTTCCAGCACCCGCGCTGCAAGTTCCTGGCGGCCTGCACGCGCCGCGCGTGCGCGTACTCGCACTCGCTCGCCGCGCCCACCTCGCCCACCGCGCCGGCGCTCGGTCAGTACGGCACAGGATATATACTGCTACCAGTGTCACGTTCCAGCACCCGCGCTGCAAGTTCCTGGCGGCCTGCACGCGCCGCGCGTGCGCGTACTCGCACTCGCTCGCCGCGCCCACCTCGCCCACCGCGCCGGCGCTCGGTCAGTACGGCACAGGATATATACTGCTACCAGTGTCACGTTCCAGCACCCGCGCTGCAAGTTCCTGGCGGCCTGCACGCGCCGCGCGTGCGCGTACTCGCACTCGCTCGCCGCGCCCACCTCGCCCACCGCGCCGGCGCTCGGTCAGTACGGCACAGGATATATACTGCTACCAGTGTCACGTTCCAGCACCCGCGCTGCAAGTTCCTGGCGGCCTGCACGCGCCGCGCGTGCGCGTACTCGCACTCGCTCGCCGCGCCCACCTCGCCCACCGCGCCGGCGCTCGGTCAGTACGGCACAGGATATATACTGCTACCAGTGTCACGTTCCAGCACCCGCGCTGCAAGTTCCTGGCGGCCTGCACGCGCCGCGCGTGCGCGTACTCGCACTCGCTCGCCGCGCCCACCTCGCCCACCGCGCCGGCGCTCGGTCAGTACGGCACAGGATATATACTGCTACCAGTGTCACGTTCCAGCACCCGCGCTGCAAGTTCCTGGCGGCCTGCACGCGCCGCGCGTGCGCGTACTCGCACTCGCTCGCCGCGCCCACCTCGCCCACCGCGCCGGCGCTCGGTCAGTACGGCACAGGATATATACTGCTACCAGTGTCACGTTCCAGCACCCGCGCTGCAAGTTCCTGGCGGCCTGCACGCGCCGCGCGTGCGCGTACTCGCACTCGCTCGCCGCGCCCACCTCGCCCACCGCGCCGGCGCTCGGTCAGTACGGCACAGGATATATACTGCTACCAGTGTCACGTTCCAGCACCCGCGCTGCAAGTTCCTGGCGGCCTGCACGCGCCGCGCGTGCGCGTACTCGCACTCGCTCGCCGCGCCCACCTCGCCCACCGCGCCGGCGCTCGGTCAGTACGGCACAGGATATATACTGCTACCAGTGTCACGTTCCAGCACCCGCGCTGCAAGTTCCTGGCGGCCTGCACGCGCCGCGCGTGCGCGTACTCGCACTCGCTCGCCGCGCCCACCTCGCCCACCGCGCCGGCGCTCGGTCAGTACGGCACAGGATATATACTGCTACCAGTGTCACGTTCCAGCACCCGCGCTGCAAGTTCCTGGCGGCCTGCACGCGCCGCGCGTGCGCGTACTCGCACTCGCTCGCCGCGCCCACCTCGCCCACCGCGCCGGCGCTCGGTCAGTACGGCACAGGATATATACTGCTACCAGTGTCACGTTCCAGCACCCGCGCTGCAAGTTCCTGGCGGCCTGCACGCGCCGCGCGTGCGCGTACTCGCACTCGCTCGCCGCGCCCACCTCGCCCACCGCGCCGGCGCTCGGTCAGTACGGCACAGGATATATACTGCTACCAGTGTCACGTTCCAGCACCCGCGCTGCAAGTTCCTGGCGGCCTGCACGCGCCGCGCGTGCGCGTACTCGCACTCGCTCGCCGCGCCCACCTCGCCCACCGCGCCGGCGCTCGGTCAGTACGGCACAGGATATATACTGCTACCAGTGTCACGTTCCAGCACCCGCGCTGCAAGTTCCTGGCGGCCTGCACGCGCCGCGCGTGCGCGTACTCGCACTCGCTCGCCGCGCCCACCTCGCCCACCGCGCCGGCGCTCGGTCAGTACGGCACAGGATATATACTGCTACCAGTGTCACGTTCCAGCACCCGCGCTGCAAGTTCCTGGCGGCCTGCACGCGCCGCGCGTGCGCGTACTCGCACTCGCTCGCCGCGCCCACCTCGCCCACCGCGCCGGCGCTCGGTCAGTACGGCACAGGATATATACTGCTACCAGTGTCACGTTCCAGCACCCGCGCTGCAAGTTCCTGGCGGCCTGCACGCGCCGCGCGTGCGCGTACTCGCACTCGCTCGCCGCGCCCACCTCGCCCACCGCGCCGGCGCTCGGTCAGTACGGCACAGGATATATACTGCTACCAGTGTCACGTTCCAGCACCCGCGCTGCAAGTTCCTGGCGGCCTGCACGCGCCGCGCGTGCGCGTACTCGCACTCGCTCGCCGCGCCCACCTCGCCCACCGCGCCGGCGCTCGGTCAGTACGGCACAGGATATATACTGCTACCAGTGTCACGTTCCAGCACCCGCGCTGCAAGTTCCTGGCGGCCTGCACGCGCCGCGCGTGCGCGTACTCGCACTCGCTCGCCGCGCCCACCTCGCCCACCGCGCCGGCGCTCGGTCAGTACGGCACAGGATATATACTGCTACCAGTGTCACGTTCCAGCACCCGCGCTGCAAGTTCCTGGCGGCCTGCACGCGCCGCGCGTGCGCGTACTCGCACTCGCTCGCCGCGCCCACCTCGCCCACCGCGCCGGCGCTCGGTCAGTACGGCACAGGATATATACTGCTACCAGTGTCACGTTCCAGCACCCGCGCTGCAAGTTCCTGGCGGCCTGCACGCGCCGCGCGTGCGCGTACTCGCACTCGCTCGCCGCGCCCACCTCGCCCACCGCGCCGGCGCTCGGTCAGTACGGCACAGGATATATACTGCTACCAGTGTCACGTTCCAGCACCCGCGCTGCAAGTTCCTGGCGGCCTGCACGCGCCGCGCGTGCGCGTACTCGCACTCGCTCGCCGCGCCCACCTCGCCCACCGCGCCGGCGCTCGGTCAGTACGGCACAGGATATATACTGCTACCAGTGTCACGTTCCAGCACCCGCGCTGCAAGTTCCTGGCGGCCTGCACGCGCCGCGCGTGCGCGTACTCGCACTCGCTCGCCGCGCCCACCTCGCCCACCGCGCCGGCGCTCGGTCAGTACGGCACAGGATATATACTGCTACCAGTGTCACGTTCCAGCACCCGCGCTGCAAGTTCCTGGCGGCCTGCACGCGCCGCGCGTGCGCGTACTCGCACTCGCTCGCCGCGCCCACCTCGCCCACCGCGCCGGCGCACGGTCAGTACGGCACAGGATATATACTGCTACCAGTGTCACGTTCCAGCACCCGCGCTGCAAGTTCCTGGCGGCCTGCACGCGCCGCGCGTGCGCGTACTCGCACTCGCTCGCCGCGCCCACCTCGCCCACCGCGCCGGCGCTCGGTCAGTACGGCACAGGATATATACTGCTACCAGTGTCACGTTCCAGCACCCGCGCTGCAAGTTCCTGGCGGCCTGCACGCGCCGCGCGTGCGCGTACTCGCACTCGCTCGCCGCGCCCACCTCGCCCACCGCGCCGGCGCTCGGTCAGTACGGCACAGGATATATACTGCTACCAGTGTCACGTTCCAGCACCCGCGCTGCAAGTTCCTGGCGGCCTGCACGCGCCGCGCGTGCGCGTACTCGCACTCGCTCGCCGCGCCCACCTCGCCCACCGCGCCGGCGCTCGGTCAGTACGGCACAGGATATATACTGCTACCAGTGTCACGTTCCAGCACCCGCGCTGCAAGTTCCTGGCGGCCTGCACGCGCCGCGCGTGCGCGTACTCGCACTCGCTCGCCGCGCCCACCTCGCCCACCGCGCCGGCGCTCGGTCAGTACGGCACAGGATATATACTGCTACCAGTGTCACGTTCCAGCACCCGCGCTGCAAGTTCCTGGCGGCCTGCACGCGCCGCGCGTGCGCGTACTCGCACTCGCTCGCCGCGCCCACCTCGCCCACCGCGCCGGCGCTCGGTCAGTACGGCACAGGATATATACTGCTACCAGTGTCACGTTCCAGCACCCGCGCTGCAAGTTCCTGGCGGCCTGCACGCGCCGCGCGTGCGCGTACTCGCACTCGCTCGCCGCGCCCACCTCGCCCACCGCGCCGGCGCTCGGTCAGTACGGCACAGGATATATACTGCTACCAGTGTCACGTTCCAGCACCCGCGCTGCAAGTTCCTGGCGGCCTGCACGCGCCGCGCGTGCGCGTACTCGCACTCGCTCGCCGCGCCCACCTCGCCCACCGCGCCGGCGCTCGGTCAGTACGGCACAGGATATATACTGCTACCAGTGTCACGTTCCAGCACCCGCGCTGCAAGTTCCTGGCGGCCTGCACGCGCCGCGCGTGCGCGTACTCGCACTCGCTCGCCGCGCCCACCTCGCCCACCGCGCCGGCGCACGGTCAGTACGGCACAGGATATATACTGCTACCAGTGTCACGTTCCAGCACCCGCGCTGCAAGTTCCTGGCGGCCTGCACGCGCCGCGCGTGCGCGTACTCGCACTCGCTCGCCGCGCCCACCTCGCCCACCGCGCCGGCGCTCGGTCAGTACGGCACAGGATATATACTGCTACCAGTGTCACGTTCCAGCACCCGCGCTGCAAGTTCCTGGCGGCCTGCACGCGCCGCGCGTGCGCGTACTCGCACTCGCTCGCCGCGCCCACCTCGCCCACCGCGCCGGCGCTCGGTCAGTACGGCACAGGATATATACTGCTACCAGTGTCACGTTCCAGCACCCGCGCTGCAAGTTCCTGGCGGCCTGCACGCGCCGCGCGTGCGCGTACTCGCACTCGCTCGCCGCGCCCACCTCGCCCACCGCGCCGGCGCTCGGTCAGTACGGCACAGGATATATACTGCTACCAGTGTCACGTTCCAGCACCCGCGCTGCAAGTTCCTGGCGGCCTGCACGCGCCGCGCGTGCGCGTACTCGCACTCGCTCGCCGCGCCCACCTCGCCCACCGCGCCGGCGCTCGGTCAGTACGGCACAGGATATATACTGCTACCAGTGTCACGTTCCAGCACCCGCGCTGCAAGTTCCTGGCGGCCTGCACGCGCCGCGCGTGCGCGTACTCGCACTCGCTCGCCGCGCCCACCTCGCCCACCGCGCCGGCGCTCGGTCAGTACGGCACAGGATATATACTGCTACCAGTGTCACGTTCCAGCACCCGCGCTGCAAGTTCCTGGCGGCCTGCACGCGCCGCGCGTGCGCGTACTCGCACTCGCTCGCCGCGCCCACCTCGCCCACCGCGCCGGCGCTCGGTCAGTACGGCACAGGATATATACTGCTACCAGTGTCACGTTCCAGCACCCGCGCTGCAAGTTCCTGGCGGCCTGCACGCGCCGCGCGTGCGCGTACTCGCACTCGCTCGCCGCGCCCACCTCGCCCACCGCGCCGGCGCTCGGTCAGTACGGCACAGGATATATACTGCTACCAGTGTCACGTTCCAGCACCCGCGCTGCAAGTTCCTGGCGGCCTGCACGCGCCGCGCGTGCGCGTACTCGCACTCGCTCGCCGCGCCCACCTCGCCCACCGCGCCGGCGCTCGGTCAGTACGGCACAGGATATATACTGCTACCAGTGTCACGTTCCAGCACCCGCGCTGCAAGTTCCTGGCGGCCTGCACGCGCCGCGCGTGCGCGTACTCGCACTCGCTCGCCGCGCCCACCTCGCCCACCGCGCCGGCGCTCGGTCAGTACGGCCACAGGATATACAGGGTGTAAAATCACGTCCGACATAGCCGTTACGTATGCATAGGGTACCCTAATTAAAGTCAGAGAGAAATAATCAATAAATTAGATATCAAAAAAAATAATAAATAATCAATATCAGTGTATAGCAAACTGCTGCCGCGGTATCGTGTCAATGACCGCGCGGGGCGGTGAGTGCGGGCGGTAAAAACGGGCCGGCCCACACGACAATCAGCTGTCGATGGGCGCTATTCATTGCTTGTTTTAAATTTTAGCGTTAGTTTTGATGGCGAATTCTTTAAAATTTTAATGAGGTTTCTTAGTATAAAATGACGGTTACATGAAAAATTTTACAAATCTGCAAAAAAAATAAAATTTTCAATTCAACTTTGAACCTCATTATCCCGGAAACTACTAATTTCCCAGGCATGGTTTCTCGGGGAAAAATGTTCATATTAATGGGGAGATTACGTGGGTTTCGGCTATGTCGGAGGTCATTTTACACCCTGTATGCCGACACGTAAAAAGGCCGATGGCGGTTAGCTGCTCAGTAGGCGATATATCAGTCTATGCGGTGAGCGGGGGTCGGGCGGGTCTCATCCGGCGCGCGCGATTGGTTCGTTAGTCGTACTTATGCGCAAGTTTCACCCCTTCTCACCCTACAGTGGCCTTTTGATGTGATGGGAAGTATACCAGTGTCACGTTCCAGCACCCGCGCTGCAAGTTCCTGGCGGCGTGCACGAGTACTACTTCTTTCTAATGTATGCCAATCCTTCTACATAATGGCCCTCCAACTTTTTGTTCGTCGACTACAAGGGTGATCGACCCGCCCAGCTCAGCTCGCGCCAACATCAACTTTTAGTGCTGGCATTCTATGACATGACGCGCAAAACATCAGATTATTCACTTTTTTTAACTTTTTACGAAGTTAATAATATTGAATATTGAGTATTTAAATAACAACCTGATAATTTTCCACTCTAATCCTAACTTCCTAACTAATATTATAAATGCGAAAGTGAGTTTGTTTGTTTGTTACCTCTACACGCTCTTTATCTACTGAATCAATCTTCCTGAAATTTCGCATACACATAGTTAGACGTACTGAGAAGGACATAGGATACTTTTCATCCAGAGAAAAAGCACTGTTCCCTTGGGAAATTCAAGCGAGCGAAGCCGCGGGCAAAAGCTAGTATCTAATAATTCTCAAAAAGATTGAGCATAGCGATAGTAATGTTATCATTCTGTCTATTAAGCACCTGTCTCAAAAATGAAATATTCTTTTTTTTCAGCATCCCACGTGGTACCAGCAGCAAACTACAAAACAATAACGCCGGCGGTGTTGCCAAGCATCTGCAAATACTACCCCAACTGCGCAAATCCCGCCTGCCACTATTACCACCCCAAAGCGTGTCGCTATGGGAAATCTTGTCTTAACAAATTAGAATGCAATTTCTATCACAGCGATCTCCCCATATCAAAATATCGTTATCCCGTATAAGTATTGTATTAGATGCTACTCTATTGATGTAATTATTCATGTTTTACATGTAGTATATTAACAATAATATAATTAAACAGACGTATTAGTCGATTTTATACGAGCTTTTATTTAGTTTCACCTTTCCTGATGTATGTGTTATCGAATTTTGCAAATTAATTTTGACTGTGTTTGGTTTTTCCAAAATTTTCACGGACTTGGATCTCCGTGTTTTTAGGTATTAATTTAATGGAGTAAGAATTGGCACACTTCTTTCACGTGTATTTATTTGATACATGTTGCCAAATTTACACGGATTAGTTTCATTTCAAGGCTGTGATTAATTAAGTACCAATTCTGACTGAATAATAATGAGTTCATCTTAGTAACATTGATAATATAATAATACAAAAAAAAACATCAAGTTTTTGTTTTAAGCAATAAAGTATTTTAATAAATAATCGTGAAATTAATTGCTAAAGTTAAAAAAAAAAACTAAACAGATAATTAACCGCTTTTATAACTTAAAAGCGGTTTTTATAACTTAAAAGCGGTTAATTATCTGTTTAGTTTTTTTTTTAACTTTATGACACCTGTTTTTATGAGTAGACTCCTCAATCAAAGTACTTAGATTAAATGAGGTTCAAGGACTGGATCAATTTAGCCTAATTTTAAACGGGAAGTCGTTGCCAACTCTGATTTGGTGTCTTAAATATCGTAATGGCAGTTTATTTAGAAGACGAACATCTGCAAATTTTACTATAGGTAAGTAGTTGTTCTTTAAACGTATCGTTTAATTCCAATAACAATTAGATTAGGAAGAATTTTTTTTTTCCCCAGCAGTGGGATAGGACACCTAGCCTGACTAGAAAAAATGGACACAGGAGCTGTGTGACTCATGTCAGGCGGCGGCTAAATAACGCCCCTGTACTATAGAAAATAGTGCCTTTCTTCTATGTTCGATTTCTGTGGATTTATTTTTCATGTGAACCGCAGCGTCGCTCTTTCCTGACTCGGGGTTTCCAAGGCAAGAGTGAATATGCATGTTTTGAGTTTGCGTGTACCACCCTATATCTTATCATTGCTTCCCATCAGGCAAGATAGGGGATCCAATCGCACTCAAATTTTATATTAAAAAAAAACTACCTGCGCCAAAGGCTTTGCTCCGTGGGATTTTTGGGATAAGAAGTACCCTAAGTATTTAGATGTGAGAGCCCTGGTGCACTGTGATACAGGCCCAGCCTAGTTCAGGCGCCATTCTCCAGCATGCTGCGATAAATTACCTCAAATTGTTTGAAATTTTTATGTTAAGTATTTCGGAGAAAATAAATAAGACTTTTTCTTATGTGCAATTCCCGGTATTTTTCTATCCGATCTCCCCAAATTTAATCGAAATCCGTCCAGTAAATTTTACGTGATTGAGTAACAAACATTCTCATAAACTTTTTTTATATATTGTTTGTTTATGCGTTTTCTATCAAAACAAATGAAACATTTTATATTTTATTGTGCAGTTTATTTTTCTTTAGTTCTTTCAGTGATTCTGTTCCATAAAGATTCACCATCGCAGCGCAGCCAACCTTCGCACAAAATAAATCACAACTCAATGATCATCCACTTATCCCGACCCGACACATCCCGTTGCCACATCCTCAAAAATAATTGTGTAATATGTACCTTTACATCGCACCCAATACTGGGTCTATCCTGTATCATTCGTATAGAGTCTAACAAACAGTCTACAAGTAGGTAAATTACAACTGTCTAAGTATATATAGGTATTTAAGGTGACTTTTCTACTCTGAATTTTCATTTTTGTTCGTAGAAAATATAGGGATATCTCGTTTATTATTTTCTAAAATTGGAGTTCAACTGAAAAAAATAAATTGAAAGTATTCCTTCTTCCAAGGTAAGATAGAACCATAATATTTTAATTTATAGATAACTAACTTTTTCCCGCGGCTTCGCTTGCGTGAATTTCCCAAGGAAACAGTGCTTTTTCCCGGGATGAAAGGTACCCTATGTCCTTTTCAGTACTTCTAACTATGTGTATGCGAAATTTCAGGAAGATTGGTTCAGTAGATAAAGCGTGAAGAGGCAACTAATAAACAAACAAACACACTTTCGCATTTATAATATTAGTTAACACACTAATTAATTTAATTTATTTTAACAACGTAATGTATAGATACTATGAGTGTAATTACTTGAAATAAATTATTTATTTTATAAAGAGGAAGAGTTTGCGAGTTTGTTTGTAGGGGGTAATCGTCGGAACTACTGAACCGATTTCAAAAAATCTTTTACCGAAAGAAAGCTACATTATACCTGAGTGACATGGGCTACAATTTATGTAAGTACCTACTAGGTAGAACCTTGGCGTGCTTTGCCGTCATGTTGGCAGTAAAACTAATAAATATAAACTAGTTGTTCCTGCTGTTTTGTACAAGTTTTAGCTTAGGACGTTCACTATAGTCGCCTTTTACGACAATCTTGGCTATGAAAAGTACCAGTACAAGGTAAAATAAAATAAAAAGTTTCAGTACCAAGGGAAGGAATGATGAGATGAAACGGACTCTACAACTTAGGGTCTTCAACTATATCCATACCAAATTTCATCAAAATCGGTCCAGTGGTTTAGCCGTGGAAGCATTACAGACAGACAGACTTTCGTATTTTATAAAAAAATTATTCCTTTTTATCGAATATTTAAAAACTATGCAATAAAATTTTAAACTTCAATGCCTGAATAAGATATACCTTAGTACTGCGCTTCACTTTAGATGTATCATAAAAAATGCAATTCTTTGCCATAACAACTATAAAATTAATCTTAGTTATAAATAAAATTAATCTATTAGTGCAAATTTATCTTCTATCATGTGACCTTCCATAAGATTACCTAAAAACCATCCCTATTACTGAACAATAGAGTTTACTATCACACTCGAACGCATTGATGACAAAGCTTGCTTCCTGAGAAAGCCAAAATTGATTTTTTGACATGTCAATGTCAAAAGAGACACGAATGTGCAGTGCAGACACTGCAAACTTCAAAATTCGAATTTTGCCACGTACCGTTTTACAAATCGGGTTAGGTACCTTACGCATTATTTTCGAAGTTACACAAAAAACAAATAAGTATCTATAGCGCAGTAAATAGACGAGAATCAAATTACAAACGGTCCAGCAATTGTGAATTTTTTGAAATATTGTGTAGGATTATTGTGAGTATTTAAAATAAAAAGGGCACAATTGCCAAGTTTCCGCGCCCGTAGTAATCTTAAAAAAACTAAAAAAAAAAAAAACTTTCTTCAGATTTAGGCTCATATTTTCGTTTAGATGCATTTTTGCTAGGAAAGTGTTCTACAAAATCTTGTAGATAATTAAATTTCCTATTACAGTAGAACCTCGTTAAGTCGAACCTCGATAAGTCAAAAACCTCCAAATCTCGAAAAAATGTTTTGTTCCCTTCCCTTCAAACACCAAAACCTCCATTACTTGAAATCTTAACCCTCTGTTAGTCGAAATAATCACCGAGTCCCTCCAAGCCATTTTGGTACATATTTTCACTCTATAACTCGAAAAAATTAATTTGACCTCTGTATCTCGAACATAGCAACGTTTTATTTTACAACCTTTACAACTTGATCATTTGGAATTTATTGCCTTTATTGTTCGAACAAAAATAAGTTACCGACTTTAAGAACTTGCCGACAATGTGAGTACACTATTGTTTCTTAGAAAACATTTTAGGAGTATACGATAATAAACTTTGACTCACGTAAACACGTGTTTGCTTGCTCGGTGTCAGGTGTTCAATTTTGGAGTTATGACTGCTGGGACATTATCTGATGACGAAATTATCGATTCAATAGCTTAGAAAACCGATACTAATGATTTAGATAACATAGAAGAAGTGAAAAGTACATGCGCTCCATGGGTTTCCATCAAAGAGGCGCGAACCGCATTGAATACCTTACGTAATTTTATAGAGCAGACCAGTAACTCTGAAAAAGAAGAATTTTCTGCTCTTTATAGATTAGACAATGCTATAGATAGAGAACAACCAAATTATCAAAAGCAAAAAAAAAATTACTGACTTTTTTTAATGCCATATTTTTTATTTTAAAATGATTTGAAATAATGTTGATTTACAATAAATACAAATATGTTTGTCACTTCTGCAAGTTGAATTTTTATTTATTTTACCTCTCGAACTCAAAATTTATAAGAATAAATCTCAAACTCTTTATGTCGAATCAAAATCCGCCTAAGTCGAAATCCTCCATAAGTTGAAAACTCTATAACTCGAAATTTTTGGCGTCTCTCCTTGATATTCGACTTATAGAGGTTCGACTGTATTTACATTTTACATTTTGTATCTTGGACTGACAGTTCCCGAGATGTGTGCTCATAAAATTTTTTAAAAAAATCTTCTTTTTCTAAAATTTGTCAAACTTTTCACTTCAGAACGCTGTAATCTAGTTATGGCATATTTTAGGAGAATAAGTATTAGAACAAAATTTGTAGGGAATTTAATTACCTACAAAACGCATTTGCATTTTTCTTAACCAACCCTGCAGAATGGGGAGTAAAACTCAATATTAAAACTACGGAATATTGCTTTTTTTGTTATAATATTTTATTTTCTGCTAACTGCGCCTCGGGTCTTCGCTCCCGTAGGAATTTCAGGATATAAAGTAACCTATGTACTATTTCTGGTATTTTTCTCCTAGTATACCAAATTTAATACAAATCCGTCCATAGTTCATTGAATAAAGACCAAAATAGAGCTAAGGGTAGGGTTTACTTACAAGTGGTTCAATAGTTCTGAATTTTTGATATGTTATTTAGGATGGTTAGTAAGTGTTTAAAATGCAAGAGGCACAATTTCTCCCCCTTCCACGCCCGCCATATGTTGGAAAAACAAAAAAAAATTGCCACTTTATTCAGATTTGCGCTCTCACCTTCGTTTAGATGCATTTTAGCTACATTAGAGTTCTACACAATGTTGTAAAAATAAATTTCCTATAATGTAGGTACATTTTATATTTTGTTTCTAGGACTAATAGTTATGGAGATGTGCACTTTAAAAAAATCGCATTTTTGATCGCATTTGGAAATTTGTCAAACTTTTTACTTCAGAGCGTTGTAATTCATTTATGGCCTGCTCTAGAAAAATATATATTGGAATAAAATTTGAAGGAAATTTAATTACCTACAAAACACATGTAATTTTTAACTAACCCTACAGAGTAGGGGTAAAATTAAAAGTTAAAATATTACGTTTTTGCTATCATATTTTATTGTCTACTAGCTGCACCCGGGGGCTTTACTTCCACAGGAATATTGGGATAAAAAGTACCTTATATGCTAGCCCTGATATTTTTCTACTAAATAAATTTTATCCAAAATGCCAAATTTTATCGTAATCCGTCCAGTAGATTTTTTATGATTGAGCAAGAAATATCGCATCCAAAGTTTTTCATTTTAAAATCGGGTTTCTTTCCCAATCTTTATTGCTGATGAAGCAAATATTATCTAATATCTGTACTTGATAATGTCCACAGACACTTTTACAGTGTCCCGATCAGGTACCGGTTACTCACCTGCAATGAATCACACTATAAATGGGAAAGTTTGGATGTGATATTTGTTGCTTAATCACACAAAATCTACTAGACGGATTTCGATTAAATTTGGTATACTAGTAGAAAAATATCAGGACTAGCACATAAGGTACTTTATATCCTGATATTTCCATGGGAGCGAGGCTCAGTTAGTAAAAAGTAAAATATTATAGCAAAAAACAATTTCCGTTGTTTTATCATTTAGTTTTACTCTCCACCTTGCAGGGTTGGTTAAGAAATATGCAATTGCGTTTTGCAGGTAATTAAATTCCCTACGATGTTTGTTCTGCTACTTTTTCTCCTAGAATAGGTCATGACTGGATTACATCGTTCTAAATTAAAAAAGATTGACGAATGTTTGAAAAATGAGATTTTTTTTAAGGCAAAGGATTTTTTTTTCTCGGAAACTGTCAGTCCTAGAAACAAAATGTAAAATGTAAATAACGGAAAATTTAATTTTCTACAACATTGTGTAGAACACTTTTCTAGCGAAAATGCACTTAAAAGAAAATATAAGCGAAAAACCGAACAAAGTGGTGATTTTTTTATTATTTTTCCAATTTGGCGGCGAGTGCAAAAGCTATTCAATTGTGCTATATTTATTTTAAATACTTACAACCATCCTAAACAATAATATAAAAAAAAAAAATTGTTACTGGACCGCACGTAATTAACCCCTAGGGAAGGTTCGCTCTATTTACTGCGCTACTACTGGAAAAACCAATAAAAATGAGTTCAAAAACTAAAACCTGCGCCCTAACAAAAAGCATTGTTTCTTTGTGGTTCCTCCATCTAAATATGTATATGTATATGTAATAGTCGTATATAGCCTACTTATTGTTTAACTTACTTATCTCTTGTCTATTGTGAGACAGCAAAACGATGCACAAACCTACAACATATTAATAAAATTCTTAATAATAATGTAAATGTGAAAATGAGTTTAGTGCCCGTCTTATTGTATGCACCATTGACCTGCACCATCAATGATGCAGATGAGACTCATTAAATTCGTTTGCACCATTAATATGAATACAACTACTTCACAATATTTCCTTGTATTCCATATGAATCATGTTTAGTTAAAAAAATAATTTACTTTATCTATCCTAAAGTGTGTTATGTAAAATGTAAGCTATGAAAGAGCAGGTCTGTCTGACACAAGCATTATTTGCTTACTAGGCAGTCCTCACAACATGATTGTAAACACATCGTTGTTAATGAAATAAATGATTTTTATTTTATTTATAAACCCAACAGGTATTTAGACGAAACATACTAAACTGACACGTGTACAGTACACATGATACGTATGAAAAGAGGGTAGTCGGGGAAGCGCGCTGTTTCGTTATTCAAACCCTCTTTCAAAGCTAGGGGTGGGCGGCCCTCCCCCCCTCAAACGGATCTATGAAACGTGGACTTGTACTGTTCCCGTTTATTCTTTTAAGCTTTGAATAAACATAAAAATCTCAAAACATAGCAAATGTGCAGAGCAAGTACGCTCTGCTGCCAGAAAATGTGCGCAGAGAGAATCCGGACAAACGAAGCGGCGGGAAGAATTCTGTACCGGAACTTTACCGGGAAAAAATCTACCGGTAAAATTAAGTACCGGGAAAAAATCTCCACGCGACACCACGCTTGTCCGACTAGAATCTAACTTAAGCTATACGCAGTCTGCTACCACCGTAGCTTATGAAGGGAGCTACAGGGCCCTATATGATAACCTAACCTATAAATTAACTAGAATTGAACACTTACCAAACTAAATCTTCTTTCTCTTCGGATCCAAACTTGAGTGTCTTCGGGAAGGGGGAATTCCTAATTACCCTACCTAACCCTTGAGATCTCAATTCCCCATAACAACTAAATAGATTTCTTCCCGTAGTTTCACTCGGGAACAGCCAGATGTGAACAGCCAGCCACGTTTCACCTCTCACAAGAAAAAGTCACAATAACAGAGCTTTTCACAAACACAAATTCAATAGTTATTTAACAAACAGGAAATTCACAATTATCACTCAAACTAAACAACAGGCAAAAGACGCGAGACCGCTCCGCGTATTAAAAACAAACCGATATCGCCCTGGACAATGCAATGGCGGACTACACACGCGACGCCATCCACGCTAGCAGTGTGAAAAACCCCGAACGCCCTCTGGCGGCAGCAATGCGAAACGCCTGCGTTTAGTTTTACCCAATATATTACAAACATCCCCCCGTCCCGGTCTGAGAAGCAGACCGCTAGCTTACTCTACGGGAAGGCGGGCGAGAGAGGTCACACCTCTCCTTAAAATCGAACCGTCGACCAACACCTCAGCCACACGCGGAGTGCCATCTCCGCCAAGAATCAAACGTAATATGCGAGCTCGTCGCCAAAGCAATGAGGGCAAATTTGCCTCTTTTAACAATACTAAATCACCCTCCCTGGGAGGCTCAGTCCTGTCTGTCCACTTCACTCTTTGCTGCAGCAAATGCAAATATTCAAGCGACCAGCGACGCCAAAAGTCCTGGCTCATTTGCTGCAACATTTGAAAACGCGACAACCGATATACGCGTTCATCCTTCCACGGGTATTCGGGCAGGGCATTCAACGGCCCTCCCACCAAAAAATGACCAGGGGTGAGAGCTTCCAAGTCATTTGGATCTGGAGATAGCGGACAGAGAGGACGAGAGTTGAGGACCGCCTCAACTTTACAAAACACTGTGGCCAGCTCTTCAAAAGTTAGAGCCGTTTCTCCGATAATGCGGCGGAGGTGGGTCTTTGCGGATTTCACAGCCGCTTCAAAAATCCCTCCCCAATGGGGGCAACTTGGGGGACTAAATTTCCAGGTTATTCCCCTTTGGGCAGCAATTTGACTTAAACTAGTACAATTTTTATCAATAAACACGGAAACATCCTTAAGATAATTTACAGTTCCTTTATAGTTTGTGCCATTATCAGACCTAATAAGGGAAGGTAGACCTCGACGCGAAACAAAGCGATCCAACGCGGCGACGAAGGCCTCCGTAGTCAGAGCCGATACCACCTCCAAATGGACAGCCTTGGTGGCCAAACAAACAAATACACACAAATAGCCCTTCACAATACGGGCATTACGAAAGGGAGAAGCCTTGATCGAAAAGGGACCGGCAAAATCGGTTCCAACGCCGTCAAACGGCCTCGAAGGTCGGATTCGATCAGCGGGCAAATCACCCATCTGTGGTTGCATCGTGGATGCCTTCAACCTATAACATGCAATACATCGAAACAGGACACTACGGATTGCTCTTCGGGCAGACAAAATCCAAAACTCGCGTTGCAAAATAGCCAACAAAGCATTGCACCCAGCATGGGCGTTACGAATGTGTCGATCAGACACCAAAAGCTGCACCAAGGGTCCGCCCTTGGGCAACAACAAAGGATGGCGAGTCTCATATGGAAGATCCGCCTTCCGGAGCCTGCCTCCAACCCGAAGAAGCCCATCCGAGTCGATGTACGGGTTCAAACGAGCGACCGCGCCCTTCAACTTAGCGCGTCCGTCGCGCAAAATACGAAGCTCTGACTCGAACCGTCCGGTCTGCACGACACGGACCCAATGCAACAATGCGCTCCGGCGCTCTTCTGCACCTGCAATCGGCTCCAACCGCTTTGCCTGTGGGTTTCTACAATTATGTATGAAACGCTTAATCCAACTGGTAACACCCAGAAGCTTATCCAAGCTGCTATACCGAGCAAGTAGCCAATCCGGCTCCGACGTCGTCTCAGTGACTACAGCATGTACACGGAGCCCAGTCAAACTCAAAGAAGTAACATCTGTCTGACAGACAGGCCAAGAAGTTTCTGATCCCATCAGCCACTCTGGACCCCACCAGAGCGGGTGTGACACCAATTCTGGTGCCGTACAACCTCGGGAAGCACAGTCCGCTGGGTTAAGCTCTCCCGGCACATGTCTCCATGTTATATCAATTCCAATATTTTGAATTTGGGAAACCCTGTTTCCAACAAAAACCTCCAAGGTATGTGGGGCCGCGCGCAACCATGCAAGCGCGACCTGGCTATCCGACCAGGCGAAGATGTCCCGTATCTCGACCGTGGCCGCCAGTTCACTGGCAACGTGATGCAACAATTTAGAGAGAAGGTGAGCTCCACTCAACTCAAGCTTGGGAATAGTCAGCCTAGTCCTGATGGGGGCGACCTTGCTCTTCCCTAACAAAAGCGAGACATTGACCCGGCCATCGGCGTCAACTGTCCGCATATAGACTGACGCGGCGTAGCCTCGCTCCGACGCGTCACAAAAGCCATGCAGGCTGGCTCGATATTTCCCGGGGGCAATATTCGACGAGGCAAGGCAATCCGATTGACTTCCTTAATCGATGAAAACAACTCGAGCCAATCATCCAATGGAGGACCAAACAGCGGCTCGTCCCACGAGACGCCCAAAGTCCAAAGTCTCTGAAGAAGACACTTTGCAGAGAATATCACTGGACTGATCCAACCGCTTGGGTCAAACATACGGGCTATTACGGACAACACCGTTCTCTTAGTCCAGACTTTTGGTATTTCCAAGTCCACTTGGAATGTGAAAATATCGGTTAGCGGCTGGTACTGCATGCCCAGCACCGCTATCCTGTTGGGATCATCCACATCCTCAAACAGGTGAGGGTTCTGTTGGTGATCCTCCGGGATCCCTTCTAGAACTCTAGGCTCATTGGACAACCACTTACGTAGCTCGTAGCCACCTGTCTTCAATATTTCGATCAATTCATCCCGCAGTAGGAGGGCCTCCTCAATACTTTGGGCTCCGGTGCACACGTCATCAACATACAAGTCACGTGACAGCACGGAAGCCCCACGGGGAAAGCGGATCCGTTCCCGCTCTGCCAATTCAAGCAATGATCTGATGGCGATATAGGGACTAGATTTCAAACCATACGTGTTTGTGTTGAGTTCATACACCGTCACAGGATCCTCAGGGCGCTCACGCCAGAGTATCAACTGGAATCGCCTGTCCTCAGGATGTATGACTGTCTGGCGGAACATCATCCGGATGTCCGCGCCAAAAACCACTTGATGTCTTCTAAAGTTCAAGATGATGTCAATTATGTCCCTATGCAATTTGGGACCTGAATGCAAACATAGATTCAACGAAACCCCGTTCGAAGTGGGTGCGGACCCATCGAAGACGGTCCTCAATTTGCCTGTTGAGGCCTTCACCACCGCGTGGTGGGGCAAAAAATAATGCTCAGTTGAGCTCCAATCAACTCGAGCCGGAGACATGTGACCCAAATCCTCGTACTCGCGCATAAATTCAATATATTTATCGCGAAGTACGTGGTCACGCTGCATACGTCGCTCCATGGACAGCAGTCGTTTCTCCGCAAGCGCCCTACTTTGCCCTAGGCTAGGACGAGAGGCAACAAAGGGTAACCTAGTTACAAACCGACCGGAGGGCAACCTCTCCGTGGTTGATCGAAAAAGGGCTTCGCACTCAGCGTGTTCCGGATCCATCCTGGAACTCATAGGTGGCTCCTCCACCTCCCAAAACCTTTGCATGGTCTTGGCCAAGGACGCAGATGCGACGACCGGTGGCTCCTCCACGGTGCTATTATCAAACACAGGGCCCATCAGGGCAAAACCAAAAATCGTAGACACTGCCATCAGTGAAGACGAACCCAGAGCCTTCTGTGTACCCAACAAAATCCAACCCAATACGTCCGAGCCCAGGAGCAAGTCCACTGGGCCGGGATGAAAGACAAAGGGGTCGGCCAAATCCAGACCCGAAACCAAAGACAACACACCCGGCGGTATGTCTGTCGAGGGGTGCCAACCCGCAATGGTATCCATTACCATAGCCGAAGTCGTGATCCTCATTGTGGAGGACTTCAGCGAAGAAAAGGTGACAAGTGTCTGGCCCGTCAGACACTTCACTTGTATGCCACCAACTCCAAGAAGTGGCACAGGCGAGTCTTCCACGACTAAACCTAACTGGCGTGCCACTCGAGTGGTAACCAAACTGCTTTGAGCCCCTGAGTCCAACAGAGCTCTCAAATTAATGGCTTCCCCTACGACCCCATACGCGGACCACCGCGGTAGGGAGCAGAACCGTCCGCGGCTCTGTCCCAGCAAGGGAGCAAGCTAGTTACGGGCTCCCCACTCTCTCCAAACCAGGGGCGCGCCACTGACCCGGATAATATGGCGGGCGAGTGCACATCCCCATCTGAGGGGGCATAACCCGCGGCCCGGCCATACATATGGTACGGCGGGTGGTACTCCAGCCGTGGGTACTCGTGCAGCGGCGGAGAAAACCGCTGCGGCTGCATGTGTTGGGCATTGGTAACCCGCGTGGAGGTGGGTGTCCCCACTCTCACGTCCGGTCTAGGGCCCCCGCCCATGGGGGCCCTATCCGGGGCCTGGCCAGCCACATACTGGCCACGACCTTGGGGCGCGTGGTCCCGGTCCGCCAAGACCCGCGCCGGTACGCGACCCCCCTCCCGAGGGGGGGTGCGACGAGCGAAGCCGCGTCCTCCGTCCGGTGGTGGAGGGCTTCGCGCAGGAGCGCCCCCGCCCATAGGGGACCCCTGCCTCAACAACCGGGGGCCATCCCCGTTCCGGTTCATGCAGAGCATCACGTGGTGCAGCCCACGGCATGCACTGCATGGTATGGCTCTGGGACAGTCACGTGCATAGTGACTGCCCAAACAGTAAAAGCAAAGTTCATGCCGCCTTGCCATGCGGCGCCGATCTTGTACTGGCAGTCTCTGCCAGTCCCTGCATTGCAGCAGGCGGTGGCCCATCCGGCCACATTGCAGGCAGTCCGCGTCCCCCGCGACTGCTGCCGTGTGTGCAACCCGCACACCAGCTCCACGCGGTGGCGGTTGCCGTCCCTGTTGGGGCCTACGTTCAGGCGCTCTGGATGGCGCTGAGTCCGTCATGGTATTCTCAGCAGCCCGTGCCTCAAACTCCAAAAACTTCACCAAGTCAGTGAATGTTGGTAGGGTGGTGCTATCCCGTTCCGCATTCTCGCGCTCAAATCGCGAGCGGATGTCATTGGGTAATTTGCCCAATACAATGTGCACCAGCAAAAAGGACCATTGGTCCACCGGCAGCCCCAGTGTGCGGAGCGCGTTACAGGCCACTGTAACGGGCGTGAGCAACTGCAGGCGCAACTGTGCCCTGTTGGCCACCTTGGGCAGGGCCATCAACTGTGCGGCGTGCGCATCCGCTAACAAACGTAAGTTTTGGTAGCGGGAGTTCAATAACTCCCAAGCCGTATCGTACTGGTCGTCCTCCACCCGGAGGTGCTGGATGAGCGACCGCGCTTCATCCTCAAGAGTGGAGAGGAGGTAGGCCATCTTCTGGGCCTTCGACAAATCCTGTCGTGCTACGACCAGGGACTCAAACATATTTTTATATGCTACCCACTCCTCCATCCTACCCCCAAAGTGGGACAGCTGAAGGGTGGGGAGCCGACCAGTAACCGCTGGTCCTTCCTGTCTAACAGGTGTGCGAGGGCTGGTCCGCCAGCCTGTCTCGCCCTTATTGCGGTCACCGCCTCCGCGATATCATCGTGCAGACTCAGGATCTGGTCCATGTCCGCCATGTGACCTGCGTAGGCCTCCGGGGGTAAGATCGGCTTCGGTAAGCGCCGCCATGGCCGCTTCCGCGCTAATCAATCGTGAGTGGAGGTGATCCGCTCTTAGTAGTATGGCGCCCTCCCTGTCCTTCCGGGACAGGAGTCCTCCGGCCGTCACAAACCATCTCAATTCGTTGGCGAGTGTCGCCCTAGCATTGGAGGCCTTCGCCATCGCGTCAAGTCACAAACAAAAAATAACAAAAGGTAAATAAAAAACAACAAAATCAAGCAACTACACGAAGAACCGCGGTAGGTATGAGAATGGCACAAACCCGGAACGCACGGTACAAACCGCAAACAAATACAAAAAAGGTTACAAATATTCTTATACAAACAAACTAAGAAAAATCTAATAATTTTTACAAACAATTAATTATTTTTTTTTACAAACGAACAAATAGAGGGTAGATAAACTACGCTCTGCTACCAGAAAATGTGCAGAGCAACTACGCTCTGCTGCCAGAAAATGTGCGCAGAGAGAATCCGGACAAACGAAGCGGCGGGAAGAATTCTGTACCGGAACTTTACCGGGAAAAAATCTACCGGTAAAATTAAGTACCGGGAAAAAATCTCCACGCGACACCACGCTTGTCCGACTAGAATCTAACTTAAGCTATACGCAGTCTGCTACCACCGTAGCTTATGAAGGGAGCTACAGGGCCCTATATGATAACCTAACCTATAAATTAACTAGAATTGAACACTTACCAAACTAAATCTTCTTTCTCTTCGGATCCAAACTTGAGTGTCTTCGGGAAGGGGGAATTCCTAATTACCCTACCTAACCCTTGAGATCTCAATTCCCCATAACAACTAAATAGATTTCTTCCCGTAGTTTCACTCGGGAACAGCCAGATGTGAACAGCCAGCCACGTTTCACCTCTCACAAGAAAAAGTCACAATAACAGAGCTTTTCACAAACACAAATTCAATAGTTATTTAACAAACAGGAAATTCACAATTATCACTCAAACTAAACAACAAGCAAAAGACGCGAGACCGCTCCGCGTATTAAAAACAAACCGATATCGCCCTGGACAATGCAATGGCGGACTACACACGCGACGCCATCCACGCTAGCAGTGTGAAAACCCCGAACGCCCTCTGGCGGCAGCAATGCGAAACGCCTGCGTTTAGTTTTACCCAATATATTACAAACAGAAAATACTTTTTCTCCCTTACAATTTCCCATTAATTTAAGGTCGGCACAGTATGTCAACTTCTTCCACTTTGCTCAGACCCTGCCCGTAATCACTAAACACTTCCTTTCTATACCTACATGCTGTACCTAATTGACGCAATCCATCCATCTCTTCCCCTATTCCTCATACATACGAGAGCAAATCTAATAAAATAATACCTACGTATGTCTACAGATAGATAAGACTAATATTTCGTAGAATAAAATGATATTTTACTTTTAACCGAATGTGTGGAATAGGATAGAAAACAAATAAAGATTTGATTAATTAATTATTATTTTTACCTGTCGCTAAATACTTAGGTACCTATATAGAAAATATCCTTAAGAATATCCTTAACCAACTCAAAAAATAGATCTTTTTATAGGTCGTGCCTCCATTTAGAGTTTACCTTATACCTAACCGGAGACTCCTGAGATAAAGGCGTAGTAATATTTTACATATGTACTCGTACATAAGTCGAAATTTAGCAACGAGAAGAAAATAAAATAGTATTTTCACCTTTTCTTCATGCATCAATGTTCCCACTCATTTCTGTTCGTCTGTATAGTGAATACGCTCGGTCGAGCGCAGTGAAAACATTGCTTCTGTTTGCATTTCGGATGCACTGCTGGTATATGAGTAGGCTAAGCTAAGGTGTATATTTGCTATGCACTAATCTATATATATATATATATAACTCAAAGGTGACTGACTGACATAGTGATCTATCAACGCACAGCCCAAACCACTGGAAGGATCGGGCTGTAATTTGGCATGCAGGTAGATGTTACTATGACGTAGGCATCCGCTAAGAAAGGATTAACGCGAGCGAAGCCGCGAGCAAAAGCTAGTAAATTTATACATTAGGTTTGCTACGAGAGGTGAATGAAAGGTATGTGTTTTTCATATAAACTTGTAACCCCGATTTCAACCTATTGAATTCGGTTGATTTAAAAAAGTTAGCCGTCACAGGACATTGGACAGATGTAAAACATCTGAGCATCGTGGCACGACACCGTCATGCTATTTGAGTTGATTTTACTGCCAAGCCGCGCCAAATTATGTTTTACATCAAAAAGCCTTTTCAAGTCTTTCTATCTACTAGCAATATCATCAAATTATAATTCGGCGGTTTAGCCGTAAACGGTAATAGACATTATAATATAATACTAGTATGGAAGAATGGATCCTGTAATGAATCATAATTATAAGGTGACAACTAAGCCCATATTACGAGAATTACTTCTTGACATTACTACAATATTCTCTTGTAGAGCTGCGGAATTGTCCAATCGCTCCGCTTTAATGTGCTCAATACTTTGAATTTAGAATCTTTCCACTAAGATTGCTGCAGTCGGTAAAACCACAATACGTCAGCGCTGGATAGGTAGGTGTTTGTTTTTAAGTTACCTTCCGCAAAAGCAAGAGACGTGGTTATAACAGATCATATGTTTTCTCCTGATTTAGTCCAGTTTCATTAGTAAAATAGTAAGATAAGTGATTAAAATTGTGGTCAAAAGCAAACCCATCTTTAATTAAAAAAAAACTAAAAAAATATTTTTCATATCATTTTATTCGAAAAAGAAAAGTATCAAAATTTATTAAAGGCTCTTTCTTAGGCAATAATTTGACCTACTAGAGGTTATTGACTTCTAATAAATCTGTATTGCCATCCGGAAGGAAACAGTTCACAGCTAATATGCATTCTAAGAATAGGTGGAATGAAATATCAATTTTATCAATCTCTAAAAATAAACCTGTCTTGTTGTCAGTTGTCGACCTTGGCTTTATTTTTAAAAACTGTCACTTGTTATTTGATAATCTGTCTAATTTTAATTTCTAGCGCAATTAACCTACCTCAATGGGAAAAAAATTGTACAAACAAACACCTGTCTCAAAAATGAAATATTCTTTTTTTTTTTCAGCATCCCACGTGGTACCAGCAGCAAACTACAAAACAATAACGCCGGCGGTGTTGCCAAGCATCTGCAAATACTACCCCAACTGCGCAAATCCCGCCTGCCACTATTACCACCCCAAAGCGTGTCGCTATGGGAAATCTTGTCTTAACAAATTAGAATGCAATTTCTATCACAGCGATCTCCCCATATCAAAATATCGTTATCCCGTATAAGTATTGTATTAGATGCTACTCTATTGATGTAATTATTCATGTTTTACATGTAGTATATTAACAATAATATAATTAAACAGACGTATTAGTCGATTTTATACGAGCTTTTATTTAGTTTCACCTTTCCTGATGTATGTGTTATCGAATTTTGCAAATTAATTTTGACTGTGTTTGGTTTTTCCAAAATTTTCACGGACTTGGATCTCCGTGTTTTTAGGTATTAATTTAATGGAGTAAGAATTGGCACACTTCTTTCACGTGTATTTATTTGATACATGTTGCCAAATTTACACGGATTAGTTTCATTTCAAGGCTGTGATTAATTAAGTACCAATTCTGACTGAATAATAATGAGTTCATCTTAGTAACATTGATAATATAATAATACAAAAAAAAACATCAAGTTTTTGTTTTAAGCAATAAAGTATTTTAATAAATAATCGTGAAATTAATTGCTAAAGTTAAAAAAAAAACTAAACAGATAATTAACCGCTTTTATAACTTAAAAGCGGTTAATGTTTATGCGTTTTTATAACTTAAAAGCGGTTAATTATCTGTTTAATTTTTTTTAATTTATGGCACCTGCTTTTATGAGTAGACTCAATCAAAGTACTAAGATTAAATGATGTTCAAGGACTGGACAAATTTAGCCTAATTTTAAACGGGAAGTCGTTGCCAACTCTGATTTGGTGTCTTAAATATCGTAATGGCAGTTTATTTAGAAGACGAACATCTGCAAATTTTACTATAGGTAAGTAGTTGTTCTTTAAACGTATCGTTTAAATCCAATAATAATTAGATTAGGAAGAATATGTTTTTTCCCCAGCAGTGGGATAGGACACCTAGCCTGACTAGAAAAAAATAGACACAAAAGGAGCTGTGTGACTCATGTCAGGCGGCGGCTGAATAACGCCCCTGAAATATAGAAAATAGTGCCTTTCTTCTATGTTCGATTTCTGTGGATTTATTTTTCATGTGAACCGCAGCGTCGCTCTTTCCTGACTCGGGGTTTCCAAGGCAAGAGTGAATATGCATGTTTTGAGTTTGCGTGTACCACCCTATATCTTATCATTGCTTCCCATCAGGCAAGATAGGGGATCCAATCGCACTCAAATTTTTAATTAAAAAACTACCTGCGCCAAAGGCTTTGCTCCGTGGGATTTTTTGGGATAAGAAGTACCCTAAGTATTTAGATGTGAGAGCCCTGGTGCACTGTGATACAGGCCCAGCCTAGTTCAGGCGCCATTCTCCAGCATGCTGCGATAAATTACCTCAAATTGTTTGAAATTTTTATGTTAAGTATTTCGGAGAAAATAAATAAGACTTTTTCTTATGTGCAATTCCCGGTATTTTTCTATCCGATCTCCCCAAATTTAATCGAAATCCGTCCAGTAAATTTTACGTGATTGAGTAACAAACATTCTCATAAACTTTTTTTTTATATTGTTTGTTTATGCGTTTTCTATCAAAACAAATGAAACATTTTATATTTTATTGTGCAGTTTATTTTTCTTTAGTTCTTTCAGTGATTCTGTTCCATAAAGATTCACCATCGCAGCGCAGCCAACCTTCGCACAAAATAAATCACAACTCAATGATCATCCACTTATCCCGACCCGACACATCCCGTTGCAACATCCTCAAAAATAATTGTGTAATATGTACTTACTCATCGCACCCATCACTGGGTCTATCCTGTATCATTCGTATAGAGTCTAACAAACAGTCTACAAGTAGGTAATTTTTTTACAACTAAAGTCTAAATATATATAGGTATTTAAGGTGACTTTTCTACTCTGAATTTTCATTTTTGTATCTAGTTAATGTGCTAGTTAAATTCGTAGAAAATATAGGGATACCTCGTTTATTATTTTCTAAAATTGGAGTTCAACTGTGAAAGATAAATTGAAAGTATTCCTTCTTCCAAGGTAAGGTAGAACCGTAATATTTTTATTTATAGATAACTAGCTTTTTCCCGCGGCTTCGCCCGCGTAAATTTCCCAAGGAAACAGTGCTTTTTCCCGGGATGAAAGGTACCCTATGTCCTTTTCAGTACTTCTCACTATGCGCATGCGAAATTTCAGGAAGATTGGTTCAGTAGATAAAGCGTGAAGAGGCAACTAATAAACAAACAAACACACTTTCGCATTTATAATATTAGTTAACACACTAATTAATTTAATTTATTTTAACAACGTAATGTATAGATACTATGAGTGTAATTACTTGAAATAAATTATTATTATTTATTTTATAAAGAGGAAGAGTTTGCGAGTTTGTTTGTAGGGGGTAATCGTCGGAACTACTGAACCGATTTCAAAAAATCTTTTACCGAAAGAAAGCTACATTATACCTGAGTGACATGGGCTACAATTTATGTAAGTACCTACTAGGTAGAACCTTGGCGTGCTTTGCCGTCATGTTGGCAGTAAAACTAATAAATATAAACTAGTTGTTCCTGTTGTTTTGTACAAGTTTTAGCTTAGGACGTTCACTATGGTCGCCTTTTACGACAATCTTGGCTATGAAAAGTACCAGTACAAGGTAAAATAAAATAAAAAGTTTTACTACCAAAGGAAGGAAGGATGAGATGAAACGGACTCTACAACTTAGGGTCTTCAACTATATCCATACCAAATTTCATCAAAATCGGTCCAGTGGTTTAGCCGTGGAAGCATTACAGACAGACAGACTTTCGTATTTTATAAAAAAAATATTCCTTTTTATCGAAAATTTAAAAACTATGCAATAAAATTTTAAACTTCAATGCCTGAATAAGATATACCTTAGTACTGCGCTTCGCTTTAGATGTATCATAAAAAATGCAATTCTTTGCCATAACAACTATAAAATTAATCTTAGTTATAAATAAAATTAATCTATTAGTGCAAATTTATCTTCTATCATGTGACCTTCCATAAGATTACGTAAAAACTATCCCTATTACTGAACAATAGAGTTTACTATCACACTCGAACGCATTGATGACAAAGCTTGCTTCCTGAGAAAGCCAAAATTGATTTTTTGACATGTCAATGTCAAAAGAGGCACGAATGTGCAGTGCAGACTTCAAAATTCAGATTTTGCCACGTAGTTTTACAAATCGGGTTAGGTACCTACGCATTATTTTCGAAGTTACACAAAAAACAAATAAGTATCTATAGCGCAGTAAATAGACGAGAATCAAATTACAAACGGTCCAGCAATTGTGAATTTTTTGAAATATTGTGTAGGATTATTGTGAGTATTTAAAATAAAAAGGCACAATTGCCAAGTTTCCGCGCCCGTAGTAATCTTAAAAAAAACTAAAAAAAAAAAAAACTTTCTTCAGATTTAGGCTCATATTTTCGTTTAGATGCATTTTTGCTAGGAAAGTGTTCTACAAAATCTTGTAGATAATTAAATTTCCTATTACAGTAGAACCTCGTTAAGTCGAACCTCGATAAGTCAAAAACCTCCAAATCTCGAAAAAATGTTTTGTTCCCTTCCCTTCAAACACCAAAACCTCCATTACTTGAAATCTTAACCCTCTGTTAGTCGAAATAATCACCGAGTCCCTCCAAGCCATTTTGGTACATATTTTCACTCTATAACTCGAAAAAATTAATTTGACCTCTGTATCTCGAACATAGCAACGTTTTATTTTACAACCTTTACAACTTGATCATTTGGAATTTATTGCCTTTATTGTTCGAACAAAAATAAGTTACCGACTTTAAGAACTTGCCGACAATGTGAGTACACTATTGTTTCTTAGAAAACATTTTAGGAGTATACGATAATAAACTTATGACTCACGTAAACACGTGTTTGCTTGCTCGGTGTCAGGTGTTCAATTTTGGAGTTATGACTGCTGGGACATTATCTGATGACGAAATTATCGATTCAATAGCTTAGAAAACCGATACTAATGATTTAGATAACATAGAAGAAGTAGAAAAGTACATGCGCTCCATGGGTTTCCATCAAAGAGGCGCGAACCGCATTGAATACCTTACGTAATTTTATAGAGCAGACCAGTAACTCTGAAGAAGAATTTTCTGCTCTTTATAGATTAGACAATGCTATAGATAGAGAACAACCAAATTATCAAAAGCAAAAAAATTACTGACTTTTTTTAATGCCATATTTTTTATTTTAAAATGATTTGAAATAATGTTGATTTACAATAAATACAAATATGTTTGTCACTTCCGCAAGTTGAATTTTTATTTATTTTACCTCTCGAACTCAAAATTTATAAGAATAAACCTCAAACTCTTTATGTCGAATCAAAATCCGCCTAAGTCGAAATCCTCCATAAGTTGAAAACTCTATAACTCGAAATTTTTGGCGTCTCCCTTGATATTCGACTTATAGAGGTTCGACTGTATTTACATTTTACATTTTGTATCTTGGACTGATAGTTCCCGAGATGTGTGCTCATAAAAATTTTTAAAAAAATCTTCTTTTTCTAAAATTTGTCAAACTTTTCACTTCAGAACGCTGTAATCTAGTTATGGCATATTTTAGGAGAATAAGTATTAGAACAAAATTTGTAGGGAATTTTAATTACCTACAAAACGCATTTGCATTTTTCTTAACCAACCCTGCAGAATGGGGAGTAAAACTCAATATTAAAACTACGGAATATTGCTTTTTTTGTTATAATATTTTATTTTCTGCTAACTGCGCCTCGGGTCTTCGCTCCCGTAGGAATTTCAGGATATAAAGTAACCTATGTACTATTTCTGGTATTTTTCTCCTAGTATACCAAATTTAATACAAATCCGTCCATAGTTCATTGAATAAAGACCAAAATAGAGCTAAGGGTAGGGTTTACTTACAAATGGTTCAATAGTTCTGAATTTTTGATATGTTATTTAGGATGGTTAGTAAGTGTTTAAAATGCAAGAGGCACAATTTCTCCCCCCTTCCACGCCCGCCATATGTTGGAAAAACAAAAACAAATTGCCACTTTATTCAGATTTGCGCTCTCACCTTCGTTTAGATGCATTTTAGCTACATTAGAGTTCAACACAATGTTGTAAAAATAAATTTCCTATAATGTATATTTTATATTTTGTTTCTAGGACTAATAGTTATGGAGATGTGCACTTTAAAAAAATCGCATTTTTGATCGCATTTGGAAATTTGTCAAACTTTTTACTTCAGAGCGTTGTAATTCATTTATGGCCTGCTCTAGAAAAATATATATTGGAATAAAATTTGAAGGAAATTTAATTACCTACAAAACACATGTAATTTTTTTAACTAACCCTACAGAGTAGGGGGTAAAATTAAAAGTTAAAATATTACGTTTTTGCTATCATATTTTATTGTCTACTAGCTGCACCCGGGGGCTTTACTTCCACAGGAATATTGGGATAAAAAGTACCTTATATGCTAGCCCTGATATTTTTCTACTAAATAAATTTTATCCAAAATGCCAAATTTTATCGTAATCCGTCCAGTAGATTTTTTATGATTGAGCAAGAAATATCGCATCCAAAGTTTTTCATTTTAAAATCGGGTTTCTTTCCCAATCTTTATTGCTGATGAAGCAAATATTATCTAATATCTGTACTTGATAATGTCCACAGACACTTTTACAGTGTCCCGATCAGGTACCGGTTACTCACCTGCAATGAATCACACTATAAATGGGAAAGTTTGGATGTGATATTTGTTGCTTAATCACACAAAATCTACTAGACGGATTTCGATTAAATTTGGTATACTAGTAGAAAAATATCAGGACTAGCACATAAGGTACTTTATATCCTGATATTTCCATGGGAGCGAGGCTCAGTTAGTAAAAAGTAAAATATTATAGCAAAAAACAATTTCCGTTGTTTTATCATTTAGTTTTACTCTCCACCTTGCAGGGTTGGTTAAGAAATATGCAATTGCGTTTTGCAGGTAATTAAATTCCCTACGATGTTTGTTCTGCTACTTTTTCTCCTAGAATAGGTCATGACTGGATTACATCGTTCTAAATTAAAAAAGATTGACGAATGTTTGAAAAATGAGATTTTTTAAGGCAAAGGATTTTTTTTCTCGGAAACTGTCAGTCCTAGAAACAAAATGTAAAATGTAAATAACGGCAAATTTAATTTTCTACAACATTGTGTAGAACACTTTTCTAGCGAAAATGCACTTAAAAGAAAATATAAGCGAAAAACCGAACAAAGTGGTGATTTTTTTATTATTTTTCCAATTTGGCGGCGAGTGCAAAAGCTATTCAATTGTGCTATATTTATTTTAAATACTTACAACCATCCTAAACAATAAAAAAAAAAAATTGTTACTGGACCGCACGTAATTAACCCCTAGGGAAGGTTCGCTCTATTTACTGCGCTACTACTGGAAAAACCAATAAAAATGAGTTCAAAAACTAAAACCTGACTACTGCGCCCTAACAAAAAGCATTGTTTCTTTGTGGTTCCTCCATCTAAATATTATGTACTTATATGTTATAGTCGTATATAGCCTACTTATTGTTTAACTTACTAATCTCTTGTCTATTGTGAGACAGCAAAACGATGCACAAACCTGCAACATATTAATAAAATTCTTAATAATAATGTAAATGTGAAAATGAGTTTAGTGCCCGTCGTACCTATATCGTATGCATCATTGACCTGCACCATCAATGGTGCAGATGAGACTAATTAGATTCGTTTGCACCATTAATATGAATACAACTACTTCACAATACTTTCCTTGTATTCCATATGAATCATGTTTAGTTAAAAAAATAATTTACTTTATCTATCTTAAAGTGTGTTATGTAAAATGTAAGCTATGAAAGAGCAGGTCTGTCTGACACAAGCATTATTTGCTTACTAGGCAGTCCTCACAACATGATTATAAACACATCGTTGTTAATGAAATAAATGATTTTTATTTTATTTATAAACCCAACAGGTATTTAGACGAAACATACTAAACTGACACGTGTACAGTACACACGATACGTATGAAAAGAGGGTAGTCGGGGAAGCGCGCTGTTTCGTTATTCAAACCCTCTTTCAGAGCTCGGGGTGGGCGGCCCTCCCCCTCAAACGGATCTATGAAACGTGGACTTGTACTGTTCCCGTTTATTTTTTTAAGCTTTGAATTAGCATACATCTCAAAACATAGAAAATACTTTTTCTCCCTTACAATTTCCCATTAATTTAAGGTCGGCACAGTATGTCAACTTCTTCCACTTTGCTCAGACCCTGCCCGTAATCACTAAACACTTCCTTTCTATACCTACATGCTGTACCTAATTGACGCAATCCATCCATCTCTTCCCCTATTCCTCATACATACGAGAGCAAATCTAATAAAATAATACCTACGTATGTCTACAGATAGATAAGACTAATATTTCGTAGAATAAAATGATATTTTACTTGTAACCGAATGTGTGGAATAGGATGGAAGACAAATAAAGATTTGATTAATTAATTATTATTTTTACCTGTCGTTAAATACTTAGGTACCTAGGTATATTAAAAAATATCCTTAAGAATATCCTTAACCAACTCAAAAAATAGATCTTTTTATAGGTCGTGCCTCCATTTAGAGTTTACCTTATACCTAACCGGAGACTCCTGAGATAAAGGCGTAGTAATATTTTACATATGTACTCGTACATAAGTCGAAATTTAGCAACGAGAAGAAAATAAAATAGTATTTTCACCTTTTCTTCATACATCAATGTTCCCACTCATTTCTGTTCGTCTGTATAGTGAATACGCTCGGTCGAGCGCAGTGAAAACATTGCTTTTGTTTGCATGTCAGATGCAGTGCTGGTATATGAGTAGGCTAAGCTAAGGTGTATATTTGCTATGCACTAATCTATATATATATATATATAACTCAAAGGTGACTGACTGACTGACATAGTGATCTATCAACGCACAGCCCAAACCACTGGAAGGATCGGGCTGTAATTTGGCATGCAGGTAGATGTTACTATGACGTAGGCATCCGCTAAGAAAGGATTAACGCGAGCGAAGCCGCGAGCAAAAGCTAGTAAATTTATACATTAGGTTTGCTACGAGAGGTGAATGAAAGGTATGTGTTTTTCATATAAACTTGTAACCCCGATTTCAACCTATTGAATTCGGTTGATTTAAAAAAGTTAGCCGACACAGGACATTCGGCAGATGTAAAACATCTGAGCATCGTGGCACGAAACCGTCATGCCAATTGAGTTGATTTTACTGCCAAGCCGCGCCAAATTATGTTTTACATCAAAAAGCCTTTTTAAGTCTAACTGTCTCTAGCAATATCATCAAAATAAAATTCGGCGGTTTAGCCGTAAACGGTAATAGACATTATAATATAATACTAGTATGGAAGAATGGATCCTGTGATGAATCATAATTATAAGGTGACAACTAAGCCCATATTACGAGAATTACTTCTTGACATTACTACAATATTCTCTTGTAGAGCTGCGGAATTGTCCAATCGCTCCGCTTTAATGTGCTCAATACTTTGAATTAAGAATCTTTCCACTAAGATTGTTGCAGTCGGTAAAACCACAATACGTCAGCGCTGGATAGGTAGGTGTTTGTTTTTAAGTTACCTTCCGCAAAAGCAAGAGACGTGGTTATAACAGATCATATGTTTTCTCCTGATTTAGTCCAGTTTCATTAGTAAAATAGTAAGATAAGTGATTAAAATTGTGGTCAAAAGCAAACCCATCTTTAATTAAAAAAAAACTAAAAAAATATTTTTCATATCATTTTATTCGAAAAAGAAAAGTATCAAAATTTATTAAAGGCTCTTTCTTAGGCAATAATTTGACCTACTAGAGGTTATTGACTTCTAATAAATCTGTATTGCCATCCGGAAGGAAACAGTTCACAGCTAATATGCATTCTAAGAATAGGTGGAATGAAATATCAATTTTATCAATCTCTAAAAATAAACCTGTCTTGTTGTCAGTTGTCGACCTTGGCTTTATTTTTAAAAACTGTTACTTGTTATTTGATAATCTGTCTAATTTTAATTTCTAGCGCAATTAACCTACCTCAATGGGAAAAAAATTGTACGTTTGTATCGTCCTTCTTTTACGTTATTATATAATTTGTATGTTTGGTGTATTGCCAAAGAAAAAATTGCTCCGATTTTCCGGAAGTAAAGAGAAATTTCCATATTAGAAACTTTTAAAAATATAAATCATTTGTGAGCTGAATTAAAAAGTGTTACTTAAACTTGAAAAAAGTTGTAGAACTTAGAGCTGCCAAAATAATGACATATTTTTTTAATCGTGTAGAGTTGTAGAGTTGATTTTGTATTGTTACATCAGTCAATTCATTCTACATAAATAAATCAAGATTTATTTCTATGATTAATTCAATTATTAATTTATTTTAAATTTATTACTGTAAATTTATTAATTTACATTATTTTTTGATAGGTAAGTTCTTTATTTCTGATGACAAGTAAACGACGACTTAAGCTGATCATATTCGTAATTGTATTATGTATTTGTATTTTGCGCCCTATTTCCTACGGCAACTTACCAACATGATATCATAAATGTACGCATTACACACATCCTATTTATTTATCTACAAATCACTCAATATTTATAGATAAGGTTTAACACGTTCACGTTCAAGTTCAAGATGCAAGATTGACCTTTCGTTCTAACGTTATGCATATGTGTGGTACATACGACTAATTCAGGTTTAGTTTAAATTAAAAACAAATGAAACACTTTTGTTGTTTCGAAGACAGAAAGATATTGGAAAATAAGAAGATAGAATTCGAGAATAATTTATTTATTTATACTTTTTATTATTCACTATTTATCTTTACAAGGGTATTTAATCAAATTTATTTTTTGGCGAGCTATGTCATTGAAGATCGCCGTAGCGGCTCGTAGCATCTCGTAGCAATTGGCGTAGCGAGACAGAATTTAATTTTTTATGCAACTTTTAGTAATTTTTATTTAAAATAATATTATGTGTATTGTTCACATTTGCGTAAAACATTGTCTCTTTAGTTATAGAACATACATGAAATGTAGTAAATAATTGTAGTTATATACCTACTTTTCACATTTTTAAGTGTTTGCTTTTTTCAACGTAGGTGGGTACGATAAAATAAAATTTTTAATTATAAATTCACTCCAATATTATGACCCTTAAAATTAGAGCATTTCGTTTTAACCCATAACATATTTATCTCATACAAAATAGTCTAGAATGCTTCTGTTAATTCACAGATTGTTTTAATTAAAACTGGAACAAAACAACATCCACTAGGCTTTTAGTTCTGATATGAAAGGAGCGCCCAGAGGCGAACACAGAACATCTAGCTTTTATATAAAGTGTAGCGGGCTGTTCTATTTCGCAACCATTCGAACTCGAGTCTTCCACCGTGGAACGCGGGAGAGCGGTTCGAAATTCAAACGCAGTTTTGCGCGCGAAACGTGACAGATCTTTTAGTTTCTAAATTTTTAATTTTCCAACCAAAATGGCTGTTACAAGTGCCAGGAATATTGTAGACATGAAGGAGAAGGGGCATTTCGGACATGAAAATACAAGGATGGATAAGTACACGGTAAGTTTAAAAAAATTCTGTTTTTTTAAATAACCAAATCTTAGAATTTACTCTAATTTTGTGCCTAAAATGTTTTATACATTTTTGTTTGTTTGTGTCTACGAAACTGACTTTTATAAAATTTACACCATGATCTCTTCTACGCTGTAAAAAAATTGTACAGACAAATTTGGACAAAAGTTTCATCGTCATCGATTCGCCCAAATCAGGAACGCTATATAAAATTACAGAGGAGTTTTCGAAGTCACAAATTTTTATAAATGTTGAGAGCTTTGTTAGGTACCTATTGAAGAAGGTGTGAGATGATTGAAAAATAAAAAAAGAACATTCAAATGAGGATTAAATGTAATATTTTTCACCATTACTCCTTCCATTATTATAAATGAGAAAGCCAATACAACTTATACCTATACAACTAACTACTACTCTATTAACTAAGTACCTATTAGTCGTTGTACGAGTTATTCCTGGTTTATTTAGATACCAATATCCCCTAACAGGAAAACACAAAATCATCTATTATCATAGAGCCTAAACCAATACCAACAAACAAAACAGTACTTAATGCTAATTTTACTAATTGAACTTTAAATTCAAGACATTTAGTAATGCTGCGTGTTGTTACACAAATGCTTACCTCACAAACTTATCTAATTCATATATTATTGTCTATTTAGACGTTCTATCTTCTCTAGGATACTATGTAAACCGCCATTCTAGATACGCAAGTAGGATCTGTATCATTCAACTGGTATTTACTTAGCATTTGAATGGAAAATAGACTGTAAGTACAGTTAACATAAAAACCGAATAGTCCTAGTAGTAAATCCATCCTAGAATAATGAACTAGGAGTATTCTTTGAAATAGGCTATCTCTGAATCCTTTTTCTAATATACTAAGACAGCTATATCCATCCCGTCAGGTATAACTTATGACATACGTCGTACTAGACATAGGTACACGTGTACAACTTAGATAAGTGTATGAATGATAACAACGACCTAGTAATGAAACTTGTGTCAAGTTTTAATTAAAGTAGACTTCATTAGCTCATGATGTCTCTCCATGTATCGTACAGACAGAGATTTAGCATTTCATATTTCTTAACAAGTGAAAAATCGAAACAGTCGTCATAATAAATATTTTCAGAAAGAAAGAAAGAAATCATTTATTTGTTAAACATAGGTACATACATGCACTTGGTAGATAAAATAAAATTTTTGAACCACTATGTTTTGCCGTTACAATACAGCATACAAATATATAGGTAATAATTTAATTAATTCAAACATGTCAAATTAAATCATATTTAAATAAAAGTTGTCATAACACATATTGGCCTGTGGTGTGGCCCTAGAATAGCACCAACCCATCTCTTCCCGTGGGTGTCGTAAGAGGCGACTAAGGGACTTAAAACACCGGAGGATGGGCAGCAGCATCTTACCGCGTACTATGCCATCACACTGCGATCGCCAACCCGCCTGCTAAGCGTGGCGATTACGGCAAAACCCCCCATGGATAAAATCCTTGGGGGAGGCCTTTGTCCAGCAGAGAGAGAGAGATTTAATAAATATGTAGATACCTGAGTAGGGATAATGCTATCTTTGCTCAGTTTAAATTCAAGAAGTCCTGTATAACGCCGACATATTTTATTTGTTCACTGTACATGATTTCAATCTAAATTTATTACTTAGGTAGGTACACTGTCGGTACATTGTTATGTCAGCTATAAATTCTCATGATACCGATTTTCTGCAATAAAATTCCCAGATTGAGCATCTATTATATTTATTTATTTCTTTATTTACACATCAATATTTAAAGAAACAATATGCAATAAAGATGAGTAGGGACATGGATGCTGCTTAGTTATTTCAAACGAAATATCTTCCAATACACCCGTCTATTGTTATCATAAAATGGCCCCACTTACTAAAAAAAATCGAAAGTGAGTTTGTATATTTTACCCCTTTTTCTTTATCTACTGAACCAATCTTTCTGAAATTTCGCATACACATAGTTAGGTAGGAGTCCGTAGGAGTACTGAGAAGCTCGTAGGGTAATTTTATCCCAAAATTTCTACGGGAGTGAAGCCCCGGGATTCAGCTAGTATTTTATACATACTTACTAGCTGTTGCCAGCGTGTCCCTCCTCTTTAAAAAAGTACCTATCCTATATCACACTATAACGACATCGAATAGATATGTATAGATCTACATAGTTTCCTTCTGCCGCCTTACGAGACGTAAAGGAAGGACAAACAAATCCCAGTTAGTCAGAATATAGGTACATTTTGATGGCAGAAAGAGGCATGTTAAGTATTAGGTAAGTATAGTTTTAAAAAACAAGCATTGCCGTTGGCGGAAAATAAATTTTTACCATTCCAATCTAGATTCAAAAGATCTCCCCGCGTAAAGAAAAATTAATCTAAGTATATCCTAACCTTAAATAATTTTATCCAGCGAAGTTGAAAAGATTAATTACCAAACTGATGTATCGTCAAACCCAATTTTCAACAACAGCCGGAAAACGGTCATTCGTTATTTCTGATCAAAACGTTAACGTATGTGAATCACGTCTCGTTAATTAGAACGATACATCGGTTGCATAACTATACGTTGCAAGTAGGCCGGCTTGGCATTGGCCTTTACCTTTTCTCGAGTTCATACATCATGCTCTACTGGTTTTCGTTTAATGCAAACGATTTGCACTTGCATTTTTATTGTTCACATGTTTTTGCAAAAAGTTGAATACCTACTTGTATATTTTAATATAGGTACTCGAAAATTAAAATATGTTTTACTCTTAAACGGATAATCCGATTTCCATGAATATCCTCAAGTCTCTATTCAAACAAATAAAACTACTTTGATAGATCAAAATCGGTTCAAAGACTCGTCAAACTTATAATACCCCATTGTTTGCGTAGGGGGTTAAAATTTAATCTCGAATAAACTTTATATTTAAGTATTAAATGTTGTTCCGGTTGTTTAAAACGAGTTGTGCTAGCACCAACGAAGAAATAAAGGACTGTGATTCGAAGAAATTTTAACTAGTGGTTATAGCACAGAATGAATATAAGTACTACGTAGTTATAGTATCTAGTAAGGAACTTTTTAAAATTGCGTGAAAGAAAATTATTTTTGATGAAATGTTGATGAAACCCAATACAAAAATATAAAGTTAAAATAGAGTACATAACTTGGTATATCTGACTGATCAATATGTCAATAGTAAGTATAATAAGACTTCAATGTCAAGATGCAATACTTATAATTATTCTCCTGATATCTTATCAGATAGAAGGTTATCTTATAATTTGCAAAATAAGTTCATTTTGCATTTGATGCATATTATTATTTGTTAGAGTAATAAAATATAATCATAATAATAAAATATAATTAAATGGCAGGATAATGTAAATCAATTTTAATACGATTATCAGAAATACACTTTAAAGAAATGATTTTAATTAAGACTATAATTAAAATTGATAATTTATAGCTTAACAGATAGGTATATTAAAAATGATTTTACAACAGTTTACAAAAAACAGAATAGGTAACAATGAATTATCAAAGTATTTTTTTTATTTACAGTAGGTACCTATATTTGGATATTTAAATATTGTTACGAAAACGCACGGGCGCCCGTCTAGAAAAGTACGCAAACTGAAATGTTCTAGACTTACGCTTCGTGAACCCTCTTCGGTTCTAGAAATGATCGGCGGTGCAAGCAATAATGAGCTTTACGTACCTAACGGATAGGGTTTATAGTCGCTTGCAACCTAAAGGAAAAGGACAGCCATGTGTGAGAGCGGGATAGCAATAGACTCGATCGTTCGATACAGTTCGGCCGCGAATGTTCGAGAATTTAGTAGAGCGAAATTATCTGCCTATATAAGCGTGGTTGTTCAGCGCCGAGGACAGTTCATCTTTAGACGAGCTAAGAGAAAGATCGAAGAGATACAAGTGCGAAATACTAAGTGACGACTCTGGCGATTAATTACTGGACTCTGATCATAGTGTTTGGACAATTTGGACATCGTTGTGTGGAAACTCTTGTGGTGAACTGAATAAAGTCTCATCAGTGTCATCAGGTGTTTTTATCCAAATCCACGGACCAGTAGCCCGTAACATTTGGTGTCAGAAGCGGAATTTGGATAATGCCATTGACTCCGAGGGACAACGACGTCACCAGCGAGGGTGTCAAGACGCGGGCGCAGCGTGCTGCTGAGGCCTCCCCCACTGGATCTACGGACCAGGCCACGCCCCCGCCTACTCCGAGGGAGGCTCCACCCACTGGCCACGCTCACCAAACCACGCCCACTCAACACGCCACGCCCAGTTTCGATTTGACGGGTCTGATAAGGATGCTCGAGAATAAATTCACGGCTCAAGAGCAACAATTTAAGGCTCTGCAAAAACAACAACTTGCACAAGAGGCACTCTTGAATCAAAAATTTACTGCTGTACAAAGTGTGCAAGACTTACAACTTACAGCACAGAAGGAGCTGGAACAAAAAGTGTTGTCGGCAGTATGCGAGGTTAGCGGCGTGGTAACCGAATTACGGAAGGATGTTGATTTAATAGAGGAAAGGGTCACCAGCCTTGGGAATGACGTCGACAACATGAGGACTGGGTTTACAGAGTTAGAGAAAAAGGTTGTTCGTCTGGAAACTTCTGGAGTATCAGTCGCACCATGTGGTTCTGTTGGTGTAGTCCGTGGACCCAACGTGAAGTTGCCTCCGTATGATGGTACCTCATCCTGGGCTGCATATCGTCAACAATTCCAGACGATCGCCACTGCCAATGGGTGGACAGACGACCAGTGCTTAACCGCCCTCACTGGCTCGCTCCGAGGGAAAGCTGTGGACGTTCTGGAGGTGCTACCTAACGCTGGATTTAAAGATCTTTTGGAGGCTCTTGAATCCCGGTATGGAGAGAGGCATCTGGAACATGTCTTCAGAGCTCAACTGCGCGACAGAGTCCAGCGCTCAGGAGAAGGACTCCAGCAGTGGGCTCTAGAGATAGAGAAGCTTGTCAGAAAAGCGTACCCATCAGCAGAGGCGAACATGGTGGTAACCAACACCGTGCAAGCCTTCGTAGACGGCATCAAGGATCTGGAAGTGAGAGCTGCCGTAAGGCTCCGCCATCACGCCTCTCTGAAGGAAGCACTGGCCCACGCACTGGAAGTCGAAGCTGTCAGGCACGACTTGCGACAGGTTCACAAAGTGCGAGAAGTAACGGAGGAAGTCAACGAGGTAAAGGCTCCACGTAAGAAGGGCTCTGGGATCATGTGTTACAAGTGTGGAGAGCGAGGACACATGCAATTTGATTGCCCTCAAAAGGAAAAGCGGTTGCTGACCTGGGAAAGACGCAACCCACAATCGGACTCTACAATCTTATGGGAAAAAGAAATGAAAAACCAGAAAAGTAAGATTGTAGCCCTACAGGAGAAGCTGGAATTAAAGTCTGCAGAACTGAGCTTATGGCAGAAGTGTGTTTCTGAATTGAAGGATAAAATCAGAAAGTTAGAAGACATGCTCAGCAAGGAAAGGGAATCGGTCAAGAGACAGGGCTGGAGCAACAGCAGGCAGCGACAGCGAGACAGGAAGCGAAAAGTTTCGCGGAATAATGACTGCGAGGAGATTACTGTGAAAGTGGCTCATGCTGCCCCTTTTGGATCTGTGGAAGATGAGGTAATAGTGAATCAGGAAAAAGATGATGATCTTCATCCCCTCATCACATGGAAGTTAAGGAGCAACACTAGACCAGTGTGGAGTGAAGTTGCACATATGAGCGCTATCACTAAGGCATACTGGGCACAATGGGACAGCATTGTCTTACAGAACGGAATACTTTACCGTAAATGGGAGCGGACCAACGGCAGAGAGTTCCACCTACAGATAATTGTTCCGAAGTGCAAGATACCAGATGTACTCCGTGAAGTTCATGAAGGTGTTTCAGGAAGACATCTTGGCACTAAGTTGACCTTAACAAAAGTTCGGGAGAAATTCTATTGGCTCCATTGTCGGAAGGACGTGCAGGATTGGTGCTCTAGATGCACTACTTGTGCTATGGCGACGACGCATGGCAATAGAAGACGACTGAACAATGCTGGTTCTCCGTGGCGAAACGGATTATTGACAAATGAGCGAAGAGTTAACTCAAGCATATTTGAGAAAGGCGCTCTGGTCTGTCTGCATAATCTAACTCGCCAGAATGGAAAGTTGCAGAGCGGTTGGGAAGGTCCATACAAGGTGGCTACTAGGATTAATGACGTAACGTATAGGATTGAAGATCAATCAAGAGGATCATTCAAAATTGTGCACGTCAACCGTCTGGCGAGGTATGATGGTAGTAGTGATGATGCTCGGGACGAGCATCTCTAAGAAGGGGGCAGTGTTACGAAAACGCACGGGCGCCCGTCTAGAAAAGTACGCAAACTGAAATGTTCTAGACTTACGCTTCGTGAACCCTCTTCGGTTCTAGAAATGATCGGCGGTGCAAGCAATAATGAGCTTTACGTACCTAACGGATAGGGTTTATAGTCGCTTGCAACCTAAAGGAAAAGGACAGCCATGTGTGAGAGCGGGATAGCAATAGACTCGATCGTTCGATACAGTTCGGCCGCGAATGTTCGAGAATTTAGTAGAGCGAAATTATCTGCCTATATAAGCGTGGTTGTTCAGCGCCGAGGACAGTTCATCTTTAGACGAGCTAAGAGAAAGATCGAAGAGATACAAGTGCGAAATACTAAGTGACGACTCTGGCGATTAATTACTGGACTCTGATCATAGTGTTTGGACAATTTGGACATCGTTGTGTGGAAACTCTTGTGGTGAACTGAATAAAGTCTCATCAGTGTCATCAGGTGTTTTTATCCAAATCCACGGACCAGTAGCCCGTAACAATATTATAAATGAGATACCCATTCAAAAATTTCCAGTTCGAAACTTACAGTCATTTAATAGACACCAGTTGCTTCCGGTGATGTAAAACATCGTGAGGAAACCGGCATTCAAATGATGGTTATCAGAGTGTCACGTATCTGATGAAGAGATGGCAATGGCAAATCGTTCCATTAAAATTGCCAGGAGGGTCATATGTTTCATTCCATATGATGTCCATGATCCTTTATAGAACCCAACTGAAACTTTAAATGTTTTGTCCCGATCTTTACTGGTCATAAAGAATTACAAAGAAAAAATTCCGCGCCAGTTGTATAGTAAGTAGTTTTGATAGGCTCTATTGTTTTGTATTCTAAACCATAGAGCAACACCACAAAGTAGTTTAGTTTTTAGTAATCTGTGGCAACACGGACTCCGCGCGCGGAAGTCCTTGTTGCTCAAAGGTCTAAAACATAGACTTATTTTATAGAAACTAGCGTAATAATAAGTCTATGGTCTAAACACAATGGTCAAAAATAAATAAATAACTATATTATTATCATACGAAAGTTTGAGTATGTTTGTTACTCAATCTAGCAAAATCTAGATACCTATTGGACGGATTTCAATACACACGGGCAATAAATTACATACCGGCACATAGGGTTTTTATGCCCAATTTCCCACGGAAGTGAAACCCCAGGGTGCAGCTGCTGGGTCTATAAAACAAAAACAGTTTTAATGATTTCCCAATCCTGTTTCTTCTAACTTCAACCTTGCAAATCGTATCGCAAATCTGCGTGACACAACTGTCGGATCCGAGCTTTGATTTATGACGTCATAATACTGCATCTATTTCTTGTCACGTGACATATCCGTCCGTGAGTCCGGCCGGATCCATATCTGAGAATCGTGGTTCCGTTTGCTGAATTGATTTGGCAATGATCACCATTGGAATTCAGTGACGTTGGAATTAGAATAGACGGATTATTTATACGCAGCAGAGACAGAAGGACAAATAAATAAAACAAATAAGTACTCACTTAAATAAATATTAAGTACTCGTTTCAGACATTAGATCGATTGGGACCGAACAAAAGAAATCGCAATCGGTGTGTTTTTTTTTTATTATTATTTTGTTACGAAGATATTTTGTAACTTATTAAAAAATTTAAGGTGACAAAAAATGGAAGCTCTACCTATGATTTGAATTATAATTTTTCCACTAGGTTTTTTTTCATAGGCATAGATTCTTTCCAAACACAAAAAAAAGATGTCATTCTTTGAATTTTTTTTTTATTATACTTCTTCCTGTTAACAACGTCTCCGATTTCATTATTACAATTAAAAGGTAATTGCAAAGATTACCTCCACGAGACCGCCACGCCCATGGCTTTGTTCGCGGTCCTCTCACGTTCATTATCAAGGTAACGAGTTCGATGCTCGACTTTTACGCCGGCTTATTGACAGCTTGACACGCAGCCGACTTGACATTTTTGTATTACGCTCCTTTGCCTGTGACCTTGTATGAATTAAATTAAAAAAATCAAGATTATACGAGCGGCATATAACTTGGTAGGTACTCAAATGGTATCAAAGAAAATAAAGTAAAAATGACATTTTATATTTTAATGAAAATAAAGGAACCTTTTAATATAGAAACCTTTAGAATGAATTTTTTAAATGATTTTTCTTACAATTAAACTAAAATGTGTGAGATTTAACTTCGGTGAATAGAGACTCTTTTTCGAAAAAATTGTAACCAATAAGCCAAATTTACGATGTTTACCTAAAAATCATTTTTTTAATCTCATAACAGTCATCCAGCAATATTTTAACTTATTTTTTATTCTTTAAATAACTTAAAACATAGTATTTTTTGCCCCAGAAAAGTCACTAGTTCTACAGACAAACAGAATTAGCATACGAGCTAAACAATCTACACGCTTCGTCTTCGTCAGAGTTGCTAGGAGCTGTCAACGACGCAACAATGAAATATCTATGAAACAATAGGTCTTTCAATTTAATACGCTGCTTAAGCTTCTTAATAGATTGGTTACGTGCCTATAATAGACGTCTACCTATTAACTTTTTTAGTAAATTACCTACCACTACTTATTTGTTAATATAATTGCATACAAACTTATTTAAATATATCTGAAACGTATAATATACGAGGAAGTAATTATTGATTAGACTGCAACAAAATCATATATCATGTGCATAAAATAAATACTTAAATTACCACACATACCTACATTTGAAACAGTATCTAGATATTTAAAATTAAACGCATTTAACTTGTTACTCAATGAGACAAAGCGGAAAGATTGGAAAAATAATATATTCCTACCGATAATATTGTTTAAATGTACTTACAGTAAAAATAGCTTTTATATCATCGCCATCAATTTTTTTTTCCAATACTTTACATTTATATTTAATACTTAGTTATTTTCCGTAGAAAAATAAAAACATAAAACTTTTTTCCAAAAAAGTGAACCGACTTCCATAATAAAACTTAAAATCATGAAATAACAATAAAGAAAAATGTATTAGCATGCTACCTACTGAATGAGGTGAAGTCGGTGCCAAGTGCAGGACTATGTAATTGTTTAGCTAGGCATTTTGTATATGTACCTACATGATTCTAATGTTAATTTATATTATTTAATATTAAATTTGGCACCGACTTCACCTCATTCAGTAGGTAGCATGCTAATACATTTTTCTTTATTGTTATTTCATGATTTTAAGTTTTATTATGGAAGTCGGTTCACTTTTTTGGAAAAAAGTTTTATTTTATAATTTTTTGTGCATAAAGAAAATGAAAAGGTGTAGAAACCTTTTCATTTTCTTTAATAAAAACTTAAACTTTTCTTTCACTGGTGGCCGAAAATAAAGAATTAAGAATTCGAAACTTTTTATGTCAGTTTGATTTGAAATGTCAGAACATGTCAAATTGTCTATTATTTTTGGCACATAAATAGACCGTGAGCACGCGACGACCAAACCTTCCTTATTTTAAAAATGCTGAATATTTCTCTGCATGGTACCTATATACGAGTAAAAAATATTAGCGACTAGGTATGAAGTTTGGATCTTAGTTGCTTATGCAGGTAATATGGATAGCAAGGATGATTTTTATAGGTATAAAAAGCACCCTTGGGGCCTTCCAAAGTAATACATATTAAATTCAGCTTTTATAATAAAAAAAATAATTTAGTAAAGTTACAATGTCTAGCAGGGGTTTATATCTGCACCAATTGCCTGGTAATGGATGGCGTGATTTCTTATATTATTAGGAATAAAATCTTTAAAAATCTTTACTTTAAGGAAATTGAGTTACCACTTTAAATGTTATTGCTACAAATAATCTGCCTAAGTAATCATGATCCAACTTTTATAGTCACTAAATGTTTGGAACATACACAGAAAATCTTTAGTTTTAATAAAATAAGGAAGGGCATGCTATCGCGGGCTTTTGCTCTATAATGCAATGTTGGTATTTTTATATTTTGTTAGGTATCTTTAAAATTACCGAACAGATTCTGACGTGGTTAAAATGGGACCAACTTGGGTATATATCATTACGAATAAAAAAACAATTTCGGAAATCAGTCCACTGTAGGCGAAGAAATCGGCGAACATACATAAAAAAAAAACATACATACATCGAAACATATAACCTCCTCCTTTTTTGGGAAGTCGGTTGATAAAGAACTACTTACAAAATAACATTAATACAGCAGAGATTAAGAAAATCTTTAAAAAAATAAGAAACTCAGTTTGTCAGATAAACAAGTAAAGAAAAGTATTAGAAACGATTTAAGAAAATATGATTCCACCAAATACATTTCCATGGAATAAGTCCGCCTTTGTATATTTACCTTTTTATTTATATTATGTTATGTTCACCATGTATCCTTAGTACAATAAAAATACTACACACAAACAAACAAACATTTTCATGTAAAATGTTGCCGAGTCAAGACCAACAGCTCGCAATTTTAAAAAAATATCCTATGTAGAGCCAAGCTTCTACCTACACGGCTTAACTCTACAACTTCACTAGCTCTACGCGTTAGTCAAAATAGGGAGGAAACATTTGTCTAGCAGAGGGAGAGAACCTCTCTCTATTGAGATAGAGAGGTTTAAAAAAAGTTATTTTTCCAATTTGAAAGATGTTCCTGCAAGTCAATAACACATCAGTCAACAAAAGCCTACAGTCAATAACACATCAGTCAACTGCACATCAATATAACATTACAAATTCGCCGCTATTACGACCGCATAGAGTGTGCAGGATTACTTGACTTCTGTCCGTTCTGGAAATTATCGAAAACAAGGGAAAACGGCCTAGGAAAATTGCTCGGAAATATTTTTGAGAGCGGAAAACGAGAAATTCCTGAGAATTTTCGAATATATTTTACTCGAAATGCAGAAATTTTCGAGAAGTCTTGTCGGCACATCAGTAAACTTGACATGCTATATAACGTGTACTATATGCAGATGAAATGACAATCAAAGTATTTACTGTTATTTGACGATCTATGAAAATAAATTGAAAACTCGATTTTATCTGCAATTGTTATGCAGTCGTAAAACCTGACTGACTCGATGTAACCGTTCATAAAATATATAATGAAATATAAACTTGTCAATCCAGTAAATGAATAATATCACGCGGCAAACACATTGTTCTAATAAAATCTTAGCACTACCTTGTAAAATAACTTCTCCGTAAAAACTGAAAAAATAAAATGTGATCTATAGAATTTTATTAAATTCAAATTTTATAGAATTTTTATTAAATTCTATATTTCAATGTATGTACTTTTCAAATTTTACTAATTTTCGATTTTTTATCATTTAAAACGGTAAAACTCTGGTAGGTAACGTTAGTAAAATTTTAGACGCGGTTTTTTCTACTGGCGGACATTGACGTAAGAAAAATAGACGTTTCATTTTTTTATATACCTACTGTATCCTACTAATATTATAAATGCGAAAGTTTGGATGTGAGTTTGTGAATTTGTGAGGATGTTTGTTACTCAATCACGCAAAATCTATTGGACGGATTTCGATGAAATTTGGTATACGGGTAGAAAAATACCGGGAGTAGCACATAGGGTATCTTTTATCCCGAAATACCCACGGGAGCGAAGCCCCGGGGCGCAGCTAGTTGAGTTATATGTCAGGAAAATGGCCTATTTCTCTTTTTTCTATTGGCCTAATGGCTGATATCCGCAAGGCCCAAACTTTGACATCCTTCAGAGAGCAGTTAAAGTCTCACTATCTGAGTCTCATATTTTATTTAACTCCGCGCATATTGTTCTGATTGTGTCCTGAATGTGTATATTTATTTTATCAATGTTTATTTTATTTTTAAATTAATATTTTCCTTTATCTTTAATAGTGTTTACTGCACCCTACATTTTTTTCATGTATATTTCCTTCCACCCAAAGGTTGGCTGGAAGAAATTGCATTTGCGATAAGCCCGCCTTTGCGCTCATTTTTGTATTTACTTTTGTCGCTACTTTGTATGTTCTTTTCTGTAAATGGTGCAATAAATTGTTGATCTATCTATTTTCTATTGACTCAAAAGAATCTTAGAAAACAGGATTATAAGGTATTGTCATTGTCTTGTAAACGACAAAGCATGCGGTAGGACGTTGTATCAACCGGAAATAGTTTATAGCCAGTCGTGCCCTTAAGTCTATAAATTAATAAACACTCAATATGGGACTAATGTTAGACAAGACCGTTTATTACCTAGTCAGCATAGAAAAACAAGATAACTATTACAGGTACCTATTTATGATCTAAGTTTAATAGGTACTTATAAAATTGAGTGAATTCATGGTAAGGTACCTTGGTAGGTACCTATATCCTTTTAGTTATATCATTAGGTTATATTCCTATCTAGGGAGAATGTTTGGATTACGGTTTATCCTGAAAAAACATTTTTGTTTTAATTAGAGAACACATTTGCTCAATTAGGTAACTTTTTACATATATGGTACCTAATTAAAATCGATAGAGTCAATGAATCATCCATATTGACAATCAGTGATCAAATTTATACTTACTAATTCATACAAAAGTTTTTATTTTATTTTTTTTACGTATCAAAATCTGAGCTTTTATATACATCTATATTGTAAAGTATTATCCTAGGTAATACCTAAGTATGACTAGGTTAGAGGCTATATTTTAGTTAGGTACCTAAGTACACGAACGAAATAAATTCTGGACAATTCATACTATTTCAAGCAGTTAAGTTAAATATCCTAATAAATTTTATCTCTCAGTAATTATTAAGTACTTACGTACTTTTATACAAAAAAGATAAGCAATTCACGAGTTTTTTCACGACCTGGACTAAACTTAGATTTATATGGAGTAAGAACACAGAACCTAGGATGTGTACAACTCGATGATGTGATGTGTACTCTGTGGTAACACAAGTCTCGAATCACTTCATATGTACTCTGTGGTAACACAAGTCTCGAACTTACTTTTGGGCTAACTCAATCTGGGTGATTTGTCCGTATATATTTTTTTATTTAATTAACTGTCACAGACACCTGAAATACGATCCACTATAAAATGTGGTAAGTATACTTTTCTAAGTAGCCCTCTGTACCTATAGAAATTTGAATTCCTAAGTGAGAAACAAATTACTTAATAAAATAACATATTTTATTTAAAAAAGTAAATTGAAAATATATAAGTAAATATATTATATATATAGTATATATATTTATCTAAACGAAAATATATAAGTAGGTAATATATATGTAAATTATATATGTAAGTACTTGACGATTTAGATTACACTTTCGATCTCAATATAATTACTAAAAACATTTTCCACAAAGGGACAGGTTTTAGTATTTAATCATTCAATTGTTTATTAAAGTTGATTTTTCTCAAAATTAAGAAACCTAGCCGAGAAATCATTATTTTACTGTTAAAAAGATATATTATAAATATAAGTTAGTATCATGTTAGGTAACCCAAGATGTTTGTAACACGAGTCACATGGCCTATATGTAATTGAATTCATTATTTCTTGTTGTTGTATCCACAAGGTATTTAAATCGTGACTAAATAGCAATTAATAGCATTTGAATCAGTCGCCTACAATAGAACTCGTAACAAATGTCTTAAGGTGTATGCAGATAATATTTATTTTCCATATCTTTACGAAAAGTTAAAGTATGCCTCTTTTTTCCCCTTTTTTCTTTCGTGGGTTTACTGGAAGAAATTTCTATAGAAACTAGCTGCGCTCCGGGGCTTCGCTCCGGTGGGAATTTCGGAATAAAAAATACCCTATATGCTATTCCCGGTATTTTTCTAGGCATGTACCAAATTTCATCAAAATCCGTCCAGTAGATTTTGTTTTATTGAGTAACTAACATCCTCACAAACTCACATCCAAACTTTCGCTTTTTAATATTAGGATAGGATAAGTAGTAGCTTTGTACTTAGTTTTACTATATTTTATGTTTCCTAACTATGTATTGTCGTATACAAAAATCAATAAATAAATAAAAGTGGTCATGAAAGTTTATTGCCTAAGAAAGAGTGACAGATAAAACCACATGAATAGCCGTTTGGTAGTTTTTCAGTTTATATCGTTCAGACAGACAGACACAAGGAGCTATTAGATAAAATTTAACCTACTTAGGCGTAAAATAGAGTCCTAGACTTATGAGTAGGTATGTTACTTAGATATCTACTGTGCAGAGCAACTACGCTCTGCTGCCAGAAAATGTGCGCAGAGCGAATCCGGACAAACGAAGCGGCGGGAAGAATTCTGTACCGGAACTTTACCGGGAAAAAATCTACCGGTAAAATTAAGTACCGGGAAAAAATCTCCACGCGACACCACGCTTGTCCGACTAGAATCTAACTTAAGCTATACGCAGTCTGCTACCACCGTAGCTTATGAAGGGAGCTACAGGGCCCTATATGATAACCTAACCTATAAATTAACTAGAATTGAACACTTACCAAACTAAATCTTCTTTCTCTTCGGATCCAAACTTGAGTGTCTTCGGGAAGGGGGAATTCCTAATTACCCTACCTAACCCTTGAGATCTCAATTCCCCATAACAACTAAATAGATTTCTTCCCGTAGTTTCACTCGGGAACAGCCAGATGTGAACAGCCAGCCACGTTTCACCTCTCACAAGAAAAAGTCACAATAACAGAGTTTTTCACAAACACAAATTCAATAGTGATTTAACAAACAGGAAATTCACAATTATCACTCAAACTAAACAACAAGCAAAAGACGCGAGACCGCTCCGCGTATTAAAATCAAACCGATATCGCCCTGGACAATGCAATGGCGGACACCACACGCGACGCCATCCACGCTAGCCGTGTGAAAACCCCGAACGCCCTCTGGCGGCAGCAATGCGAAACGCCTGCGTTTAGTTTTACCCAATATATTACAAACATCCCCCCGTCCCGGTCTGAGAAGCAGACCGCTAGCTTACTCTACGGGAAGGCGGGCGAGAGAGGTCACACCTCTCCTTAAAATCGAACCGTCGACCAACACCTCAGCCACACGCGGAGTGCCATCTCCGCCAAGAATCAAACGTAATATGCGAGCTCGTCGCCAAAGCAATGAGGGCAAATTTGCCTCTTTTAACAATACTAAATCACCCTCCCTGGGAGAGCTCAGTCCTGTCTGTCCACTTCACTCTTTGCTGCAGCAAATGCAAATATTCAAGCGACCAGCGACGCCAAAAGTCCTGGCTCATTTGCTGCAACATTTGAAAACGCGACAACCGATATACGCGTTCATCCTTCCACGGGTATTCGGGCAGGGCATTCAACGGCTCCTCCCACCAAAAAATGACCAGGGGTGAGAGCTTCCAAGTCATTTGGATCTGGAGATAGCGGACAGAGAGGACGAGAGTTGAGGACCGCCTCAACTTTACAAAACACTGTGGCCAGCTCTTCAAAAGTTAGAGCCGTTTCTCCGATAATGCGGCGGAGGTGGGTCTTTGCGGATTTCACAGCCGCTTCAAAAATCCCTCCCCAATGGGGGCAACTTGGGGGACTAAATTTCCAGGTTATTCCCCTTTGGGCAGCAATTTGACTTAAACTAGTACAATTTTTATCAATAAACACGGAAACATCCTTAAGATAATTTACAGTTCCTTTATAGTTTGTGCCATTATCAGACCTAATAAGGGAAGGTAGACCTCGACGCGAAACAAAGCGATCCAACGCGGCGACGAAGGCCTCCGTAGTCAGAGCCGATACCACCTCCAAATGGACAGCCTTGGTGGCCAAACAAACAAATACACACAAATAGCCCTTCACAATACGGGCATTACGAAAGGGAGAAGCCTTGATCGAAAAGGGACCGGCAAAATCGGTTCCAACGCCGTCAAACGGTCTCGAAGGTCGGATTCGATCAGCGGGCAAATCACCCATCTGTGGTTGCATCGTGGATGCCTTCAACCTATAACATGCAATACATCGAAACAGGACACTACGGATTGCTCTTCGGGCAGACAAAATCCAAAACTCGCGTTGCAAAATAGCCAACAAAGCATTGCACCCAGCATGGGCGTTACGAATGTGTCGATCAGACACCAAAAGCTGCACCAAGGGTCCGCCCTTGGGCAACAACAGAGGATGGCGAGTCTCATATGGAAGATCCGCCTTCCGGAGCCTGCCTCCAACCCGAAGAAGCCCATCCGAGTCGATGTACGGGTTCAAACGAGCGACCGCGCCCTTTCAACTTAGCGCGTGCGTCGCGCAAGATACGAAGCTCTGACTCAAACCGTCCGGTCTGCACGACACGGACCCAATGCAACAATGCGCTCCGGCGCTCTTCTGCACCTGCAATCGGCTCCAACCGCTTTGCCTGTGGGTTTCTACAATTATGTATGAAACGCTTAATCCAACTGGTAACACCCAGAAGCTTATCCAAGCTGCTATACCGAGCAAGTAGCCAATCCGGCTCCGACGTCGTCTCAGCGACTACAGCATGTACACGGAGCCCAGTCAAACTCAAAGAAGTAACATCTGTCTGACAGACAGGCCAAGAAGTTTCTGATCCCATCAGCCACTCTGGACCCCACCAGAGCGGGTGTGACACCAATTCTGGTGCCGTACAACCTCGGGAGGCACAGTCCGCTGGGTTAAGCTCTCCCGGCACATGTCTCCATGTTATATCAATTCCGATATTCTGGATTTGGGAAACCCGATTTCCCACAAAAACCTCCAAGGTATGTGGGGCCGCGCGCAACCATGCAAGCGCGACCTGGCTATCCGACCAGGCGAAGATGTCCCGTATCTCGACCGTGGCCGCCAGCTCACTGGCAACGTGATGCAACAATTTAGAAAGAAGGTGAGCTCCACTCAACTCAAGCTTGGGAATAGTCAGCCTAGTCCTGATGGGGGCGACCTTGCTCTTCCCTAACAAAAGCGAGACATTGACCCGGCCATCGGCGTCAACTGTCCGCATATAGACTGACGCGGCGTAGCCTCGCTCCGACGCGTCACAAAAGCCATGCAGGCTGGCTCGATATTTCCCGGGTGGCAATATTCGACGAGGCAAGGCAATCCGATTGACTTCCTTAATCAATGAAAACAACTCGAGCCAATCATCCAATGGAGGACCAAACAGCGGCTCGTCCCACGAGACGCCCAAAGTCCAAAGTCTCTGAAGAAGACACTTCGCAGAGAATATCACTGGACTGATCCAACCGCTTGGATCAAACATACGGGCTATTACGGACAACACCGTTCTCTTAGTCCAGACCTTTGGTATTTCCAGAGTCCACTTGGAATGTAAAAATATCGGTTAGCGGCTGGTACTGCATGCCCAGCACCGCTATCCTGTTGGGATCATCCACATCCTCAAACAGGTGAGGGTTCTGTTGGTGATCCTCCGGGATCCCTTCTAGAACTTTAGGCTCATTAGACAACCACTTACGTAGCTCGTAGCCACCTGTCTTCAATATTTCAATCAATTCATCCCGCAGTAGGAGGGCCTCCTCAATACTTTGGGCTCCGGTGCACACGTCATCAACATACAAGTCACGTGACAGCACGGAAGCCCCACGGGGAAAGCGGATCCGTTCCCGCTCTGCCAATTCAAGCAATGATCTGATGGCGATATAGGGACTAGATTTCAAACCATACGTGTTTGTGTTGAGTTCATACACCGTCACAGGATCCTCAGGGCGCTCACGCCAGAGTATCAACTGGAATCGCCTGTCCTCAGGATGTATGACTGTCTGGCGGAACATCATCCGGATGTCCGCGCCAAAAACCACTTGATGTCTTCTAAAGTTCAAGATGATGTCAATTATGTCCCTATTCAATTTGGGACCTGAATGCAAACATAGATTCAACGAAACCCCGTTCGAAGTGGGTGCGGACCCATCGAAGACGGTCCTCAATTTGCCTGTTGAGGCCTTCACCACCGCGTGGTGGGGCAAAAAGTAATGCTCAGTTGAGCTCCAATCAACTCGAGACGGAGACATGTGACCCAAATCCTCGTACTCGCGCATAAATTCAATATATTTATCGCGAAGTACGTGGTCACGCTGCATACGTCGCTCCATGGACAGCAGTCGTTTCTCCGCAAGCGCCCTACTTTGCCCTAGGCTAGGACGAGAGGCAACAAAGGGTAACCTAGTTACAAACCGACCGGAGGGCAACCTCTCCGTGGTCGATCGAAAGAGGGCTTCGCACTCAGCGTGTTCCGGATCCATCCTGGAACTCATAGGTGGCTCCTCCACCTCCCAAAACCTTTGCATGGTCTTGGCCAAGGACGCAGATGCGACAACCGGTGGCTCCTCCGCGGTGCCATTATCAAACACAGGGCCCATCAGGGCAAAACCAAAAATCGTAGACACTGCCATCAGTGAAGACGAACCCAGAGCTTTCTGGGTACCCAACAAAATCCAACCCAATACGTCCGAGCCCAGGAGCAAGTCTACTGGGCCGGGATGAAAGACAAAGGGGTCGGCCAAATCCAGACCCGAAACCAAAGACAACACACCCGGCGGTATGTCTGTCGAGGGCTGCCAACCCGCAATGGTATCCATTACCATAGCCGAGGTCGTGATCCTCATTGTGGAGGACTTCAGCGAAGAAAAGGTGACAAGTGTCTGGCCCGTCAGACACTTCACTTGTATGCCACCAACTCCAAGAAGTGGCACAGGCGAGTCTTCCACGACTAAACCTAACTGGCGTGCCACTCGAGTGGTAACCAAACTGCTTTGAGCCCCTGAGTCCAACAGAGCTCTCAAATTAATGGCTTCTCCCCCACGACCCCATACGCGGACCACCGCGGTAGGGAGCAGAACCGTCCGCGGCTCTGTCCCAGCAAGGGAGCAAGCTAGTTACGGGCTCCCCACTCTCTCCAAACCAGGGGGCGCCACTGACCCGGATAATATGTCGGGCGAGTGCACATCCCCATCTGAGGGGGCATAACCCGCGGCCCGGCCATACCTATGGTACGGCGGGTGGTACTCCAGCCGTGGGTACTCGTGCAGCGGCGGAGAAAAACCCGCTGCGGCTGCATGTGGTGGGTAGTGGTAACCCGCGTGGAGGGGTGTCCCCACTCTCACGTCCGATCTAGGGCCCCCGCCCATGGGGGCCCTATCCGGGGCCTGGCCAGCCACATACTGGCCATGACCTTGGGGCGCGTGGTCCCGGTCCGCCAAGACCCGCGCCGGTACGCGACCCCTCCCGAGGGGGGTGCGACGAGCGAAAGCCGCGTCCTCCATCCGATGGTGGAGGGCTTCGCGCAGGAGCGCCCCCGCCCATAGGGACCCCTGCCTCAACAACCGGGGGCCATCCCCGTTCCGGTTCATGCAAAGCATCGCGTGGTGCCGCCCACGGCATGCACTGCATGGTATGGCACTGGGACAGTCACGTGCATAGTGACCGCCCAAACAATAAAAGCAAAGTTCATGCCGCTTTGCCATGCGGCGCCTATCTTGTACTGGCAGTCTCTGCCAGTCCCTGCATTGTAGCAGGCTGTGGCCCATCCGGCCACATTGCAGGCAGTCCGCGTCCCTCGCGACTGCTGCCGTGTGCGCAACCCGCACACCAGCTCCACGCGGTGGCGGTTGCCGTCCCTGTTGGGGCCTACGTTCAGGCGCTCTGGATGGCGCTGAGTCCGTCATGGTATTCTCAGCAGCCCGTGCCTCAAACTCCAAAAACTTCACCAAGTCAGTGAATGTTGGTAGGGTGGTGCTATCCCGTTCCGCATTCTCGCGCTCAAATCGCGAGCGGATGTCATTGGGTAATTTGCCCAATACAATGTGCACCAGCAAAAAGGACCATTGGTCCACCGGCAGCCCCAGTGTGCGGAGCGCGTTACAGGCCACTGTAACGGGCGTGAGCAACTGCAGGCGCAACTGTGCCCTGTTGGCCACCTTGGGCAGGGCCATCAACTGTGCGGCGTGCGCATCCGCTAACAAACGTAAGTTTTGGTAGCGGGAGTTCAATAACTCCCAAGCCGTATCGTACTGGTCGTCCTCCACCCGGAGGTGCTGGATGAGCGACCGCGCTTCATCCTCAAGAGTGGAGAGGAGGTAGGCCATCTTCTGGGCCTTCGACAAATCCTGTCGTGCTACGACCAGGGACTCAAACATATTTTTATATGCTACCCACTCCTCCATCCTACCCCCAAAGTGGGACAGCTGAAGGGTGGGGAGCCGACCAGTAACCGCTGGTCCTTCCTGTCTAACAGGTGTGCGAGGGCTGGTCCGCCAGCCTGTCTCGCCCTTATTGCGGTCACCGCCTCCGCGATATCATCGTGCAGACTCAGGATCTGGTCCATGTCCGCCATGTGACCTGCGTAGGCCTCCGGGGTAAGATCGGCTTCGGTAAGCGCCGCCATGGCCGCTTCCGCGCTAATCAATCGTGAGTGGAGGTGATCCGCTCTTAGCAGTATGGCGCCCTCCCTGTCCTTCCGGGACAGGAGTCCTCCGGCCGTCACAAACCATCTCAATTCGTTGGCGAGTGTCGCCCTAGCATTGGAGGCCTTCGCCATCGCGTCAAGTCACAAACAAAAAATAACAAAAGGTAAATAAAAAACAACAAAATCAAGCAACTACGCTCTGCTACCAGAAAATGTGCAGAGCAACTACGCTCTGCTGCCAGAAAATGTGCGCAGAGCGAATCCGGACAAACGAAGCGGCGGGAAGAATTCTGTACCGGAACTTTACCGGGAAAAAATCTACCGGTAAAATTAAGTACCGGGAAAAAATCTCCACGCGACACCACGCTTGTCCGACTAGAATCTAACTTAAGCTATACGCAGTCTGCTACCACCGTAGCTTATGAAGGGAGCTACAGGGCCCTATATGATAACCTAACCTATAAATTAACTAGAATTGAACACTTACCAAACTAAATCTTCTTTCTCTTCGGATCCAAACTTGAGTGTCTTCGGGAAGGGGGAATTCCTAATTACCCTACCTAACCCTTGAGATCTCAATTCCCCATAACAACTAAATAGATTTCTTCCCGTAGTTTCACTCGGGAACAGCCAGATGTGAACAGCCAGCCACGTTTCACCTCTCACAAGAAAAAGTCACAATAACAGAGTTTTTCACAAACACAAATTCAATAGTGATTTAACAAACAGGAAATTCACAATTATCACTCAAACTAAACAACAAGCAAAAGACGCGAGACCGCTCCGCGTATTAAAATCAAACCGATATCGCCCTGGACAATGCAATGGCGGACACCACACGCGACGCCATCCACGCTAGCCGTGTGAAAACCCCGAACGCCCTCTGGCGGCAGCAATGCGAAACGCCTGCGTTTAGTTTTACCCAATATATTACAAACATCTACTTTCATCGATTGCTTGTCAACTTCTTCTTTCTTCTACACTTTGAAAGGTCATTGAGCAATAAATAAATAAATATATATGGACAAATTACACAGATTGAGTTAGCCCCAAAGTAAGTTCGAGACTTGTGTTATGGGATGCTAAATCAACGATACTATATTTTATAACAAATACATATATAGATAAACATCCAAGACCCAGGTCAATCTGAAAAAGATCATTTTCCACCTTGACTCGACCGGGGATCGAACCCGGGACCTCCGGTGTGACAGTCCGGCGTGATGACCGTTGGGTCACGGAGGTCGTCATATTGTTGTTCTATAAAAAAGTCTAAGTAAATGAACAGATTTCTTCGTTACCAGTTTTAATCTTTAAATATTTAATTCATCACACCCATTTCCTCGCATCTGCTTTGCTTAGACCCGTCATCACATCAGCCATTCTGATAATGAATAAAAAACACTTGACCCAATTTTACAAGTTACTATTTCTACGTCTAATCTTGTAGAATTTCTCTAGATAAACGTGACTTCCCAGCTAGACAATACCTTACAAACAGTTAACATTATGTTAATTCAAGGTAATACAACCGGACGTAAGCGCATGGATCGACCTAACCTGAGATAAACGTGCCTTTATTCCATTTCCAGGTGCAATAGATAATAACAATATTTTGAATATCATACAAGCCCAAAGTCAGACCATTTCATTTCGATACAAGTTACCTGTGTGTAATATACAAACATACATACATATTATCACGCCTTTTTCCCATGGGGGTAGGCAGAGACTAGCGATTTCCACCTGCTACGATCCTTACAGATCTCTCTTGCTTCCTCTACACTCATCACTCTCTTCATAGTTTGAATCCTGTGTGAAATATATCTACCTATATATAAAGAAACTAAAAAGCTTAGTTCCTGTTTCGCTCTTAGGCTTCTACCTTTTCCATTTTCAATGATTACATTTGTAATTAATTTATACGAATACAAAATAGTTACAACTTCCACCGCGATCTTCTTATGGTATCGCCAAAGAGAATGTGATCACATCTTAAATGGATTAGGCATATACCTAGCCATCTTTGAGTTCGAGGGTTCGAATCCCATGTAGGTAATGTTTGCTGCTTGCTTTAGTAGTTTCAAGGTTGGTTAGGATAGGACTCGCACCCGATTGTCCGTTAGAAAAGTAATTAAAAAATATATATATTTAAAAAAAATCAATATCTCATCAATTACATCATTTTCTACACGTTGTATAATGTTTTCTAACCTGTTATAAAACCTCGCTCTTCTACGAATTCATTAGTAACAAGCAACTATAGGGACCTCTAACAAGATGTGCAGAATACCAGTAGTAAGTATGATAATAAAAATTCTAGAAATTACCAGTTGCAATAAAAAACTTATTAAACAAAATGGAGTTGTCAACAAGAGTATTGCATTACATACAGTAAATTTGCAGCACGTTTGCAATTCAGCCCTTTGGTGTCAGGTTCCATGGCGGCTCTTAGAAATGCACTTTAGTATGGCATCTTTACTGCGTGTGACATCAACCCAAATACGCAAATACAGGCGTCAGAATTGAGTTTATAGTGTCCAATTGAATTGATTAAACTCAGCAAACCAAGTGACCAACTTATAGGAGGAACTTCAGTCCAATTTACTGACTTTAACTTGGTATGGTAACATTTCATGACACTTTTAGATTTAATTTCAATATTTTTCTTTTCCTACGTTGGTATTTTTATAGAAATATGAGTGGATTTACAATCGTAAAAAAATTCCGAAGCATTTTCATACCAACATCGATATTCAAATGAGAAATTAATCAAATCAAGTATGATAATTCATAACGATTTATTTCTTGAAGTTGCTAAAAGATACATTTAAATTGAGATTAATTATCTTTCAATTGAATTATGTCATTATTACAAATATTCAGAATTAAATAACAATGTATTCTAACCAGATAATGCTTTGTCTCATTGAAATCAAACTGTCATAATGATGAAAAATACAAATTAATTTACAAAAATGTCGGTAGTACAAAAACGTTCGCATTTTATTATGAAACGCTTGTGAACTCGAATGTAACAAACAAAAAATACTTTTAGTGTGTAACTTCGCATCAGAAATCGGAAACTTAAATAAGTTAATAATCCTAGATCGAATCTCCAATCAAAGAAAATGGTACTGTATCTGTAAACCTGAACAACACGACTTTTATAATGTCTGGGTCAGTATGATGTCCAAGAAGGAATGAAGGCAAAACATCCAACTATATTTTCCTGTAAAGATGTTGTTGAAACAACATCTAGGTACTACAGAAAAATATACTCACTCATCTTTTACTTGACGCGTTTTTTAATGAAAACCCGTAAAGTAGGAACTCGTTTACAAAATTCAAATTTCGACTAACGAAATTCTAATACGTCTCCTTTTCGATCTGATGGAGACCGTCCCTTAGTAGCTTTGAGTTGGTTTAATAATGCGACATAATGATGCGAATTTTCATTTTCCAGCTCGGAGACGAGCTGCCCGCGCAGCTGGCGGAGCTGGGCTTGCGGCCGCGGAAGATGACCCAGCCCAGCTTCTCCGTGCGACGGGTCACCAAGGATGACAAGGAAGAAATTATCCGTTTCCTTAGAAGGTACATCTCCTTTGTCATTTGTCTTTTATTAGATCCTTTTCTTGTTTTACTGTTCTAAAAAGCGAAGCGAAGGGCTGTTTTACTGAAGACAAAATGGCGACAGCCTCGAAAGTTACGCTCGAAAGCCAGTACAGCAGTAGCGGATTTACGGGGGGGGGGGCACGGGGGCACGTGCCCCCAGACTGCTTTTTTCTGTACCTACTGTGGAGGGAAATTCCATGACAGTGCGTATCAAATTAGGAAATAACGGAAACGGGGCACTTTTCCGTTATTTCCTAATTTTTCCCCAGACTGTTTTTTGTGTACCTAATGTGGAGAATAAATTCCATAATAGTGCATATGAAATAAAGAAAAAATAACAGAATTTTTTCTGCCCATCTGGTTTATTTCTTGATTTTTTACAAATCTGGTCCTGCAGTGGCGTAAGGGTAATAGGAGTAAGAGTCTTTAAGATTCGTTTCAAGGCGGCCGGCTACAGCATGCTGTAAGTTCTCAACTGGGAAAATACTTCTAGCTATGCTTGGCGTAGACTCCATTTTAGCACCATTTTCTACATAAGTAGGTAAGTATACCTCTATGTAGGAAATCTTTCAGGAAACATTTTTTCATCTTGATTTATTATTTCCTACCCAATAAGCTGTTGTCTTATTGTTTATTAGATACTACAAACCCAAGGTTTTCACGACGTGCCTAGTCTATAAATCAATCAGGGTCCAAGTTATTGTTAAGATATAAATAAAACATAAGCTTTATTAAATCATGTAAAACTGTCGTTGTAAATAGCTGTTACCAGGAGATCAACTACGGTGCTTGTTTTGCATAATTAAATAATATCAAGTTAGGATTTATCTAAGAAATAACTAGACAAGTTACTGTCAACACCTTCTCATAAAATAGACAAATAGAGACCAGTGAATTAATAAGTTTAATTAATAATTTAACATGCACCGCTTTCAAATATTTTTTTACTTTTACAATTGAAATGGGCAGTAGACCTCGTGTTCTATAAACAATCGATAAGAAAACATGTGTTCTCCACAACTATCTAAAGGATCCAAAAAATATTATTTTTATTTCTATTATTTCTACATTTATTGACTTCACAGCATATTTATCAATATGACAGTGTAAGCGAACTAGAATCTTCACTAACTTATAAGAACTCTTATAAGTAGGCAATGGGCAGTTTTCAAACTCTCAAATATCATCCAAATCCAAAAACCAAATATCGCCTACTCGTAGCTACACAAGGAAGAAAAACATGATTCTCGAAAAAGGCTTTTTATTTCAGATTCTTCTTCCAAGACGAGCCAATGAACTTAGCAGTGAACCTCCTGGAGACTCCTGACTCCCGCTGCGAGGAGCTGGAGGAGTACTCCGCATCCACTCTGGAGCAGGGGCTGTCTCTGGCCACTGTTGATGAGCACGGGCATATCATTGGTGTCATCCTCAATGGACTGGCCAGGAGAGAGGTATGTTACACCCGTCATCATTATCATCTCGAGTCGAAATGGCAAAAATTAGATTTTTTTCGACCAGTATTTGGCCACTTCCACCGCCCTATCGTTGGCTCCATTCAGGTCCTCCAAGGTACAGGAAGAAGGGCAGTTGGGGCAGGTTAAAAGATGAGCCATGGATTGGACGGCTCCACAGTCACAAAGGCCCCGAGAGACGAGACAAAGACGAGGTCTCACACTCCGTTCTCACACCCGTTTATGTCTTTTTCATAGTTTTATTGCAATTGCAATGTAATAATAGGCTAAAGAGGTATTTTTTAAGTTTTTGAAAAATTTAATTCTGAACCCCTATCTCACCGAATCCTAATCTTGGGGTCTGGTTCCTCCGCATCTGTCTGTACCTACCTACTTTTAACTTTTTGAACAAAACCAGTTCAAACTCTTATACTGCAATACTTATATCAAAGTCACCACAATTTCTTTCAAGGAATGCTTTATTCTCAGAAAATTTGATCATGGTCTATGGAACATTTTGTTATGACGTCACAGCACAGAGTGCGTGAAGCATGATACGAAATGAGCAAATTGATCAGTATCATCGGCAGCCCATGACATCGATTCACTATAATTAACCTATTAGCTAAAACTAATCGTTTTACACGTCACTATGAAACAATAGCTGAATTCGTTTGTCTAGTTCACGGGTAGCAACCTTATTACATGATAAAGTCCAAGTCAATCGTTTTTATTTAAATAGGCTTAAAAATAGCACTTTTAAATCGTCCTATTCTTGTTTTTTAGTTAGTTGTCGTCATAAAATTACTTAAAGCTAAGGTTACCACCGCCTCCAAAGCGCAAGTGGAGAAGAGGCGGTGCAACAAACTCCACTGCTGCAGTGTCATAATAGCTTTAGATATATTTCAAAAAGCATCTTCAGATAGGAAACCCAATCAGGATTTGCTATGCTGCGGACAAAACACATTGTAAGCAAATTCAACTTCCGTGCAGGTGTCCGATACTTAAGTACTACCTAACCATAGATAAGACTGGGCCATAGAATAGGTACCTACTTACATAAAGTACCCAGCAGTGACTAACTGGTATTATTAATTGCTATTATCAGCAATTACATGTCTTTATAACTGCATTGGGATAAATAGTATTCCTGTGTAATTATTTCTTATAAGAAAATTAAAACAACTAAGTTATATTGCGCATAGAAATTCTTTGAATGTATTTTTCCGCAAACCATAAGATGCAAGAAAATCGATGGGAATAAAAGAATTGAAATCTTATCCAAGGTTTTATCAATATGTTATATATGTTTATATATATGTTTTATGTTTGTTATCAATTTGTGATATAAATAAAGTTGTTCTTCAACAAAACTTTGATTTAGAATGTATGCAAATTTTATCTAGGTAGTGTACCTAAGTAACCGACATAGCCCACAAAATCGCGAAACTTAAGTGGCAGTGGGCGGGACACATAGCTCGTAGAACAGATAGCCGTTGGGGCAGAAAAGTTCTCGAGTGGCGACCACGAACCCGAAAACGTAGTGTTGGCACGCCTCCCACTCGGTGGACCGACGACCTGGTGAAGGTCGCGGGATGCGCATGGATGCGGGCAGCGCAGGATCGGTCGTTGTGGAAATCCTTGGGGGAGGCCTTTGTCCAGCAGTGGACGTCTTTCGGCTGAGAGAAGAAGAAGAGAAGAAGTGTACCTGAGACCTACCTAAGTTTTCTACATGTAATAGGCGAGTTTAATCTAAAAATAGATTAATTTTGCATAAAAAATTGTATAAAAAATAAATTCAAAATATAAAAACCTCTGAGGAACAAAAACTTATTCGTACAACAGGTTTTCAATTTAAAGCAAAATAGTATTTTATTAGGTACCTACAGATATTAAAACATTTTCTGCATACAAAAACCCAGGAAATGACAATCCTAATATAAATACACATGTGTTATGAAAAAAACGTATCTACATACATAGGTATGTCAATCATATAGAACCTCATCCTTCTTTGAATTCGGTTGAAAAGAACTTCATAAAGACATACTTCTAATCTAGAAGCAAGACTTTTGTATTCATCCCCTAAACCAAATATTATATAAATAAACTGTAGCGAGTTAGAGTTTATATAATATTTGCCTAAACTAAAGGATTACTTAAGGAATACCTCAATAAGTGAATACTCTGCTATCGCTGATAAATATGGAATTTGAGATTCAGCCTGCTGTTTGATAGAAAAAATAAATTTATCTCAGTATTTCTGGCTTTACATTTTATTTAATACTTACTCCATAAAGTAGATATTTACATTTGTAGGTACCTAACTTACTTACAGCTACGAGTAGGTATATTTATACTGTGCTAACAGTTACTACAGCAGTTACCAACGCAAAAAATGAAACTATTATTAGCAAGGAAGTAGGTCTATCCAGTTGTCATCTTAAATAATTAACATGACTGGTCCATCACGATCTCAAGGACGAAAAGGAAAGGTTCACGCTTGACTGATCACCGTGCTCCAGTGATCTCCACACAAATTGCTCCGATTCTCATACAGTCACAAAAACACGGAAGAATCCATGGAACTTGCCAAAATAGGTAGAATATCCGTTTTTCCTGTTGGAAACACTTTGACGCACCAAATTATAATGATAGAGAGAGGCTTCATAGAAATCAGATTGAGGATATTTTTGTTTGGTATTTTCAATCTCCAATCTAACCACAGAGTGATTAATCGTATAGGTGTCACAGACTGGTCCTAAAAATAGCAAAAGAAAACACACTGTTTAATAAATCTTAACATTTGTTTTGCGTAAAATGGCATAGGGATAAAAAGGGGAATATTTGATTTATTTTCTTGCTTGGGTTGATTGTTGTTGTAGATATTTTGTATTTAGTTGATTAATTTTCTTTCATAAGTTTGTAGTATTCTTTCATTAGGTCACTAATTGTCATATCTTTTATTCATGCCCCACCATTTACGTTTATTTCTTTACTTTCACTAAGGTTGCGATTACACTAGCGATAAGGCCGCCTGCATCTACTATAATTTAAGTCACTAAGTAATCTGTCCATAATGTATGGTGGGTATGGTGCAAAGAAGAGTTTTAACTTACTTGACTAGAAGAGATCCTTTGATGGGATACCTAAGTGTGCCGTTGCATTTTTTCTAGTCATGTAAGTAGGTACCTAGGTATGTTATGAATAGGTACTGAACGTTTTGTACAAAAAAGACAAGTAATCATGCAGATCAGCATTTTTGATGCTGATTATCTCCCATTATTTGGTTGGATAATTACTGTAGTTATGTGATCTATAGAAGAGAGCAATTTCGAAGGTCGATGCTTTATATTTTTCAATCCATTGTTACAGGAAGTAGACTATTCCGACAAGTCTTCAGACTGTCCCAACGAGAAGTTCCGGCGCATCCTCAAAGTGCTAGGACACCTGGACCGGGAAGCCAAGATCTGGGACAAGCTTCCAGAGTCCTGTACCAAGGCACTCGAGATCAGGATAGCGTCCACACACTCCGACTGGAGGGGGCGGGGCCTCATGAGGGTGCTGTGTGAAGAGACTGAGTAAGTTTCTATACTTACCTAGGTATTCTCCTTTAACAACCTCCGTGGCCCAGTGGTCAACACGCCGGACTTTCACACTGGAGTTCCCGGGTTCGCGATCCCTGGTCGGGTCAAGATGGAAAATGACCTTTTTTAGTTTGACCTGGTTCTTGGATGCTTATGTATTTTGTTATAAAATATAGTGTCGTTAAATTAGTATCCCATAACACAAGTCTCGAACTTACTTTGGGGCTAACTCACCCGTGTGTGAATAATGAATTTTCCGATTTTTTGACGGGAACGTCGACTGATTCGAGTAAAAACCTACTCCGGTTTTAGGTACCTACTTATGGAACTATAAAAAGGAAAACACAATTAAATATGATAAAATCTTATAAATATCAAACATCCCGATGTCACACAGTCGGCTGTCTTAATCAATAACCTACATCAATCCCAAATGTCGGTAGATATAAAGTCTTTTGTTTAAATGTAACTTACTCGTGTCCGTATATCTTTTTATCGACTAGGTATATTCCATGCCATTCAATAAAAGATTAAATAAAAAATGATCGAGTTTAAAACACCCGGAAATATAAAACAATTTAAAAAAGCTTTAAGTAGGTAGGTAGGTCTCTGCATATGGCAGCCGAGTGATCTACATAACAAAAAGTTTATAATAATTTTATTTTACTACACGTTCTTGTGTTTGTATTGTAAGTAGTTTCCTACTATTCTAATTATTTGCGAATATTTGATAATATATTCGCAAATAATTAATACTCGTTATTAGACCATTAGATTTAAATGAAGTATAGTTAAAGTGTAACAGCTTATTAAAGTTATACAACTATACTGTGATTGTGTATGAACAGTATAATTAAATTGTCTCTGTGTAATTACTGTAATAATGGAAGTGTCTAAGCGTGTTCTGTCTTAAAAATAGTTCATTTGGGCACTAGCAGGATCACTGATTGAAATACTGGATTGAGTTGACCGTTTAATATGGACGCCGGAGAACTACTAATGTAGTCTCCGCTCCGTTGAAGTAACATAAACAATTAAAATCAACATAAGTATAAGTACATATGACACAAAGGTACAGTGTGATGTAGGTACGTAACCCTACATCTACATCCCCTTAAAAAAAAATTATAAAATATATTCCTTTAACTTTATAAACATGTATGCTGTGGTTGGCTACACTTATGTAGCTATGAAAGAAAAAAAAATTAAGGATGATACATAAAAATAATAACTAAAAGTATTTGTAACAAGTAATAATTTGACAAAAAATTGTACATTAAAAATAAGGAACTGTAAATCAGTGTAAATATTGATTAAGAAATTGCAACAAAATACAACTTTTGGTATCTTTATATGTACTTTAAAACACATCACAAAATCGTAATAACTAAAAGCTTTCTTTAAACTAAAATGTGACAAATTTAAGTAAATTAACTGTTTAAAATAATTAACATGTTTGGTTACATATAATGTCTATGTCTATACACAAAATAAAAATAAAAAATTAAAGTAAATACAATTTTAAGTAGGTACATAAGTTTAAGAATACGAACTAAGTTTGTTTAATGTTTCTAATATAGTCTTTTGTCCACATGATATAGATATTGTCTTTTGAATATATACTTTTCACTTATTTTTATTTTTGCACACTTTATAACACTTTAGTATTTTTTTAATGCACTGCACTTTAATCTGCTATAAATACTGGCGGTGGCGCTGGCATTGATAAGGCGTTGTGTTAATACACTACAAAGCGTCTGTCAAATGCTACTTTAGTTTTTTTCGTAGTATCGCCGAATCTCAAGTGTGTGTGACTTTAGGGATTGTAGGGACTGTTTGTTTATAAGTTGAACCGCACAGTTGTTTTTACCGTGCGACCGGATCTTGTAACTTGACTTGGAATTATCGATGCCGACGTCGTTGATTTCGTCGAAACCTTTGTTTCAACAGGGTTGTTCTGTTCTCGTTTCGGCGCAGGCGGCGGCGGTTCGGATGCTTTGATGGTGTCGGTGTCAAGTGACTGCTCCGGGGAATTAATGATAGTGTAAGCTGGTTTAAGCCTATCAAGTGAGATTGTCGATTCCCTGGAACCCATTCTAACAATATAATATTTTGGATGGCGGCTAAGAACTTTGTAGGGGCCCTCGTAAGGTGGCGTGAGAGACTTACGAGCTTCCCGTCGTACGAATACATACTCTGTGTCTTTGATGTCCTTATGAATAAAAATTTTTCGTCGGTCGGTTCGGTGCGAAGAACTGGGTTGTAAAGTTTCTAATGTTTCTGTTAGTTTTTGTGTGTATTCGGTAAAGTTGATATTATTTTCTATGGGAGTGAAAAAATCTCCTGGCAATCTAATGGATTTTCCAAATGTCATTTGCGCTGGGCTGAAACCGATGTCTTGTTTAACAGCTGATCTTAGTCCCAGCAGAACTAATGGTAATTCCTTTGCCCAGTGACTAGAGTCTTTACACCGTGCCATTAGAGCTGCTTTAAGCGTGCGATGTACTCTTTCTATTTGACCGTTTGCCTTTGGATTATAGGCAGTTGTATGTATTTTTCGATTCCCAGTCTTTTTGTAAGTTGACGAAACAGCTGAGATTCGAATTGTCTGCCTTGATCAGTGCTTAGTCTTTTGGGACAGCCATATCGCCCTATCCAATTTTCTAAAAATTTGTCCGCGACTGTTTCCGCTGTAATGTCTCTAGTGGGGATAACTTCAATCCATTTCGTTACTCTGTCAATGATCGTGATGCAGTATAAAAAATCTTCAGATGGTGGTAATGGGCCTATGATGTCGATGTGACAATGTTCAAAACGCTCTGATCTTTCGAATTCACCTAATGGTGTTATTGTATGGCGTTGTATTTTTGATTTTTGACATGGTATGCAGCTTTTTACATAACTCGCTACGTCCGCATTCATACCTGGCCAAAAATATCGTTCAGTGATAAGGCGTCGAGTAGCGGCTACTCCTGGGTGGCTGTATGAGTGTACTTGACTTATCGCTTGTTTTCGGAATTCATTAGGTAAATAAAGGCGCGCATTATTTGTTGATGTTTCAAATACTAACTCTTGTTGGGAATAAGGCAAAGTGAATGTTTTGAATTGTAAGTTTTCTTTGCAGCGTAAACTTTCTAATTCCGCGTCTTCGCTTTGTCGTTGGTGAATTTGTTCGTAATCAAATGCTTCTGGTAAATGAATTTCTTCTATTCTTGATAAAAAATCTGCAGCATTGTTGAGTTCTCCTTCTATGTATTCTATATTTGTGCAAAACTGAGAAATAAAATCTAATTGTCGTAGTCTTCTTGGTGAGTCCGATTTTGATTCTTTTTTTGATAGTGAATAACAGAGTGGTTTGTGGTCAGTAAGTACTGTAAGATCCCGACCTTCAATGGTGTATCGGAAATGTTTTATTGACATGAATATGGCTAACAGTTCTCTGTCATAGGTACTATATTTCATCTGAGTGTTAGTTAATTTTTTTGAATAGAATGCGAGTGGTTGTAATTTTTTATTTACTACTTGGTGTAGAGCGGCTCCTATGCAGGTGTTTGAAGCGTCTGTAATTAATATTAATTTAGCGGATGGATCCGGGTGCGCAAGTAATGTGGCGTTTTTTATCATTTGTTTACATTTGTGGAAAGCGTTGATTGCTTCTTCGGTCCAAACAATTTTGGTTTTATCCTTCTTTTTTGAATTGTGTAGATATTTATCTAAGATAGATTGAGTGACAGCTGCTTTTGGAAGGCTACTTCTGTAGAAGTTTATTAATCCTAGAAATCGTCGCAACTGTTCAATAGTCTCGGGTTGTTCGTAATCTGCGATAGCTTTAACCTTTTCTTCTTCCGGCTGTATGCCATCGCATGTGACGTGGTAACCGAGAAATTTGAGCTCTGTTTTGCCGAACTCGCACTTGCTTGTATTTATTGTAATTCCGTACTTATTAAGACGTTTGAAAACTTCTTCTAAGTCTTCTAAATGGGATTTTGGATCGCTAGATGCTATCAAAATATCGTCCAAATAGGTAAATGTGTTTTTAGTGCCTTTTAACACTTCATTTATGAATCTTTGAAAACTTTGCGCAGCATTACGCATACCAAAGTTTAATTTCAAAAATTCGAAACTACCAAATGGGGTAATTATTGCAGATTTAGGAATTGCGTCTGGCGCTAAAGCTATAAAATGGTACGCTCTTCGTATATCAATTTTTGATAATATAGTTTTTCCTTTTAAAATGTAGGTAAAGTCCATCAACCTAGGTATAGGGTATCTATCGGGTTCTGTGATTGCGTTAAGGCGTCTATAGTCGCCACAAGGCCGCAACTCGCCGTTTTTCTTTTTTACTACGTGTAATGGGTTAGCCCATGGGCTCGTTGACGGTCTGCATATACCTAGGTCCATCATACGTTCGAACTCTTGTTTGGCGGCCTTGTATTTTTCAGGGTTGAGTGGCCGCGCTTTTTCGTAAACTGGTGGACCGTGTGTGATGATAAAATGTTGAACATTATGTTTGGGTATATCTTTGAATGATTCCGGTTTGGTAATATCTGGATATTTTTCTAGTATTTTATGGTAGGGGTCGTTGGTGTTAATAGCCCTGATAGTAGGGTCCGACGTCTCATTTGTGGTCTGAATTGTTTTTGTTATATTTGTCAGTTTATCCACTAACTTTCTACCATGTAAATCAACTAGTAGTTGATTCTTGGCCAGAAAGTCGGCTCCGATGATGGATCGTTGAACATCCGCCATTACAAATGTCCATCGTAAAGGACGTCTTAGGCCAAGGTCCAATGTGATACTTTTTTCTCCAAATGTTTTAATGGGGGTACCATTGGCTGCATAAAGTGTGTAATTTGTTGGCTGCATAGTACCTTTTTTGCAAGCCAAAACGGAGACGTCGGCGCCGGTGTCTATTAAGAATTTGGCGCCACTAGAAAAATCTGTTATGCATAGGCGATATGAAGTGGTGTCACCAACGCTCGCCACCGTCGATGACAAATTTAGTTTTTTTGTTTTTTTACGCACTTGTCGTCACCGCATTTTGTGGCTTGATCACCATAAATAAAATGATAGAAGCATTTGAAGTTTGAATCCCCCGGTTGAGCTTTCTGTGTTCTGTATTTTTCTTGATTGATTCTCGCACGTGATTTCGAACGCGTTCTATACCTGTTATTGCGCGAGTAATTGTATTCAGGATCCCTTGATCGGCGTTCAGCGAGTAAAGGTTCGAATTTACGATTCATAGCTGCAATTTCCTGTGTAATGCACTTTAGTTGTTCTTCTACAGAGTTACTAACGCTATTTACTTCTATTGAGTGTTTCGTTGTTTCCATAATTTTGTCTGCAATTTGCGCTATGTCATCTAGCTCTACATTACTGCAAGCCGCAATTACCGCTCTGACTGTGCTTGGTAATCGCTTCATCCACAGTAGTTTGATTGTGTCTTGTTGCACCTTATTCCTACCAAGTTCCTTCATTTTTCGGAGTAATTGGGAGGGACGTTGGTCACCGAGTTCGACCTCGGTGAGCAGTTTGTGTAGTTGAATAGTTTCCGACTCCTCATATGCATTAATAAGTCTAGCTTTTAGTGCCCCATATTTGTCTAACTCGGATGGGTTCTCAAGGATATCGCTAACCTGACTTAACTCCTCTCGCCCCAGCTTAGCTACCACTAATTGAAATTTTTGAATGTCACCTGTTTTTTGCGGCGCGACGATTGCCTCGAACTGGTGGAACCAAAGCCTGGGTTGTGTCCTCCAAAACTCTGATAGCCGGGCTTGAATGGTGATGGAACCGGCTGCCAGTTCTGTAGTGATGGCACTGGTGATAAGTTGAGTTTGAAGTGGCGGCGGCACGTTTGAAGCGCCTGCCGCACCCAGGAAGAGTTTATACTGGTCCTCTGTGGTAGGGTTGGTGGTTGGGGAACTCATGATGTGGTGGTTGCACAACTTAATTTCACTTCACTTTAGTTTAAGGTCACCAATATACTGTGATTGTGTATGAACAGTATAATTAAATTGTCTCTGTGTAATTACTGTAATAATGGAAGTGTCTAAGCGTGTTCTGTCTTAAAAATAGTTCATTTGGGCACTAGCAGGATCACTGATTGAAATATTGGATTGAGTTGACCGTTTAATATGGACGCCTAGACATGTGCGCCGCTTTATACCAGACCGGCGGCGGCGTCTGGTCGTAAAATAGCCGGCGGCGGCGGCGTAATCGGCGTGAAATCGGCGTAGGTAAAAATTTTAAAAAATTAAACAATTTGCTTGTATAATCACAATATTTTTATTAAAAATCAACAATTGTTTCATATATAAACTAATTAAATAAGCTACAGTAAGAAAATATATTTTTTGAAATATTTATAATTATAACATCTGACTTACTCCGCTGGCTCAGTGACCCCAAAGTGGATCTTGGCCTCCGATACGAGAGAGCGTCACTAAAAAATAAAATAAAAATAAAAAATCTTTATTTGTCAACACATAACACTGGGGCGCCCGACTGCGCGCCTGCCTGACACTTTCCCCAGGTAGGCTGATTTGACGCCACGACCTTCCTTCATTCTCTCGAGATGACCAAGCCAGCGCAGTCGCTGTGATTTTATCATGCCCAGTATATTCGGCTCTTTCACCAGCTCCTCAAGTTCGGAATTTTTCCGGACTCGCCAGCTTCCGTCTGGCTTCTTGACAGGGCCGAGGATTTTCCGGTAGATTCTACGCTCCGCTACTAAAAGTTGCTTCTCTTCTTTGAGTGTGAGCGTCCAAGCCTCACACAACCATATGAATATAACATTATTAATTAATTCTTTTTGGTATACATACAATCATTTTTTTTTGGACAAGCAAACGCTATAAAACACTTGTTCAGTTAAGACGTGCTTCTTCTTTCAGTCTTTAAGTAGCACAATCCTGCCGAAATGTTTCCAACATTTACGGTTTTTTGAACTTGAAAACAGTGGTTGTATTTCAATTTAGATACTTTTTGTTTCTTTAAGACTGTTTCATCACTCTGGTGGACTCACCATTTGTTGAATTTAGGCCCAAACACAAGTCTTTTAGAACACTTTCAAAACTTTTAAATTCTTTTAAATAACTTTACCATATGCACAGAATTAATATAAATACTACATACAGAAAGAAAACTTCCTGCCCCTACCACAATATGGCTTACCCCTGAGCACCCCACACTTCTCCCCCGTTGGTTTGCGGATTGGGACGCTTTGACTATGAAGACGCAGACGTTAACGTGTTCACGGATGTACAGTTTTATTAGTAGTAGTAGTAGGTATATATGACGCCCCGTTTCTATGAAGTGCCCTCTCTGTGCCATAGGTCCGCTTTCTTGTAGAGAATAAGAAAGGACTGTGTTGTTGTTTATTGGAATTGGGGACAAAGGTACACATTTGCACGTAGTATTTTTGACAAATCTCAAGTAGCGCCCCGGCCTGACCGGCTACTTTGAGTGGAGGGGCTATGAACCCTTTATCTATTGTTAATACTATTACAAACAAGTAACCACCTATTGATTTACAATGTATCTTATTATATTTTAGTACTTAACTACCTACGTAGTGCGTACTGCTCGACTTATGAGTATTATAACTTCTTTTAAGAGTTTTAACTCAATATGAAGCTTTACAATATTATACTATAATGTGAATTAAATCAAATTAATATAAAAATATATACAATAAATCACGCCGATTACACGCCGATTAACTCATCGGCGGCGGCGGCTCGGCCTAAATGACCGGCGGCGGCGGCGCGGCGGCGCGGCGCACACGTCTATGGACGCCGGAGAACTACTAATGTAGTCTCCGCTCCGTTGAAGTAACATAAACAATTAAAAGCAACATAAGTATAAGTACATATGACACAAAGGTACAGTGTGATGTAGGTACGTAACCCTACACAACCATATACAGCAACACAAATATAGCCAGGCTTTATATGAACATCATCCTTCGCAAATATTTATTAGTATTGTCATCCAGTAATTTACACTTTTATACATCTGAAAATATTCAACAGAATACAAAATTATCTTCAGAAATTGTTTCCGGTAGAGTCAACAAATAAGTCGTGATTGCAAAAAAAATCCCGGAAGTATTTCTGTTATAGTTGTTCTGTTTACTCTTTCACTCACAAACTACTGAAGACATTGATGAGATTTGTAAATAAAGAAGACGTACACATTAAATAAGTACCTACCAATTCAACCTGGCCATATGTATAATCTTTTTGTGTCAAATTTCCACCATGCAGGGTGCATCATGTCGGATGGACATAACTAATGGTATTTAACCATTTACGAAAAAAAACATGTACCTACCTATGTGATTATTTCTAGGTACAATGTACAATGAAGATTGTTGACATCTCCACAATGGTAATAAAGACGCGTGCGATGCATTCTTATTAATGTTACAGCATACTTCGTAATAATGTTCAGAGGATGCTGTATGACATGATGAAGTAATTGTGCTCATGGTCTTATCAATTATTGCGAATTTTTCTTTTTATTCACACACATATACTTATTTTTATAGACTTTACCAGCATATTTGTATGCTTAAATATCAACGCTGATTAATACTGATTTATTTAAAGTCATACTTTTAGAGGTGTAGACCTCTTGAACTTCAAAATAAAAAGTCAGATTTTGGTTCCATGTGTTAGGAGCACCTACATACGCATTTAAAAGGGGTTACAATAGAGGCGAAGGCAGCAGTTAAGAATATGTTGGACTTAAGGCGAGGTCCGACCTGAGCTGCAAAAAACAAAATTCATATGCGCTTAACCGCGGCGTGTGCGCGTTGCAATAAGATAGTTTTTTGCACAACACAATGTTCTACTTTCGTTGGCAGGATCGAACAGATTTTGTACCGATTTAGCAACTATATTTTTCAAATATCTTTTAAAATATTAGTCTAAAAAAAAAGTGCTCGATTAAGACTTTAATATAGTATACATATTAACTAATTATACAAAAATATATATATGTGATCGCTGAAAATTGTAAGTTCCATGACTTGAAAGCTGAAATTTTTTCCAAATTTTCGGTGCCTTTATGAATTAATTAAAAGCCAAAAATATGTATTTATTAAAAAGTACACGATTGAAACCTTAATAAATATCATAATCTATATCCTAGATTTTTTTTCACTTCGTAATTAAACTCTAATTAGATAAATTTCTTCATGAAAAATTTCAATTTTTTCGAATGTGGGCTACGACATGGCCTGTAGAAAAAATAGAGATACCGCATACTGGCCTCCAAACTTCATATTGAAGATGGCACCCACTGATGATGATGATGTAGAAAAAAAATTCATGCCATTCTTAAAATTGTTTTTTTTTTATAACTTATGATTTTTCCATCCAGATACCTACGTTTCATTATGATCTAAACGTATCAATTAGCGAAAAAAATTAGCGTTTGGTTGTCTGTCTGACCAGCACGCACAGTCTTCAAACGCATTGTTTACTGACATCCAAACAATAGATGATGTATGGCTAAATGAGCAAATCATTTACGAAAATTGCTCCTGTTTTAGCCTTGGTCATCATACATTTGTTACACATGAAATGGAAGATAATTGGATAAATCGATAAATTAGTGAACTGTAAAATAACAAAGGTTGGAGAAAACGGAGTAAGCTGACTTAGTAATAACCTAATTTTCGTAATGTTTAACTGTGAGTGGTCTCATTGACAAGGAGTCTTTGAATATCGTAAGTTCAAATACTAAGGGAAGCATTCTAAAGCACTGCCTTCGTAAAGTTTTCCTGGCTTGGTTAAAACATTGCAGGTAGATTCACGTGAGAACGAGATTGTATCGTGTCTCGAAAAGCACGGTGGATCATTATGAATTTGACTAAATCGTAATCTAACTAATATTATTCTAATACAAACTTATACTCGTATTATAAATGCGAAAGTGAATTTGTTTGTTTGTTACTTCTTCACGCTTTATCTACTGAACCAATCTTCCTGAAATTTCACATACACGTAGTTAGAAGTACTGAAAAGGACATAGGGTACCTTTCATCCCAGGAAAAAAACACTGTTCCCGTGGGAAATTCACGCGGGCGAAGCCGCAGGCAAAAGCTATTATAGTTTTGAAGAATTTTAGTTTCCCACACGTGTGCATTGTCGATTTTTTGTGATATTATCCAATTGTTATTTATCGCCAAAACCTAAAAATTTGTATGCTCATCCTTATAAGGAAGTGTCAGTAATTGCCCAATAATTACATAATAGCTGTCATGTCAGGGTGCCTATTCACATGTCACCAAAACTGCCTCTCATTATCGTGGACTAGATCCAATTACAATCACTGCTTCCTACAGTGCCAACTCTAATTTCGTTAGTTGACGCGGAAGGCGCACGCGCATTGTTTTGCCACGTTATTATACACTCGGATTTTATTCAACAATCCGTGAAGGAATTTTGACTTCCGCGTGTAAATAAAACTAAGAGACTCAAAAAAATTAAAAATTATACACAACATTATCTTGTTACATAAATTTTGCATGGTAACCGAACATTGCGCGAACTTTTTATAATTTATTGCGGCTGACGTTACATTTTTGAATTACCACGATAAATGCAACTTATTCGAAACTCATTGAGTCGCCGATCACTGATCATTATGCATAGTAGTATATCTTGTTTGTTATCATCATCATAATTTCATTCATGCACAACAAGTCATAAATCGGATAAAGAAAGTATTTTGTCGAATAAAGAATTTTTCTTTTTACACGACTGACCAAAAAAGGAGTGTTATGTTTTCAGGGTTCATGTATGTATGTATGTATGTAAGTTTCTTTATTCCACCATAAGTCCTGAACGGCTTAACAGATTTTGATGTGAGATGTATTTTTAGATTCCTTGCATTCTTCCGAGTGACATAGGCTATATGACGTCAACATAAAAACAAAATGGCGGGTTATATATGCGATAAATAGCAGACCAAAAAAATAAAATTTGATCAATCTTATCGAGTGGGGTATCAAATTGAAGGGCTTTAAAAGGCGATTTCAAAAATGTATATAACTTATATGTTTGTATGTACTTATTGAGCAAAAACTCGTCAGTCGTGTTTTTTATTTTTAATAATTGGCTTGTTTTATTTCTTATATGCGTATCCCATTCACTCCTACACAAGACATCCACAAAATCAATCCAGCAGATCAAGGCGCTTCCAACCGGTTAAACAAATAAAAAAGTAAAAAGTTCTAAATATCAATTCCAGACGGCTGGCCAAGTCTATCGGCGCGGGCGCCCTGCGCATGGACACCACGTCAGCCTTCTCAGCAGCCGCTGCAGAACGTCTCAAGTACAAAAAGGTGTACTCAGTGTTATACGCTGACTTGCCTTACGCGCCGCAGCCTGAATCCCCACATCTAGAAGCTAGAGTCTATATCAAAGAACTGTGAGGTAAATAATCATTTGTAAACAGGTCCTACCATGGCCAATCGCCGGATATATACTTCATGAGAAGGTGGTGTTTTAACCGACAGGAATTCAGTAGATACCATCTGTGAAGACGGATTCACACAGGCCAATGATGGCTTTCATTACCAGCTTATTCAAAAAAGAAAAAGGCTCTCTTTCAGATCTATGGGATGCTTTCCCCTATTTAGAGCAATTGCACAAAAAAAATCCTCAAAAGGATTTCCTTTTGACCTTTTAGTATACACCCTGTTTGTTATTCTTTAACGTAAAAATTACTAGGTAAACCTAGGTTTTTTGTCCCAAATTTCTCATGAAAGTGCAGCCCAAATTTAATATCTTTCTCACTTTGTTTTCTTTTTTCAGATGACTGAAGTGCATAAATTAAAATATGAGGAGTAGAGTATGCAAAAACGGATGTGCCGGTGGCCGGTGGTGCTTGTATGAACAAGCACCACCGGCCACCGGCACATCCGTTTTTGCATACTCTACTTGCACTAGACTAGTCAAAGAAGATTGGTTTATACTAGTTGTGCTTCCTCTCAATGACCTCCTTCAAGAATAACAAGCTCTTTATATTATTATAACAGTAGAATTCGTCAAATTAGATCATATTTAGATAATAATAGTTTCAATAAAGCCTCTACTTGGTTGCCATAAGCATGAAACTGCCTGTCGGAAAATAATAGTTTTAACACAGTATTGCAACTGTGATATTTGTTATGTAATTTGTTTCCACCAAAATATATCTAATTACACAAATTTAATTTTTTGGCTTTAATATTTGGATAAAACGTCATGATATACATAAGTATAGGAGAAAAAAAAAATAATGATCACCTACTTACGCATGTAGAAGTAGTGAATAATTTATAGTTTTATCGCAATATGTAAGTATATAGGTAACACATAGATCGTGCAAAATTTGAACAATTTTTTCTTTTGGTGTTAAATTTAACGATAGATAAAATAAATACTTACCTGACTCGTGGTTCTTCCAAACATACAATACCAACCTATTGTGTTTATCTATACCTTGTCACATTGATAAGTTAAGAATCAATTTTAGTTCTAAGCGTGAAACGTTGTTTTCAGTAGGCACCAGTTACCTAACTTTATTTGAGACATGATAAGTATGGAAACTTTCAACCATCATGCGACATAAGCGAAACCATCATTAAATCCTACAGAAAGAAACACAGACAAATCACATAAAATCTGTTAATATCAGGAATATTCTGATTTGAGATTTGCTTTAATTTGATTTCTTGGCTTTGTCTAGACTAGACATTTATAACTCCGCTTTATTTGTGAATCATATAATAAGTAGTAAGTACATTTCAATGTAGGTACCTAGGCGATTCTATTAAATAAGTTATACATAGATATTTTAACTAAGCACGCACCTACAATGTAGTTCCTTTTAAAATTTATTGTGATTTTAAGTATAATTACACTACCGATGTAGTTTGTGATATGTTCATTTTGATTAAGTTCTATGTACCTAAGTAATTGATATATTGCATACGTATTTAGGTAAGTATTTTTTCTAGATGTTAAAATCTATGTAAAGATACCTGTCGATTTCTATAGTGTAATCTTGTGATTTACCATGAGGGTATTAAATGTTTACAAAATCATATTGTGTTGTGTATTATTTTTCGTAATTAGAACATAGCTATATCTATAATATATCTGTAATTACACCTAAGTAAAAGTACCTGCCTAAGCGTCGGAATCTTTGAAAGGATTTCGGAGGGACTTTTGCATGAATATGCGTGCATGCAAAATAACTTGCAATTGCAGCTCTCGTGCGCTTGCCTGTTATGATGAAATGTAGTTTTCGTGGACAGTAAGTAAATGAGACACAAAATAAGTGTATTTGTTATGACACCTACCATCAGCACATACTCATGTGCATAGTTAAAAGGGTATTTAAGTAATCTGTGCTATCAGCAAAGCCAAGTTCGCCGAATTATCGTAAATAGGAGTAAGAGATATTAACATTCAAAGAGTGGAGGAGCCAGGACTAAACCCTGAGGCAGACCATTATTAAGCGCGTTTGTATTGGTAAGTGCCTATTCGGCTATTCCTGCGGCAGAATAAGTATGAATTACGGTTAGCTTACTTTGCATTTAGTTCTAACTGAAGAGGATGTAGTGGACTAGTACAATAAACTTTGAAACAGCTTGCCGCCCTGATGTAAGCACGAATTTGGTGCCCTAATAGTGCCATACCTAGTATAAATCTTTATCGACAGAGCAATACATAACTGACAATAGATTACTTAAATGTTTTTATCTTTTACCGTTATTTATGGTAATGCGCGCACCACTCGAATATTTTTAGTCGCAACGCGGCGCGCGCGCTTAAAACACGATAGCCACAAATATTCGACGAGAAAACACGTTTTATAACAAGATTATCAACATACTTCGATTTAATTGAAACGCCGAATTGAATATCAAGGTATGTACGTTTGCACTTAGGTTAATTCAGTTACAATAGCATTATGTACGTACTTTTTTATAAGAATAAATATACTGGATCAGACTGGATCCAATGTTTGACAGGTGTAAGTAAATATAAGTTGTCCGATTACACACATACAAATCAATTTATGTACTTTTAAAAGAACTATACTGCGTAGTATTTTATTGATATTATAATTCTTTTGTTTGAAACAACAATAGTTGCCAGTGGATATCTGATTGAAAGAGGATGCTATAAACCACTTAAAGTTATAAATCATCATAAATAATATTATTATAAATGCGAAAGTGAGTTTGTTTGTTTGTTCCCTCTTCACGCTTTATCTACTGAACCGCTGAACCAATCTTCCTGAAATTTCGCATGCACATATTTTGAAGTACCTCTGAGTAGGACATAGGGTACCTTTTATCCCGGGAAAAAGCACTGTTTCCGTGGGAAATTAACGCAACTCGCTAATAAACGTTTTCCCAAAAGCTCCACGGAAACGAAGTTGAGGATAGTTCATCATCATATACCTTGTAAGACGAAAATTTGCGAGTAGATATTTATTTTCGGAACACATTTTCTATTCAAGAGTACAGAGAGTTTTTCAAAAGTATAAGTACAAGAGGTGCTAGTTATCACCTGGTTATCTAGGACAATTAAACTACCGCTCTCAGAATACAGGTTTCTGTATTCTGAGCTACCGCTAAAGGTTACGTAGATCCAAGCATAAATACATAATTACTATAGTTATATCATCTACAATTTATGTGAACGTAAAATTTAAATAGGTACGTAGGTAGTTGTCTCTTGGCAAGGCATCGCATCGATTAGATCACAATAGCTGCTTTAACTGAAATAAAGTACTTATTGGAATCAAAATTAGCCTTCAAAAAGGTCCTGGATAAGTCATTATTTTATATTATAACTACGAAACTGGAGTACCTACACTTACTGGTTTTATTAGTTGTAACAGTTTGAAAAAGAAAAGCAAAGTTTAAATACTTAGGTAAGTAGTTATTTATGTGCTTTTGTACATGCTGCTACTTGGATTTTTTTTTCTAAAATTACATTTTTTTTTTCTTTTCATGCTAGGCCTTCTGCAGAACGTGGGAATCGATCTGTAGGCCACGATGGCAGAACAGACGTATACGGTGCAACCGGTGATCGAGCGAGATGTTGAAGCTATCATGAACTTATTAAGACGGTTAGTAAGTACTTCTAAAAAATCTACGTCACCTTTAAGCCTGCATCACACGTTTTTAGCCAAAACAAACGTTACAGAATTGACCCTGGTGCCAAAACTAGATCATTATTGATAATAAAAATAGTACTATAGGCTTCTCAAATAACTGCTACTACTTATACGAGACAGATAAAAATATTTTGCCTTTTATTTTTGCGTAAATACCTTCCAGAAAACACGAAAAATACGAAAAACAAGGTTCACGGCTTTAACGAAATCATTATGTAAAACACAAATCATAATTTCTACATAATGTTAAATCGCGAGTTTATTAAACTAGCTACAAGTTGCTCGTTTTAGATTTTTGAAAAATAACTCGAAAAAAATATTATATATCGTAACAATTCACTAAGAAATTCCCCATACATTTTTTGTATGGCAATGCCATCGCTCAATATATACGAGTTCCAAGCCCACGAAAAATCAGTCTGCCGGTAAGAGTCAAGGGGAATCCACGTCGCTCTGCTGCTCGGGAGGCATTTAATTTTCGCGTGTTCATGTATTCACAGACAGCAGAGAGTAATGTAGATCAGAGTTACATATTTATTACTTTTAATCTTTTTAAAATTTATATAGGTACCATTTTCATACTCATGAATGATGGCCGACAATTTTTGATGAAATAGAAATCGTAATAAATCGCAATCATAGAAATCGTAATAAATCGAAATCATAAAAATCAAAATAAATCTAAATCAAGATCCAAGATGGCGGACAATTTTTTTTTTTAATTTTGCGATATGTATATCGTTTCATAAGTTTTTCAGTGCGCTGATTACGAAAATAACTTTTTTTTTGAGATCCAAGATGGCGGACAACTTTTTTTTTCAATTTTACAATATGGGTATGGTTATATAGGTTTTTGGGGACGCTGATGACGAAAATAACATTTATTTTGAGATCCAAGATGGAGGACAGTTTTTTATTTTATTTTACAATATGGGTATCGTTTTATGGGTTTTTGGGGACGCTGATGACCAAAATAAATGTTATTTTCGTCATCAGCGTCCCCAAAACCTACAAAATGTTAACCATATTGCAAAATTAAAAAAAAGTTGTCCGCCATCTTGGATCTCAAAATTAATGTTATTTTTGTCATCAGCGCACCGAAATACCTAACCATACCCATATTGTAAACTTGAAAAAAAAGTTGTCCGCCATCTTGGATCTCAAAATAAATGTTATTTTTGTCATCAGCGCACCGAAAAACCCTTATAACCATACCCATATTGTAAACGTGAAAAAAAAGTTGTCCGCCATCTTGGATTCCAAAATAAATGTTATTTTCGTAATCAGCGCACTGAAACACTTATAAAACGATACCCATATTGAAAATTAAAAAAAAATTGTCCGCCATCTTGGATCCAAAAATACTATTTTTGTAAACCTCATCCCGAAAAATTGGCCTTCATGGGATGCCAGGCAGATGTTTAACATCTTAGCATCCTGACACGACGGTCATGCTATTTTCTGTCGCGGCATTCGTGTCCATTTTACTGCCAAGTCGCGCCAAGTATGTTTTACATAAGAAAATGGTCGTAATTTTATTTTTAGTATTCATTACCGTAAAGCAAGAAAAAAAATTATATAGGTACCAACAAATCCTTTGCCGGATCCCTGTCACTTATTACTTCGGGTTGGCGGCAATCTCACGTCGATGTGTGCGTGTGACTTGCACACAGCCAGCTGCGGTCTATCAAATACCTAAACTCGGTCGGGCGCGCGGACGTGATACACTCTTAAGGATATAAAGGGAAAAATTCTCTCACGGTTAGGACCGAGAGAGGAGAGATCTCAGGGAGAGATATAGGTTGGATGTAATGTCAGCAGAAAAACGACAATACACCACAGAAATCTGAAAAAAATAAGTAAATAATGATGTCAGGAAATACGCACTTCGACTAGATTGCGAACCTCCTTAAAAAGGGAGATATTAGGAGCACCCATAACCGGAGACCATGTGTGAAGAGAGTGATGAGTGTAAAGGAACCGATAGAACGGTTGAACATTGCTGCTCTGTAACATCATGCATTTTATGTTTTTTGGCAAATAAATATATCTTTATCTTTAGAGATCTGTAAGGATCGTAGCAAGTGGAAATCGCTAGTCTTTGTATTTATGAAATGGGTAAAATATGAAGACGACGAAACGTTGCTGAAGGCTGAATCACAGGGCAACCGCATGTCAAGTTATTGAAGTTAGGTGCTGCAATGGACTTGGTCCTGTAAGTATGCGGCAGAACCAGATAGATTCATTCATTTCTGCACCCTACGTTGATAAGCTTGAACCTACTTTAAATATATTTCTCCAGATACCTCTGTAGATTTCCTTGTACAGACTATACCTAGATATGAATTTTAAACCCAAAGGTAAATTCAACAAAAACTCTAAAGTGGATCAAAGTTGCGTAAAATGTTATTGTTTAACTAGACAAAAGATGCCAAGTACTACTCAGTTTTATTTCCATATGCAGAGCACGTGTTAAAATATGTCATGCGTGTTGGTCTTCACGAATCCATGAGCTGCTATTTGTTTTATTTTTTGCTAAAAATAGATTGCGCTGTAAAAACGTTGGAGTTCATGCAAAGTTATAAGCTAAGCTTAGGACATTTGTCAAGTCCAGATACCCTATACCTATATCTGCCGGACTGCCGAAGAAAGAGGGAGGTTTTATAGTCAGCAATTCTAGAATAACGAAGTACAAAACAATGCTATTATATTCTAAAGCATATTGGAACTTCGTCATATAGGTAAATATATCGATATTCCAGAACCTTCTACGTGGACGAGCCAATGAACGAAGCAGTAGACCTGTACACAGGACCCAACTCCTGCCCTGAGCTGGACGACTATTGCACACATTCCCTTCTGGAAGGACTGTCATACAAGGCGGTGGACCGAGAGGGGAATGTGGTCGGAGTCATCATAAATGGCGTCAGCCCTTTGAAAGAAGTGAGTTTTCTGTGATGAGACTGGCACAGGACCGGATCAAGTGGCGTGAAAAAAGGGTGGCCCTATGTACACTGAAAATTATAATGTCGAATGATGATCTTTTCACTTATAGAAATAATGGACTGTCTGAAACAGTATCCTGTTCATTACCTGCTCCTCAAAAAGAACGCTTTGTCTGTGGAAGCTGCCTGCATTATTTTCCTTAATTTGCTATTTATTTGTATCTACAAATTTTAAAAAGTTATATTCTTGCTCGTAATGATTTTGAATTTATTGATGACACTTCGATAAGACGAACTAATATCGGATCAATATAGTTGAGGTCGCCAGTGCAAGCAAAACAATAAATCAACTTTAGATATACTTTCTTCCTTTCTCCTTTGTATAGGTAAACTTCCTGAAATACCAATAAAATAAATCAACCTTCGAGTAACTTTCCAGGAAGACAACGGCAACGACCTCCGCAGCCAAGCCCAAAGGTGCCAAAACCCGAAGTTCCAGCGGATCCTACACGTGCTCGCGCGAAGGGAGTCGGGGGCGAGGCTGTGGGAGAAGTTCCCTGAGGACCAGCAGCTGGTGGAGGTCAAGGTCACCGCCACCGACCCCGCCTGGCGCAGAAGGGGCATCATGAACGCGCTGCTCCACGTGACTGAGTAAGTATCCTTACCTGGTCTTCCTTGATGTAATTGAAGCGAAGCTATGGAAGAAGTTCTCTGAGGACCAGCAGCTGGTGGAGGTCAAGGTCACCGCCACCGACCCCGCCTGGCGCATCATGAAAGCGCTGCTCCACGTGACAGAGTTAGTAACGTTCCTTACCTGGTCTTCCTTGGGGGATTTGGAGCGAGGCTGTGGGAGAAGTTCCCTGAGGACCAGCAGCTGATGGACCTCCACCAAGTCACCGTGAACGAGCTGCTCCACGTGACTAAGTAACGTTTCTTACCTGTTCTTCCTTGTAATAATCTTCATTCAAAGGAATGGATTTTCTTTAAAAATAGTCGTTCACGCCATTTTGATCATATGATAATAAAACACCTTTGTGTATCATGTGTCCAATCGTTAACCAGCTGGAAACTTCACCGTTGAGTTTCCCTGCACAACCTTTTATCTATTTATAGTCCCCTTCAAACTATAAGCTATTTACTTAACCTTTCCAGAAAAGCCACAGAGCAGCGAGGTATCAGACTTCTCCGGATCGACGCATCTAGTGCCTACTCCGCCAAGTCCGCTGAGAGGCTGGGCTTCACTTGCATGTATCAAGCCATTTATTCAGAAATACTGATGGATGGACAGCCGCTTATAGTACCTAAGCCCCCGCATTTGTATGACAAAGTTTTTATTAAGCGAATAGGCGACTAAATTACCATGTAATTTTAATTTTGAATGGCATAAAATAAGTTGATTCTACTCTATTTTTCACAATAGGTAAAATCAGTATTATGAAAATAATATATTTGTTAGTACTGACTTGTTAACTTAAAATGTTTTAATATAGGTACCTATCAATCCTCTGGTTATGTTAGATAGGAATATACTTAGGTACCTATCTAAATCATAGAAATAAAACGACCTATTTAAGATTGTTTACATTTTTACGGCATAAGTACCTATTTACAATAGACTTTAATCACAGTTTACTTCACGAGTCTTCGCTGTTCGCTATAATGAAATTCTGTAAATAAAAACAGATTTTTATAACAACTTATTCTAAATCCTAATTTTCTTCTAGCACGCTGACTGCGGAAAATTACGCCTAGCGTGTAGCGAACCGTGCCCAAACTAATCCCATATCCCATGAAAATATCACCCCATACAAAGTATGACGGTAACATCACTTTTAAAATAGTCAAGAAAAACCCTTGGGGACTTTGGCCCGTGGAAAGTTTGTTGAAAGTTCCGTTCCAATTGGAGCCTTCCTCCAAGTGCCTTTTGATGATCATCAGCCTACCCTTCCTTACCCCTGTGGGCCCGTGACATTTTGCCGACTTGTCACTCTATTGTTACGCTACTATCAAAGTGTTCCCAAGCTAAAAAATATATTATTCATTATGTAATATTTCGTCATCATTTTGCTTCATGGTTCTTTGATTTACCTATTTGAAATGTTTTACGAGACTGACCAAAAAAGAAGTGTTATGTTTTCAGGGTTCTAGTATGTAAATATGTATGTATGTAAGTTTCTTTATTCCACCATAAGTCCGGAACGGCTTAACAGATTTTAATGTGAGAGGTATTGTTAGATTCTTTGCATTTTTCGAATGACATAGGCTATGGCAAAAAGGGGGAAGTTTCATGTGCGCTACAGTGAGGAGACGGAGCTCCGTCCGCGAGGTCTTTTAATACCATTATATACTTATACATTTTATTTTTAACCAATTCAGTAACAAATAATATTAAGTACAAGTCTGTACAAGTTACCTTTATCTGGGAAAGTATGAATTCGTTGTATGACCAATCTGAGTGTTCAGCAAATTCTTCTTCCGAGACAAATTGCACGTCGTAGTCTCTGCAATGGGAACTTGGAACAGTCTAATTTTTCACATGGAATCGGGAAATACAAGTATTGAAAAGAAATGACAAGTAACATTTTGTCATTTATTTGCAAACGAGGTGAGAACCTCTGTTCCAAGAAGTTCTACAGTTGGTTCTACCAGCAGAACCTCGTTCTTCCAAAAGGTTCTACTAAAGTATTTCTACATTGTAAAAGACGTAAGTATGTAAAGTGTCAATTTTAGGTCCGCCCTGCCAGCTAAAGTAATTATAGATACTCGTTGAGACGTTGCCACAGAATTAATATAAGTATGACGTTGCGATGCCATTAAGGATTATTACATCAGGATGCAATTCCAAAAATGTGGAAAAGAGTGATTAGTGGATTTCTACACGGCTCAGGGCATTTGCGTGGAAACGCAGCTTAAATGTACCACTTAATTACTATATGGCTATGGAGCCGAAATAAAGCTTTGTGCCAATAGCCGTAGAGACCATGGGCAGCTGGGGATCAGACGCTAAGCGCCTCATAAGGGAGATAGGGCAACGAATAGCAGTCAATACTGGGGACTCCCGCTCTGGCTCGTTTCTGGTGCAAAGAATGTCCATAGCGATTCAGCGTAGTAACGCGGCAAGCGTTCTGGGTTTCACCTTTGCAGCAGAAACGCTAAGGGGCGGAGGGCGGGTAGTAATATTTATTTGTGGCTGGTATATTTTTATTATTTTAATGAAAATTGTAAGATTTGTATTAACCTATATGTATGCTGTATTTTGACTACCTATATTAAATACTTACTACTTACTAATAAAACATACTTAACTATAATTAAAATATTTATTCGTCATCGTCATTACAAAACTATTTTTATGTACATTTATTTATATACATACAGTTAAACTGTCTACGAGGGAGGGAGATACATAATTACAATATGTACATTTGAATTTTAAATTAGGATATTTTCACAAAAAGAACAGGATTTTTTGTGAAAATATCCCTTTTGTCTAGATAGACACTAGAACAATTTAATATAGATATATTAAATTGTTCTAGTCTACTATGTACAAAATTAATTTTACATCTACTGTAGCTATTAAATAACTACATGAAAAATATCTAAAATAAATAATTTATATAAACAAAATAGTTATAAAATTTTCACTAATCAATGTACTTCCCGTCTAAAATGCATAACAATTACTAACAAATTAATTAAGCTGAAGTTAGTTCAAACATGGATCTACATGAACAAAGAACATCAAAGGAATAGTCGTAACCTCGTTCGTTTTTAAATTTGTATCAAACGTGTATGATAATAAGATAGAGGATATATTTATCAATAGATTTTAAAATTTACAATCAAAAAACGATCAAAAAGTCTTCAGCATTTGTCTATTAAGAAACCCAAAATCTCCGAAAGGAAAAATTGGTTTCCAGTCTAACGATCGAGTTGAAAATATCACAACATTCTTTAGTCAAAATAAAAATAAATCGACTAGTTATTGCTACAACTAAATGGAGTCTACAACACAACGCTTAATCAAGAAAGACTTATTTTCAGGCAATAATACAAAATCAATAACTCCGAAAATTAAAACTGTACCTGTCAGAAAAAAGTTAAAGAGCATTTCGTTATGTTTTTCATGATCCGTTCTTTAATATAAAATAAAGGTGGTATTCCACTAGCAGATTTGATTACGTTGATATTTTCAATACACATAAATATGCGCCTTAGTGACACACACAAAGATCTTTGATTGTGTATTGAGTCACTGATACATTGAAAATAATCAATTTGATAAGTCAACCAGTGGAATACGACTAAGTCTTGATTAAGCTTGTGTCTGTTTGAGACAGAGTCGCATGAAATAATCACTTTTTTTCTTCTGCCAGCGATTGTCCGAGGGAAGCCGTGGCTACAGTGGGGTTAGCTGCTGCCACAATCTTTTCTAGCAATAGCCGGGTTTGTATCTGAAAGATGAAGATATTATGTTATGATAACAATCTCAACAGACCCAACAAAATTAAAGCTCATATTCTGGATTGCTTAAAAACTTATACATTTGATAAAAATATTCTTAATCAATCAATACCTATAAATCTTCCGTTACTGACTGTGACTGGCAGATAACACAAAGTCAAAACTACTGGGCGTAGGAAGCTGAAGTTTAGCATGTATGTTCCTTGGGAAGAGTAGGGAAGCACTAAGAAAGGATTTCCAATCCATCCATTATCTTTATCTTTACGCTAAGGTCAACACAGATGGCGACACCAGCATAAGAAACCATGCGTTACCATAGTCCACAAGTCAATGTTATTTGTCATGCTTTGAAACACTTGTAATTGTCAAAGTCAAAATACACTATTCCTTATGCTCCTTACACTGGCGTGATGACTGAAAGAGGGTTATCACATTTCCGCTCACTAGTTGACTACTGGCGAGTATGGAGTAATGGTACAATAAATTTGAATTTAAATAAATAAATATATACGGACAAATCACACAGAATTTGACACATGACATTGACAGTGTTGTACCATCTGACAGATGTCTGTCCTTACTCGTAGGTATCTGGTGGAATAATTGAACATGATAGCCCTCATTATTGTTGTGGTAGTGTTCAATTACTAACCTCATTGCCGTTACTGTGGGCACCACTCCTTACTTTTTCCAGCTCCTCTGCTATGCGTTTTGACTTTTCTAGAGTTTGTTTTCTATGTACCATGTACATTTCTCTGAAACATGCATGCATAAATAAATATTGGTGCATAAATTACATAAAATTATTTTTTTACTAAAAATTAAATGGTTATTTAAGGTCTAATAAAAGGTCCTAAAAAACATTCAAGAGACTGATACTTTGTATTCATTTAAGTGTAACAATGCTTTGCTACTACTTGGTTAGATTGAAAAAGTTGGTAGTTGCTTGATATGAATGAACTAAGTACTTGAGATCTGTTTTAAAATAGATGCTGGGCTGTGATTCCTTCAGTTTCTTTGACTAGCAAATATTATATTAACTCTATATGTATTTATTATATTCTTCCGTCTAAAAATTTTGGAAAAATTTAATTAAAATTTGATGATTTCTTTCGGAATTTTTGTTTATTAAATCTATTAGAACAAGAATTCCGCATCTTTTGTTCATACATGTCAAGAGGGAACCTGATCCTCACCCTAATATGTTGAGGAATAGAACTACCTACAAAGAAATCAATAACATATACCTAATAACAAATCCTTGCAGTATCGCTCCAACAACAGTAATTCCACAGCAAATCATAATAATGACATAGTTAGGTACTTTTCTGCCGACTGATGCTGTGGTACTGGCAGTGTTTGCTTGTGCATTTGTTTTTTTATTCTGTGCTGATTGGTAGAAGTTAGTGTACTGGGGATTGGCACCATAGCTGGAAAATAGCAAAATATTAGACAGCTATAAACTACATACAATGAGTAGCATCCATTGAATTATGCAATCATTACATTGTTTATTGTTTAATATAATTTGTAGGTACTCACACACAGCAGTTACAAAGTGTTATAAAACATTTGCTGTCTATATATCTTCATAAATTTTAACAGATTTAGAGCATGAATAATGGAAAGCCACACTTAGCTGAATACTAGGCTTATTGATACATTCTATGCTTTTTTTCGCTTCAATATCAAGATAAATGAAATTGTCTCATAGTAAAATATTGTTGACTTACTTGTTGTATCTCTTATATGTGTATGTATATGGTGTAGGCCGGTACGATTCCATAGCAACAGTGCTATCATACTGTGCTCGACTACATGGTTTCCCCAACACATTATAAGCTTCCACAATACGCACGAATTTTTCTTGGGCTTTTTCATCTTTGTTTTTATCAGGATGATACTGAAAATGTGAAAAATAGATCACTTAATAGGCATGTATTATCTTTTGTTTACTAACATTACATGTAGTACTTTAATAGAATACCATGCCTACTTTAGGATTATTTAGGTAGGTACGTTCTTAGATACCACAAGCATCCAATGACTGAAAGGTAACTCATATACAACAAAAGTAAACTTCTCTTTTACCAACCTCTTTACTCATCTGTATGAAAGCGTCTTTAATTTCTTTGTCGGAACAGTTTCTACGCAAGTTAAGAACATCGTAATGACTTTTTCGGGCCAAACTGAAATCAATTTGCGTCGAATTGATAAAATGTTATAATAATAAACACGATATTTTGTGCGTCGATGTTTATATCATTAAAAATAAACAAAATATGGGCCTTACCTATATAATCTAGTAAAAGAACTTATAAACTTGAAATCTGGATTGCGTTTCATGAAATACATAACGATTTTGCCCTTAAAAATTATCAAAAATGAATTTAGGACATGTTAAAAATTGGCAATTTGCATTTTTGCAACAAGATTTTGATTTGACAATGGTACGATAAGTTGACAGATTGACAGTGACATTTGAAAATGACATTTCTCTTGTGACATTTTTTTCTTTTTTATTAGTAGTGGGTAGTGATAGCATTTTTCCTCGGCTTCGCCGGCATGCGAGGTTTGTTTGACCCATTTTACCCGCTCAGGGGTGAAATTTCCGAATTCCTTTCTTAAAGCTCATTCACACTAGGTATATAAAGCTAACCTCTGCAAAATTCGACCTACATTCAATGAGAGGAGTTAGTTTTGGTCAAAACAAACAATTTTCATCCCCTAAAATTATAGGAAATAGACATGATACATATTCATTAATTACAGGCAATAAAAATATATTCAGAACATTTTATTTAGACATAACGTTTTTCATCGAAACTTTTATTTTTTCAGAACTCAGAAACCAACGAAACTCTCTGCGAAATTTCTTATTATTTATTTCTTACAAGAATGCCCAAAAAGGAGTGTTATGTTTTGAGGATTCATGCAAACTTGAAATTAACCACCAAAGAAGGACTAGCTAGTGAGGCTGACGACCATTCTACAAGGAGGGTTGCTCCTACCGGTCACGGGGTCGTGGGTTCAAAAAGTCTTACATTTGCTTGTGAAGTTGTGTATAGGCTTTGGGGCTTCGGGACGGGCTCCACTCGGTCCGCATTCGGTCGGCGCAGTCGGTACGGCAGTGTTCGCGCGAGACACGGCGCCGGCGGACGTACGTTATGCGAGAGGCAGCTGGCAGGATGGCCGAACTCGAGTTCGAGGCTCCGCTCGCGCAAATCGAGGAAACCGACGACTGTCTCACCACCGCAGACTACCCGCAAAAAACAATCAACGGCAATGACATACACATCAATAACATCAACCATCTCAAAAGTGAAATTATTAAAATGAAAACCGACTCAAACAAAATAAACGATAATGATGAACCTAAAGTGGTGAAGTGCAAACAGGACAACATGCAGAATGGCGAAGGTGACAATTTCACAGAAACTTTCTCTGGATCGCTGGAGGATCTGGTGAACACCTTTGATGAGAAGATCACCAAGTGTTTCGGGAACTATGAGGAGAGTGTGGAGAAACTTGCGCCAGTTCAAGTTCGCTCCCAAGAAGAAATTATGAACGAATGCCAGTGAGTACCTTATACATTCAATTAAGTACCTATTACAAATAAGTATTTAAAAAATATAGATTCATTCATTCAAATGCCTAGTGATCACATAATATCATCATCGCATTAATGAAAAGTTCTGAATTAAAGAGAAAACTATATAGGGGAAACAAAGGAAAATTAACATAGTAAGTATACAAATATTTTTGGAATAAAAAAAAAATATAAACAAAAAAGGGCGGATTTTGCGCATGGCAATGGGGGTTTTGTCATCGATCCATATTCTGGTAGGGGCGGCAGAGGGTGCGTGCTGTGGGGTTGTTACGATGACGCACCACACCACACCCCAACCCTCGATATTGTACCCTTCTTTTGATGGTTCTGATGGAGACAAAATACGAGTACAACCCATTCTATGAGTTTTAACACTCGTATCTAATCAATATACAAATCTCTCAGATACAAACTTTCTACAAGACAGTCATGGTACCTAACCTACCTATATAGAAATGAAAATAATTAAACATTTCCCTCATAAGAGAAAAATAAATTGAATGAATACATCTCAAAAAAAAAAATCTGACACCAGTGTTAGTGATAACACACTCGAAAAGAAGAAGAAGAAGAATACATCTCCGCAAATCTCGTAGGTAAGTAGTTCGTAAAAGTTTTGCAAATTATTTATGTACAACGTGAAAGGTTGTGATAGTCAACGGTATTCATCTCAGCAATATTATGGGAATTCAACTGGAGTCAAGCCTAATAATTATTGCTTTGTATGGGTGTAGAAGTTTTAATTTCCCAAGCTCAAATTTCCCAAGATATTGTTGACAGTTCCTCTTTGAGCATTATCATTTAGAAACAATCTATGTGGAACTCAATAAAACTGGAGTTCGTAAACGTAAGTTTGTTCTTTAGGTGCCAAACAAATCTTTTGGATCTGATCCAGGTGACCCAAATGCCACAGCGTCGGGAAAACTAAAAAATGCTTGATACATTCGCAATCTACGAGGGTATATCTTGATCTTAGTTAAAAGGTACATAGTACTTTTGCATATCCATTCATAGTTAAGTAACTTGGGAGAAGTCATTCCAAAATGCCTTCATTTCAAAGAAGTTGCATTCAGATTTCAATGATAAAGATCTCAGAAGTACTGACGAATCAGGTCCGTCAAGTGAAGAAGACAAAAACCGCGTCGACAGGTGTGCTAACATTGATTCCACCGTGATTGGAGGGGCAGCAGATGTTATCCGCTTGCCACCTTGCCAACGAACGGAGCACCTTGCTGAATAATGTCCATTATTTTGGCAGACGGGCCGCCAAGCTGGTTTTCAAAAACCTTTTCGTAAAAAATCTTTTTTGTTATTTTTTGGAAATTAAGAATTAAAGTAATTTTTTTTCTATCTTGCTATTATTCTATTACACTACCCTTATTTACGTCCGCCCTTTTTACATTTTTGTTAAAATTTTATTTGTCGCGAATCATATTATGCCAAAAATTGCATTCTCGTGTCTATTTGTCATTCATAACACATTGTTCCGTCGCAACTACCTCCGAAAATAATCTTTGTATGACTCAACCCTATAGTTAATCTGCATACTGCAACCATATAAGGTCAGGATTAATAGTAATTTATGTGATTAAAGCAAGTGCCAATAATGATAAAAATTATGATGACAATCACAATACAAAAGACGAATAAGCAAAGATGAATTTGAAAAATTTGCTTCAAAAGTGGAAAGGACGGGCACTTTAGTCTATTTTTTTAATATCATAGTTTTCTCTTTCTGCATTTTCTTTATTGAGCCATAGGTAGGTACTAAGCTATAAAGTAATATGTAAAATAATTGAAATCGTTTTAAAGACAGCCTTCTTAGTATTCACAGCAGATAATGATTGTATATTAAGTACAGCGGCACACGACACACGTCCTTTTACGAGGCGCAACTTGCATGCTTATTAAAACAGCTATTTTGCAAGGAAATGTATTTACCTGGGTCTGCAAAATAAAACTAATTAATCCTTCTATCACGGCGTTTTACGATAACAATTCTTTAAAAATGGATGCCATATATGCCTCTTTGTTGTTGATTAAATTGATTTTGTCGCATATGAGACATATTTCTGAGGGTCTAACAGAGAACACCTACCAGGGTTATATAAATTAGGCTCTCCCTGATACTGCTTTTTGATTTAATTTAAGGTTTCGATGTTGCCTATTATACTAAACCGCTGTGCCATGTTAATTAATTTATAAATAAGTATAGCTTAAGTGGGGTAAAATATTAATCTGTCCCCGTTGACTTCTATATCGCAATGACCTTGTTCCATTATTTTGTTACTAATTGCATGCTGGAATTGCGAGTCCATACCTATATCATTATCAGCTAACCTTGTGACCCTAAACATGAATTGCTTGCGTGTGACGAATTTCACAACCAAAAAACTCATTTTAATAAACTATAATAGCACCACAAACCATCGCATGTCTACACATGAAAAAAAATCCACGGCCTTCAAGCTTTCCAAACAATTAATTGGATAAATGGTGTTTAGTGTAGCAAAGTAACAATCTTGATGGCGATACAACGGTATATATACAGATAATTGCGACGTTAACTGTTTTAAATACAATACAACCTAAAGTGTTGTAAAAGTGTTTCGAAGTGAAGCGAAATTTGCAACTTTATCAGTTCTTCCTCTGCGGAAACGTGTACTAGATCTAACACGACTGACTATATTTGTGTACTTACAATGTATAGATATGTAGATAAGTTAAGGCCAAAATGTACACTTAGTTGGCAAATAAATGAATATGATTAAGTTTAACAAAATCGAGAAATTTCTGGAAATAAATTTGAACTTAGTTACTTTCCTTCTATATTCGCTTTTTGCTTCCTAGACATTAGCACAAACATTTTATCTATGCCACAAGCCAACAACACATTGGATATGCACATAGTAATAATCTATGTATTGCGTATGCATGCAAAATACTGTAGAAATGTCGAAGACAATAACACATTACAAAAAAAATGCAAAAGCTATGTTAGGTCTATTCACAGTTTAAACAACCATGAACATTGCGTTGGTTGCAAAAACGCAAGAACGTTATGCAGGTAAACCTCTAGGTATATTAGTTTGGGAAATCACACCTATAATAACAATAAAATGTCTCAATGCTAACTTTCTTCCAAAAGTCAATCAGGTTTTTCAGAACAAGTGCGTGAAAATATTTTAGGAATTTGTGAACTTTTCTTTTTATTTTCTTTCTTATAGTAGGTACACTGGTATCAGATTTCCTAAAGTCATCTAAGGGCATTTGATATGGATTGCCGACTCTCTAGACCGCGGCCTCCTCAGCATTTCGGGGCACTTTGGGCCCATCGTCCGTTTTCCTACATTTTCTTCTTCACTTCGCATATCTTCCTTGACGATATTAAACCAGCACCTCTTGGGTTTGCCCCTTCTGCCAGGACCAGGCGGATGACTGATAGGACTTGACGACGACGTATGTTCATTTGCCATCATTAGATAAGCAGCGCGCTGGTACTATAACAATCGAAGCAGTAGTCCGCAACGAGCTTGCTTTCCGACCGATTTCTTCGGAAAATTTCCTTTCTTTTGCTTTGTCCAACAAATTAAAGTAATGAATGTCGTTACGCTAGGAAGCATTGTTGTAGTGTAGTTCTGCCCTGGTTAGGGAAAGGTCAAAATAAACCCATAAATACCAACAACTCATTCCAAAGACCTGTAGATTTAAATCATATAAAGAAATTGGCATCTGTACCTATTGATAGTAAAATAATATTATGCAGTAAATTGGTGGTAATATAGGGGTTCATAAAATTTTTAAGTGTGTATGGTCATAGATTTAGTATATTACTGACGCCGCCAGTATTAGGTATACTTTAACTAACCTTCTTATGACCGGCAACCACCTGGGATCACTGAGCGAGAAAGTAAGTAAGAATATCTAACACTGCTGTCTGATCAGACTTTTCCACATCTGACTTGACTTAACTATTGAAAATGTACATAAAACGTTATTATCTATCATCCAAGGTGTAAGTCATAGAACCTCATCACCACGGTCCCACGCATGCGGGTGAAAGGTCGATGACCTGCTATTTGCAACTACCCACATGTTATAATCGACCCTTGTTGATTTACCTGACCGGTCGAATCATAGCTTCGATTTTGTTTCTTCCTGTCTAATAAGTTGGGCGCCAATTTTTATGCCGCGCAGATGTAAGGGCTAGAGATTCAAATTATGCGATTAGGTACTTTGCTTGTATACTTGGGCTAATATCATTTTACGTAACTAATTTTACTATTCTATCTTTTATACAGTTTAGTGTTACGATCATCAAAATGGCATAGCCTAAAATACTAGCAAAGTAATCGCATAGTAAAAGCATTTCTCCTACGATGTAAATAAATATAATCAAACTCCTAATCCAATCTAAAGAAACTTATGTACCTATATCCCTGCGACATATACAAAGAAATGGACAATAGAGATTAATCAAATAGGAAACGGACGATAGGGACAAATAATAAATAAAATTAAATAAATACTATGTAATTTCATAATTTAGTTCTAACAAAAAATATCATGAACATGAGCCAGCATGTAAAATGTTTGTAAACGCCTACGACACAGCGTGTATTAAGCAATTACAACGTTCAAATAGATAATAAAAGTTACCATTAAAATCCTTATGGAGAACCTGGCTATTAGAAAGTTGGTGCTGATTGTTCTCTCATCAGGTGGTCCATTGCTCATAAGGCGACAATCCATCGCAACGCAACACCATGCATACGTAGTATGCATGCTTGTAGGTAGTCTTTTCTTTTCAATAGATTAAATAGCTTTTATAATAGAAAATATTGGAATACTCGTTTTCATGTGATTAGTTGAAATATACACTTTATAATATGAGCCCAACGAGTGACAGACTGGATTCCTCCTAATAGCAGGGGACGATCGGGTCGACCACGGATGCGCTGGTGCGATGAATTAAACAAGTTTGACAGAGGGTGGCTCGACATAGCCTTAGATCGAGAGTCTTTGAAGAAGGGGAGAGAGGTCTTTGATGGCTATTAAAAAATATTAAATCATTATAATATATCTCCTTTAGTAGGTATAATTATGTATGCCTACAGCAGGAGATGCCTAGAGTGAAGTACTATCACTTTTATGGTTTTAGTACTTGATGAGGTTACATTGCTATACAAATAATAGAGCTAATCAATTGGACAGGTGGACAGATATTTGTCTAATCTTTCCAGTGTAATTCTGTTAGATCATAGAAATGAGACAGTTCACATACAGCGTAGCTATGCTCAGCATAGCTAAAGTATCTTACACAGCCATGGAGTTGCGTCCTCACGGGTTGTTTCTCACGCTAGCTGAGAGTTTTTTACACGATTTCTATGGGATGTTATGATGTTTATTCATTACATTCTCTATTTTTTTGCTTTCATTACACCTCGAAATTAACTCTTTTTCGAAAACTGCTTATGTGGTCTTAAAGTTAAATAGGTTGAATGCAGTATCAATTTTAAACACAGATAGAAGGACAAACTCATTTATATTTCCATTTAAGACCATCATTAATCAAATCACCAATGCTGACTCTACAAATAAGGATAAATTATTCTTTGCTTTTAAGTGGGCGATAAAGGCATTGAACTCAATATAACTAATTATGGCCATTACAATAAACAAAAGCTAAAAAATACACGAACTTAAAAAAACATGTGAAAAACAAACAACTTCTGTTTTCTATGGCGTTTCGTAAACCTTACACTATTTTATAAAAAAAAAAAATACTTACATCCATAAAATGTAATCAGTTTTTATTGCTTTCTAAAGGGCTCGGAACACCAATAAAGGTAATAGCACACTATCATGCGTGGGCGATAACACGCTATTGTCAGCGGTCAGCCTTAATCAAATCCACGCTTCAGTAGTTACGGTAATGACGATGAAAAGGCAGTCTTCCATGTATGTAGCAGTGGTATTATAAATCAAGATTAAAGGATTATTCCAATTGTTATTAGTAAATTGTTCAACATAGATAGATAGATAGATAGATAGATAAGATCTTTATTTATATCTAGAACTGTTATTTAATACATTTTCATAACTTCTAGCTCTTAATAATTTAAAGAATCATGTCGCACTTCGTGGTAGAGTTCAATGACATCGAGAAATTTAAATGGCAATCAATAAATCATTGTTTTCTATTCGGTATCTAAGTAGAGTAATAACGACTACGAATATAACGAAACGAGGAATATATACAGTAAGACAAGACCTAATATATTTCGGTCTTTTGTTACGTAGGTACCTAGTACCTAGATCGCAATATACTTCTAAATAATCGAAATGATTTGTAGGAAAAGTCAACAGTATATCCACCTACCTTAATTCACTGCAAATCTAATACCGCAGCTGAAAATGCATACCTTCACGGTTAACTTGATTGACGTACTATTTGGATTTCTTAGAGAGGCTTTAAATACAATACTTTGTTAACAGGTAGATAGACTAGTATCATTTTAAGTCCACAAAACAAGACGTAAACTCTTTGCTGTAATAATCGCATTCGCCATAATATACATACATAATGCAAAATTAAAAATCGACGATTTATATTTTATCATCAAAATCGGTCCATTACATTAAGAGCTAGTACACAGACAGACAGATAGATAAAATAAACACCCAAACCACTCACCACAACTTTTTTCGTCAGGGGTTAAAAAACTAATATTTAAAAGCAGTAAAATCGCGTTAAATACTATTTTCCGGCTATCATCTCTTCCTACCGACAAACACGCGAACGAACAAAAAATAAAGGCGTATTCACAACTGCACGGTCGAGTTAAGCCGTGTTCAGTAATCCGTAGTTCTCTTTTCATGTCGACAATGAACTTATTTAGGCACTTGCTAAATGAGTCGTTATAGCACAAAGAAGTAGTTAGACCGTGTCAACTGCCACCGCGTTCAATTGATGGCTTATGACTTTATCTACCTGTGCAGAGCAACTACGCTCTGCTGCCAGAAAATGTGGCAGAGAGAATCCGGACAAACGAAGCGGCGGGAAGAATTCTGTACCGGAACTTCACCGGGAAAAAACCACCGGTAAAAATAAGTACCGGGAAAAAATCTCCACGCGGCACCACGTTTGCCCGACTAAAACCTAACTAACTTAACGCAGTCTGCTACCACCGTAGCTTATGAAGGGAGCTACAGGGCCCTATATAATAACCTAACCTATAAATTAATTACAATGGAAAACCACTTACCAAGCTAAATCTTCTTTCTCTTCGGATCCAAACTTGAGTGTCTTCGGGAAGGGGGAATTCCTAATCACCCTACCTAACCCATGAGATCTCAATTCCCCAGAACAAATAAATAGATTTCTTCCCGAAATCGGCTCGGCAACAGATAGATGTGAGCGAGCAGCCACGCATCACATCCCACAGGAGAAAGTCACAATGACGGGTACACAAACACAAAGTTCAATAGTTATTTAACAAACAGGAAATTCACAAATACAACTCAAGCTAATTAGCCATCAAAGAACGCGGGACCTCTCGCGTATTAAAAATCAAACCGATATCGCATAGGACAATGGCGACCGTTCGCGACCCATTTTACACGCGAGCAATGTGAGAACCCCAAAACGCCTGGCGGCGATAACAGGAAACGCCTGCGTTTAGTTTTACCCAATATATTACAAACATCCCCCCGTCCCGGTCTGAGAAGCAGACCGCTAGCTTACTCTACGGGAAGGCGGGCGAGAGAGGTCACACCTCTCCTTAAAATCGAACCGTCGACCAACACCTCAGCCACACGCGGAGTGCCATCTCCGCCAAGAATCAAACGTAATATGCGAGCTCGTCGCCAAAGCAATGAGGGCAAATTTGCCTCTTTTAACAATACTAAATCACCCTCCCTGGGAGAGCTCAGTCCTGTCTGTCCACTTCACTCTTTGCTGCAGCAAATGCAAATATTCAAGCGACCAGCGACGCCAAAAGTCCTGGCTCATTTGCTGCAACATTTGAAAACGCGACAACCGATATACGCGTTCATCCTTCCACGGGTATTCGGGCAGGGCATTCAACGGCCCTCCCACCAAAAAATGACCAGGGGTGAGAGCTTCCAAGTCATTTGGATCTGGAGATAGCGGACAGAGAGGACGAGAGTTGAGGACCGCCTCAACTTTACAAAACACTGTGGCCAGCTCTTCAAAAGTTAGAGCCGTTTCTCCGATAATGCGGCGGAGGTGGGTCTTTGCGGATTTCACAGCCGCTTCAAAAATCCCTCCCCAATGGGGGCAACTTGGGGGACTAAACTTCCAGGTTATTCCCCTTTGGGCAGCAATTTGACTTAAACTAGTACAATTTTTATCAATAAACACAGAAACATCCTTAAGATAATTTACAGTTCCTTTATAGTTTGTGCCATTGTCAGACCTAATAAGGGAAGGTAGACCTCGACGCGAAACAAAGCGATCCAACGCGGCGACGAAGGCCTCCGTAGTCAGAGCCGATACCACCTCCAAATGGACAGCCTTGGTGGCCAAACAAACAAATACACACAAATAGCCCTTCACAATACGGGCATTACGAAAGGGAGAAGCCTTGATCGAAAAGGGACCGGCAAAATCGGTTCCAACGCCGTCAAACGGTCTCGAAGGTCGGATTCGATCAGCGGGCAAATCACCCATCTGTGGTTGCATCGTGGATGCCTTCAACCTATAACATGCAATACATCGAAACAGGACACTACGGATTGCTCTTCGGGCTGACAAAATCCAAAACTCGCGTTGCAAAATAGCCAACAAAGCATTGCACCCAGCATGGGCGTTACGAATGTGTCGATCAGACACCAAAAGCTGCACCAAGGGTCCGCCCTTGGGCAACAACAGAGGATGGCGAGTCTCATATGGAAGATCCGCCTTCCGGAGCCTGCCTCCAACCCGAAGAAGCCCATCCGAGTCGATGTACGGGTTCAAACGAGCGACCGCGCCCTTCAACTTAGCGCGTCCGTCGCGCAAAATACGAAGCTCCGACTCAAACCGTCCGGTCTGCACGACACGGACCCAATGCAACAATGCGCTCCGGCGCTCTTCTGCACCTGCAATCGGCTCCAACCGCTTTGCCTGTGGGTTTCTACAATTATGTATGAAACGCTTAATCCAACTGGTAACACCCAGAAGCTTATCCAAGCTGCTATACCGAGCAAGTAGCCAATCCGGCTCCGACGTCGTCTCAGCGACTACAGCATGTACACGGAGCCCAGTCAAACTCAAAGAAGTAACATCTGTCTGACAGACAGGCCAAGAAGTTTCTGATCCCATCAGCCACTCTGGACCCCACCAGAGCGGGTGTGACACCAATTCTGGTGCCGTACAACCTCGGGAAGCACAGTCCGCTGGGTTAAGCTCTCCCGGCACATGTCTCCATGTTATATCAATTCCAATATTTTGAATTTGGGAAACCCTGTTTCCAACAAAAACCTCCAAGGTATGTGGGGCCGCGCGCAACCATGCAAGCGCGACCTGGCTATCCGACCAGGCGAAGATGTCTCGTATCTCGACCGTGGCCGCCAGCTCACTTGCAACGTGATGCAACAATTTAGAGAGAAGGTGAGCTCCACTCAACTCAAGCTTGGGAATAGTCAGCCTAGTCCTGATGGGGGCGACCTTGCTCTTCCCTAACAAAAGCGAGACATTGACCCGGCCATCGGCGTCAACTGTCCGCATATAGACTGACGCGGCGTAGCCTCGCTCCGACGCGTCACAAAAGCCATGCAGGCTGGCTCGATATTTCCCGGGGGCAATATTCGACGAGGCAAGGCAATCCGATTGACTTCCTTAATCGATGAAAACAACTCGAGCCAATCATCCAATGGAGAGCCAAACAGCGGCTCGTCCCACGAGACGCCCAAAGTCCAAAGTCTCTGAAGAAGACACTTTGCAGAGAATATCACTGGACTGATCCAACCGCTTGGATCAAACATACGGGCTATTACGGACAACACCGTTCTCTTAGTCCAGACCTTTGGTATTTCCAAGTCCACTTGGAATGTAAAAATATCGGTTAGCGGCTGGTACTGCATGCCCAGCACCGCTATCCTGTTGGGATCATCCACATCCTCAAACAGGTGAGGGTTCTGTTGGTGATCCTCCGGGATCCCTTCTAGAACTTTAGGCTCATTAGACAACCACTTACGTAGCTCGTAGCCACCTGTCTTCAATATTTCGATCAATTTATCCCGCAGTAGGAGGGCCTCCTCAATACTTTGGGCTCCGGTGCACACGTCATCAACATACAAGTCACGTGACAGCACGGAAGCCCCACGGGGAAAGCGGATCCGTTCCCGCTCTGCCAATTCAAGCAATGATCTGATGGCGATATAGGGACTAGATTTCAAACCATACGTGTTTGTGTTGAGTTCATACACCGTCACAGGATCCTCAGGGCGCTCACGCCAGAGTATCAACTGGAATCGCCTGTCCTCAGGATGTATGACTGTCTGGCGGAACATCATCCGGATGTCCGCGCCAAAAACCACTTGATGTCTTCTAAAGTTCAAGATGATGTCAATTATGTCCCTATGCAATTTGGGACCTGAATGCAAACATAGATTCAACGAAACTCCGTTCGAAGTGGGTGCGGACCCATCAAAGACAGTCCGCAACTTGCCCGTTGAGGCCTTCACCACCGCGTGGTGGGGCAAAAAATAATGCTCAGTTGAGCTCCAATCAACTCGAGCCGGAGACATGTGACCCAAATCCTCGTACTCGCGCATAAATTCAATATATTTATCGCGAAGTACGTGGTCACGCTGCATACGTCGCTCCATGGACAGCAGTCGTTTCTCCGCAAGCGCCCTACTTTGCCCTAGGCTAGGACGTGTAGCAACAAATGGTAACCTAGTTACAAACCGACCGGAGGGCAACCTCTCCGTGGTTGATCGAAAAAAGGCTTCGCACTCAGCGTGTTCCGGATCCATCCTGGAACTCATAGGTGGCTCCTCCACCTCCCAAAACCTTTGCATGGTCTTGGCCAAGGACGCAGATGCGACAACCGGTGGCTCCTCCGCGGTGCCATTATCAAACACAGGGCCCATCAGGGCAAAACCAAAAATCGTAGACACTGCCATCAGTGAAGACGAACCCAGAGCCTTCTGGGTACCCAACAAAATCCAACCCAATACGTCCGAGCCCAGGAGCAAGTCCACTGGGCCGGGATGAAAGACAAAGGGGTCGGCCAAATCCAGACCCGAAACCAAAGACAACACACCCGGCGGTATGTCTGTCGAGGGGTGCCAACCCGCAATGGTATCCATTACCATAGCCGAAGTCGTGATCCTCATTGTGGAGGACTTCAGCGAAGAAAAGGTGACAAGTGTCTGGCCCGTCAGACACTTCACTTGTATGCCACCAACTCCAAGAAGTGGCACAGGCGAGTCTTCCACGACTAAACCTAACTGGCGTGCCACTCGAGTGGTAACCAAACTGCTTTGAGCCCCTGAGTCCAACAGAGCTCTCAAATTAATGGCTTCCCCCACGACCCCATACGCGGACCACCGCGGTAGGGAGCAGAACCGTCCGCGGCTCTGTCCCAGCAAGGGAGCAAGCTAGTTACGGGCTCCCCACTCTCTCCAAACCAGGGGGGCGCCACTGACCCGGATAATATGTCGGGCGAGTGCACATCCCCATCTGAGGGGGGGCATAACCCGCGGCCCGGCCATACCTATGGTACGGCGGGTGGTACTCCAGCCGTGGGTCCTCGTGCAGCGGCGGAGAAAACCGCTGCGGCTGCATGTGGTGGGTAGTGGTAACCCGCGTGGAGGGGGGTGTCCCCACTCTCACGTCCGATCTAGGGCCCCCGCCCATGGGGGCCCTATCCGGGGCCTGGCCAGCTATATACTGGCCATGACCTTGGGGCGCGTGGTCCCGGTCCGCCAAGACCCGCGCCGGTACGCGACCCCCCCGAGGGGGGGTGCGACGAGCGAAGCCGCGTCCTCCGTCCGATGGTGGAGGGCTTCGCGCAGGAGCGCCCCCGCCCATAGGGGACCCCTGCCTCAAGAACCGGGGGCCATCCCCGTTCCGGTTCATGCAGAGCATCACGTGGTGCAGCCCACGGCATGCACTGCATGGTATGGCTCTGGGACAGTCACGTGCATAGTGACCGCCCAAACAATAAAAGCAAAGTTCATGCCGCTTTGCCATGCGGCGCCGATCTTGTACTGGCAGTCCCTGCCAGTCCCTGCATTGCAGCAGGCTGTGGCCCATCCGACCACATTGCAGGCAGTCCGCGTCCCTCGCGACTGCTGCCGTGTGTGCAACCCGCGCACCAGCTCCACGCGGTGGCGGTTGCCGTCCCTGTTGGGGCCTCCCTCGCCATGAGGGTTCCAAGGGCCTACGTTCAGGCGCTCTGGATGGCGCTGAGTCCGTCATGGTATTCTCAGCCGCCCGTGCCTCAAACTCCAAAAACTTCACCAAGTCAGTGAATGTCGGTAGGGTGGTGCTATCCCGTTCCGCATTCTCGCGCTCAAATCGCGAGCGGATGTCATTGGGCAATTTGCCCAATACAATGTGCACCAACAAAAAAGACCATTGGTCCACCGGCAGCCCCAGTGTGCGGAGCGCGTTACAGGCCACTGTAACGGGCGTGAGCAACTGCAGGCGCAACTGTGCCCTGTTGGCCACCTTGGGCAGGGCCATCAACTGTGCGGCGTGCGCATCCGCTAACAAACGTAAGTTTTGGTAGCGGGAGTTCAATAACTCCCAAGCCGTGTCGTACTGGTCGTCCTCCACCCGGAGGTGCTGGATGAGCGACCGCGCTTCACCCTCAAGAGTGGAGAGGAGGTAGGCCATCTTCTGGGCCTTCGACAAATCCTGTCGTGCTACGACCAGGGACTCAAACATATTTTTATATGCCACCCACTCCTCCATCCTACCCCCAAAGTGGGACAGCTGAAGGGTGGGGAGCCGACCAGTAACCGCTGGTCCTTCCTGTCTAACAGGTGTGCGAGGGGCTGGTCCGCCAGCCTGTCTCGCCCTTATTGCGGCCGCCGCCTCCACGATGTCATCGTGCAGACTCAGGATCTGGTCCAGGTCCGCCACGTGACCTGCGTAGACCTCCGGGGTAAGGTCGGCTTCGGTAAGCGCCGCCATGGCCGCTTCCGCGTTGTTCAATCGTGAGCGGAGCTGATCCGCTCTTTCCAGTATAGCGGCCTCCCTGTCCTTCCGGGACAGGAGTCCACCGGCCGTCACAAACCATCTCAATTCGTTGGCGAGTGTCGCCCTAGCATTGGAGGCCTTCGCCATCGCGTCAAGTCACAAACAAACAAACAAATAAGAAAAGATAAAAAAGGTAAATAAAGAACAAGATCAAGCAACAACACGAAAAACCGCGGTAGGTATGAGAATGGCACAAACCCGGAACGCACGGTACAAACCGCAAACAAATACAAAAAAGGTTACAAATATTCTTATACAAACAAACTAAGAAAAATCTAATAATTTTTACAAACAATTAATTATTTTTTACAAACGAACAAATAGAGGGTAGATAAACTACGCTCTGCTACCAGAAAATGTGCAGAGCAACTACGCTCTGCTGCCAGAAAATGTGGCAGAGAGAATCCGGACAAACGAAGCGGCGGGAAGAATTCTGTACCGGAACTTCACCGGGAAAAAACCACCGGTAAAAATAAGTACCGGGAAAAAATCTCCACGCGGCACCACGTTTGCCCGACTAAAACCTAACTAACTTAACGCAGTCTGCTACCACCGTAGCTTATGAAGGGAGCTACAGGGCCCTATATAATAACCTAACCTATAAATTAATTACAATGGAAAACCACTTACCAAGCTAAATCTTCTTTCTCTTCGGATCCAAACTTGAGTGTCTTCGGGAAGGGGGAATTCCTAATCACCCTACCTAACCCATGAGATCTCAATTCCCCAGAACAAATAAATAGATTTCTTCCCGAAATCGGCTCGGCAACAGATAGATGTGAGCGAGCAGCCACGCATCACATCCCACAGGAGAAAGTCACAATGACGGGTACACAAACACAAAGTTCAATAGTTATTTAACAAACAGGAAATTCACAAATACAACTCAAGCTAATTAGCCATCAAAGAACGCGGGACCTCTCGCGTATTAAAAATCAAACCGATATCGCATGGGACAATGGCGACCGTCCGCGAGCCATTCGCACGAGCCATGTGAGAACCCCAAAACGCCTGGCGGCGATAACAGGAAACGCCTGCGTTTAGTTTTACCCAATATATTACAAACACTACCGGTGTCCTCTTTTAGTCGTATACCTCATGATTAAGGGTCGTGGTCATTATATGGAATGAAACACACACAACGCCTATCTTTCTTGGCAATGTTAATGGAGTGGTTTGCCATTGCCTTCTCCATCACACACTAGCTGAAAATCATCAACCAAAGTGCAGGTTTCCTCACAATGTTTTCCTTCACCGGAAGCAAGTGGTGGTCGATGAAAACTATCATAAATGAGTCAAATTGGTATACAAACTCAATATCTTTAATTTCGTCTATAAATTCTTGGCTGTCCTTTCCCTCTCCTAGCTTCAACTTTTCCTTGATTCATGATGCTACCGTATATTTTTCGGGGAAACCTCGGGATATAAAGATAATGCTAGTTATATTAGACATGTTTTAGACGATCATAGAATGTGTAAACATATTGCAGCAAACAGAACTCTAGTAAGTTCTATTCCGATTTCCATGGCAGCAAATGACTGTTTATTACTTCATGTAAGTACTAGTATTTCCCGTTCCCGTTAGTCACCCACAACCAGTGTCATGAATATGAACTCAATGTCTGACTTAACCACATGCTTAGTACCTAGTCTTGATAAAATTTGTATACTCATTCAACAAGGTGGGCGGGAAGCGTCATATAGTATGATTATGACGTACTAGCTTTTGCCCGCGGCTTCGCCCGCGTGAATTTCCCACGGGAACAGTGCTTTTTCCCGGGATAAAAAGTAGCCTATGTGCTATTCCAGGTCATTATCTACCTCTGTACCAAATTTCATCGAAATCCGTCTAGTAGATTTTGCGTGATTGAGTAACAAACATCCTCACAAACTCACAAACTCACAAATTCACAAAGTCACAAACTCACATCCAAACTTTCGCATTTATAATATTAGTATGGATTTATATCGCGAACCATGTGTCGCGCGGCTTCTTAGAATTGCTCCTAATACAAATGCTCTATATTAAGTTTATATCATAAAGGTTAAAGACAAAGTACATCTTTTTGAAATCCCAAATTTAAGTAAGAGCTTCACACCATCATGAGCTTGCAATGATATTATAAAAAATATGAGCATAAGAATAATAAAGTGATCTGAATGTCTCTCGTGAAATATCTAGAGCTGACTGTTTGTAAAAAAACTAGCTTGCTATTCTGATAACGCCGTCTAACATCACCGTGATCTTCTCCATCAGAAATAAACCTAAGGTTGACTGTCAGACAATGCTTTTAGCATTAAGTCCACCTTTTACTTTTGTATGTGTGTACAATAAAGTTTAAATAAATATTCTAAAAACTTCGCCTTCCAAACATGTGCCGCGCAATACGCACGTTTCCCAGTAATCAAACAAAAATAATCTCGCAACGTAACACTAACCTCCAGAATTCGCCGGCATACAGTTAGCACCGCTCGACATAGCTGGTACCTCTCGATGGTCGACCTTCTATCAATTTAAAATAGATTACACCAGCTCCTCGCATCCCACACGTATGAGAGCATACATTTGTTTTGCACTACGTCGTGAATATTACGAAATTTACCCTGGGAATATACCCAATAATGAAATGCTAAATTACGTCAAAAAAACAAATCCAAATCTTATTTAAAAACGGGTTAAATCACTCTATGCCCCTTTATGCACTTTATGCCCTAACCACAGGTAAAAATTCACAGATAAAATAAGGAAATGAAAAGGCAGGATAATATCAACATTAATGGCGGGAATTATTTTGTATGACTCCGGACAAAGTTGTTCGAAAATCAAAAATTCAGGGACACAAATAAAGTTATGCACTGCTTTATTCTCTGTATAAGAATTCTCCTCATTTATTTACGAGTACACTGTACTGAGTAGAAAACACAGTGGAAGAGCATTAGTACGATGGGCTGACATAATGCTAGAAGCGTGCTAGAAAGCGACTTCTTGTGCCTATCGTTCTCAAATCAAGAGCAAACATCGCAGATTCCAATACCATTTTCTACGACACACATATCTAATGATTGATGGGTGATATCTCTTAGATATTGTCACTACAGCTAGTTCATAGTAATTTCATCTTTTTGTTCTTCTGCTATTGTCTGTAGGTCGCCATGGTACGACCGTTATGTCACAACAGTTATCAACCGGCGAGTTAACCGCGACGCACGTAACTCAAACAAGAACTTGAACCACCAAATGAAAGTTCACCATTACTGGTTTTTAAGATATTCTTATTGACAATGACCGCTTTTTATGCAATAATCTCGGCTGTGGAATAAATTAGCAACTTCATGATGATGATCTACTAGATCGAGATTTTAAGATCGATGGCAACTGATTTAAATTATGCTAATCCATCTCTATACCTATATGCACTGCATATAAACTGCATAGAAATGACAACGGCCAAATTATAGAGCATGTTATCAACTTCAATAATATTAGGTATTTAACAACAATCTTTCAATGCAACTTGTGCAATAAATTTCGAGAAACCATTGTATCCGGAGATTTTGCTCCCAAAGGCCAAGCGTAACGCCGAGATGTTTGCTCGATGCTTGTTTATAAACATGGTCCAGATTCTGATTATTTTTGCAACGTTCACGTCACCGGCCTGGGATTGTTTGCATGACTTCATTCATGTATGAATCAAACTGTACCTCGTTACCGACCATTAAATGAGTAATCACTTTACAGATGGTAAATTTTAGCAAAGCGTCATTAACAGATTTGTGTTCTTTGACTTTGTATAATATTCCATGATCAACACTACGCTTAGTAAAGTCAATAATATAAACCAGACAAACTATTACCTATTTTGATAAAAAGCCGTCTGAAATCACGCCTTTGCCCGGCGCAACATCCCAAACATAACCTTGTCAAAAGACTCTTTCAAGGACGGGCCCCAGCGCTTCCCATACCTACCTAAAGTCCCTTCAAGGATCCTCCTCGCCCACCCCATCGCTAAAAACCTTCCACGCATGCTCAGTCTCTTTTACGCCGTAGACAAAGATCCTTCACGTTCTTAAAGACAGATGGGTAGGTGGACACAAACAAAAGAACTCATAGAAATACATCATGTCTTTGAATTTTGTCGACTTTATTTGAATTTGGAACGCATGTGCGACATTCCTTCCTATTCATCCTCGGGACGTAAGAGCGGTCACGCATGCTTCTATCCTTTTTACTCGCATCTCTGACTTGAGAGTTCATCTCCCTTCATGGCTTTCATATCTAAATGGCCTTTTTAGTTTTAGCGTTTATTTGCTGTTTCTTTCACACGCATCGTTCCGAAGAGCAAATCACATATTCACCTAAGGATAGCGATATACTGATACCTAATAGTGCAAGTTACAGCCATGCACGTCGCTAAAAGTAGCTTTGCTAATCGTGTCTTCAACTAAAATAGTCTGGTATTTCCTTTGGGGTGATCAATACCGGTACTGCACTCGACTATTTGCATATTTATTGCTAAGATATTTTCACATGTTTCCTTTTCTATTGGCAAAATAACTGAGTCACTTAAATTAAGTATGTACCTGAGTAAAGTAAAATTACCCTAAAATAAAGTCTTCCGTTATTATTTTTAGTAATCATTCACTCAATTGAAAATTTTCCCATTTCCTACGATCTTCATTAGGAGCTGGAGCTAACCCGAAGAAAGTCTGAGTCGGTGAAACTGGATTGGTCCCTGCGCCCGCGCCGACCGGTTTGACTGCCGCGAATCCTGGCGTTCACCCACAGCCAGCTCATTAACTTCAGACTGAGTGCTGTTCAAAATCCAAAATAAAGCCTTAATTGCAACGGTCATGTTAATTTTAACGTATCTCTGTTACTGTAGGTATGTAGACACATTCTTTATCTTATAACTGTTGACAGAATTACACATAGATATTATCACAACACAATATACAATAGCATAAAAATGGTGTGGTCCTGTAATCTTGCGGTGAATCATCATAATTTCCGCCTAATGATGGACATAATGTACGCTTTGAAAAGTAAAAAGTTTCAGATCAATTTTAAGAGCTGAATAAAACATAGAACATACTGAGTGCTTAAAAATAAGATTATGATTTTAATTATTTGTTCCAAATCGTGGCGTCTTTAATTTTACTTGCCCTGAGTCGGCTAGAACAAGATCCAATCGTGAGAACTAATAACTACCAAGGAACATTGCAATAGATAGTAGCGCAATTGAAAGATTACAGGGTAAATGAACTTGATTGATGATAAGTACAGTAAGTTGCTAATCGGCTCTCATAACTTCGTAACTGAGTAGGTAATAGTAATTTATTGACTTTTCGCAACTTTTAACAGGATGACCATAAAATGTTTTGATGGTAATTTCGAATTCGATTGCCTCTTATTATGAGCGCAATACATTTAATTTATATACTTTCCAATACATAACGATTTCTGCTCTATGATCCTTATGTAAAGAATAAACAAAAAATAGTTATTTTTTAAATTATTAAAAAATAACGATTCTTCGTTTATTCTTTACATCACTGAAAAATTTATTTTCTTTATCTAAAACATTCCGCATAAAAAACTTACATATAACAACGTTTAGAAACCTAGATGTGGTAATCTACGCAACTCTAGCGATAAGATTGTTATGTTTTTTGTAAATAAAACCAGTTTACTGCGATTTGTTGGAGGCCTGGAGGGAACACATGTATGTAGCGTACCTAATGAGTCACCTGAGAACCACATTCGACTTTTTTCTTACATTGAACCCCGGGAGAAAAGCGGGAAAACGGGGAATTGTTGGAGCGCTACGGTGAAGAGACGGAGCTGTCCGCATGGTCTGCTGTTCACAGAACCAACATAAAAGTGAAATAAAATTGATTAGTTTTGAGAGCCCCTGTGGTGCTAATAATGAAATCCGGAAACATGGGAGTTATTAATTTCTAATCAATTAAGATGACACAGTTTCAATAAATATTTATTTTTTATATATTTTAAATATTTTTTTTTAAAACTAAATCATCGAATAGTAAAAATACCTAAATAGTATTTTATACTATATTTATATTATATATATAATAGTATTTTATATTATATTTATTATTCGATCATTTAGTTTTTTTATGCGGCGTATACAGAATACGCCGCCTAAAAAAACTAAATGATCGAATCACGGAGAACTCTAGCACTATAGGTAGGTACATTTTCTCTCAATACTACGCTTCCAATGGTAGTAAAGCATATATTCTGAATCATACTTATTAAATTAAGAATAATAATATGCACTACGGTACCTACTTAGTTTATAATGTATTTAGTGGATAACTACACTGGTGTCAGATAAAGAATGCCGTTAGTCCGTCTCGGATTCTCCACTCCACATGGTTTGAAAAAGTCCTGACCATTGAATTTCAATGTATTTTGTTCTGAAAAGTGCAGTTAGTAATGTAATAATACGTGTAACGGTGTAACGCAGCTAAGCCTCCTCACGTGCACGAAGCCCTGCAACTGCACGTGCCGTCATACGCAGAGATTGCACGCACGACCACTAGTTCACAAGCTTTTCTAGAATCATCTCTATTCTAGTTTTCTTCTAATACCAAAGTTCAATCAGAGAAACTTTGAGATGAGACGGTTTTTAGAAACCTAATTTAGCTGGCTGTATAGATAGTTATATTATCACGTCAAACCGATTGGATTTCAACCGTGTAACTAATATTCCTCTTTTAGTAACATTACAAGCAAAGATCAAAGTGTGTAGTAATTAACTTCTCGCATCATTCGTCTTTACGCGCCGCTGGAGGCCGTAAAGAGAACGTTTTCATCCTCAATTATACCATTTATAACCCTTATCTCGATTTCTATCCGGCTTTGGATAATCAAAAACCTTGCGTGTTTAAATTTACCTCTCTGCCTGTTAGTTTGTAAGCCATTATTAACGTACTTATATCTAAACTACCAAAATGTTTGTAAGTACATAAGACTTCTAGATGCGTATGCACAAAATTAAGGCCTATCTTATGCTATTCCTATTGTTTCCTTGGTCAGAAAGTCGTTAACTCAAAAAAATCATAATCATGAGCGGAGAGGCCAAAAATGTTTTTGCATGTTTCCTGTAATTTGTGATGTTCCTCACTCTACCAATAAATTAAAATCATTAAAAATGTATACCTAAGCTGTAGACATGGAATGAATCGAATATGAAATTAATAATTATGATAAACGTAATATCTATATTTTAACGGTTAACGAGATTGATGAAATCGGTATTAAAACTGAAGTATTGGGTATTGCCGCTAGAGTTCATAACGAAGAGAAAGTTTTGCCCGAGCGCGATAAAACTGTGGGTCAACTTTAAAAGGCTGCTGCCTGCAAGTTGCACAAAAGGGCATATTATATTACAGCTTTCTAGCAAGACCCTGTTACGTTACAAAGAATCATTAAACGTAATGATACTTTTGACGTGATTTATTTATAAAGGTTCCTAACAAACGTAACACACCAACATAATGTTGCTGAAGATTTTAATGAAGAATTTTCTGAGTAAAGTAATAACAAAGAAGATTCCAGGGGCTATTTTGTAAGTAATTAGTGATATTGTGTAACACAACACATTCGATAATAAATATTTTCTTATGATACAGTATAAGTGGCGTAAACAAGATTATTATTTAAGTTGCTGAACAAACATACTTCAAATTCCTAATCTGAATCTTCGACAGATTAAAAATAGCCTTTAGATAACACTTCAACAATGAAATGTAAATTGAATGCTAATGTTATATTGTAGTTTCAATGCAACAATTACATAAATTCAATTTATTTGAGTTCAACGCGCTGTAATCTTATTTGCGATAAAGCCTACAGTTTAATTTCCTTTGTTTTCTAGTGATGATTAGAAAATAAACTGTAATATTCTGAATTTACTTAGATCCTTAAATAGGACGATAAATAGATCCTTATTAAAAATAATAATACATTGCATGTGCTAATGTGGTGCTGTTATTCGTAAGTAGAAAATTACGCAGCATTTTTAGATTAGCATTATGAGATATTCTCCAAGGCTGCCTCGCCTCCTACAATTCAACCAACATCTTCGATTATACTTACGCGCATATTTTAAAGCTATATGGGTGGATTCAATTGAATCACAACAACTGGGGGCCGATTCCACTAATTACAAACGTCGATATCGCGTCTCAATTGTGTCTCACAAGCCAAAGAAATTGAAATAAAGTGACAAGATCTCTGTAAGACTTCTATGATTTATTACGATTTCTTTGACTTTTGAGACACAACTGAGGCACGACATCTACGTTTGTAATTTGTAGAATCAAGGGCCTGGTCTATAAATAATAATGTAATAGATACATGTTCTGCAATAGTATGGATGATAAAAACCATCATAACCTATGTAGGTTATGTTGCTTCTGAGATAAAGGTTAAATTGATAAAATGATAAATATGGTCAAGGTTACGGATATAGAGTAGGCTACCAATCAACTCAGCATACTGGGTAAGCTCGTTACATCTTAAACCTCATCTCTGTCCTCGGGCAAGATTGTGGTAAAGAGCAAACCCATCTTTAATAAAAAAAAACTTACACTTTTACAATAAGATAAGCAAAAATGCTAACGCTGGGTCAGCCTAAGACGCTACCCTTAGAATAAAGATTTAATAGTGAGCAATGTGATAAATTAACTTCATATGAAGTGCTTGTGCTCAATTTTGTCAAAAAACTACTTCCATACAAACTATCCTTTTTATAAAGACGGCTTTAGGATTGCTTTCTATAATTAAAGCTGTCACACTCACACTAAACCTTAGTTAGAATTTCCTTCCTAAAATAAATGGATAGGATAGCTAGCTGGAATTTAAAACAAAAACAAAAATGTGAGTTCTATAAGTAGCGGGATTAGTGGTTGGATTTGGTAATGAGGAGATAAATAAAGTTTATCTCGTTCTACTGTCACGTTTATAAATACGTCTTTCTTACTTTTTTTTACTTACTTGCTTTCAACAACATAATAATATTATTCCTGTTGCCAAGGTAACTGTTGGTAAATAGTATGAACCTATAGAAGGCTTCACTTATACTTCACTTTAACCTTGACCGAGTCAATCGATAATATATTTTTTCGTATGGTCGAATGCGCAAAACACTTTCGTGTGAATTTAAAAGTTTAGTTTTACGATGTACCTACCTATATTTGAAGCAAGTTTCAGTGACCACAATAATATAAGTTCGATGTATCCAAAGCTAAATCCACTTACTATCATTATACTAATATATCAAACATGTCGTGCCAATGGTGGTCGTGTTTGTTTGATTAACACGGTTGGTAATAAAGATATGTACCTACAAGAGCTATTGAAATCTTAAGTAGGCGCGGCGACTGACGATTTCAAGGCTACCTTATCCCAAGCCAAGCTACCAAATAGACTTAAAACTTTAGTCACACCTACTTTGGAACTCAAAATTTATATAGATGACAATTGGTCCTCAGAATCGGATGACAACAGCGTTGGCGTCGTGTCGGTGACCCATTTTAATGCTATCTACCAATCAGGTCATTGTTGCGTAAGTAGGGCTCGTCCTTTGCAGATATAACAGAAACAATGGTTACAAACACGAAAACGGACCCAGCAGTTTATGATTATAGCCAGAGATATAAATTTTACGTCGAAGTGCCTGGCACTTAGTGCCGCCATAACTTAACTAAACCTCAATAGTAAAAATGTTGATTTCAACTAAAATGTGTTAATGGGGAAGCATTCCTAAGAGGACAAGGACATGAATTGAATACACACTTCTGTATTGATAAATGCCGATTACGGAATAAGAATCATGAACATATAGCAAAATATAAACACAGATAATGAAAATATTGACACAAACGGTAGAGGTAGACCAATTGTAAATATAAATAACGTAACCGATGTCATAATCTCAAGAACTTAACATACAAATATATAAGAATAGCTTTTTTGTAAAATATGTATGATGCGTCATGATTACCAGTAGTTCAAATAGCCGTTTGACCTCCTACAGTCGTTAAATCAACATAAATTGTGATTCGACCTTGCATATCTACTACTTACTATAAGATATACGCCTCCACATCTGTGGTCAATAGCAGTATAGTATACAAAATGATAGTTGACTGTTGAGATAAAACTAAATCTTGAAGAAATCGATGTAGAAATCTTGTTGATCAGCATAGTTAAATTTCATTTGACTGTTCTTTCTTTTTCCTCAATTAATGTTTTCAAAAATACCTGTTTTTAAGTGTCGACTCGAAGTGACAATTCCACTCTTCATGCTCTGTCAAAAACTTCACGCGTATCGCATTATACATGACTATCCGATTTCACACACGTTGTTTTTTTCAGTTGAGCAATCTTCTAAATGAGGAGCCTAGTATTTTTTTACAATACAAATGAACTTTCATAAGTTTACTCAATTTATCAAACCACACATGAATTAAAACATCAACAAAAAAAATAAAAATGATCAAAATAAAAAGATTGCATGCATTGTCCAACATCATTGTCAGTTGTTGTTCATTTTTAAGTCTTTGTCAGTAATGTTGTAAAACTAACAAACCAAAGTACCTTGGTGGTTACAGAAGCTGCGTAGGTTTTCCACTTGAATTAGGTCAAATAGCAGTTTTAAGTGATTATCCATAAAAGCATCACACTTAAAGTCTTTACGGCATGCACAAACATTACCCAATATGGGCTAACAATGTAGGTGGTCACGTTACCGGCGGCATGGACACACCAAAGGCCATATGCTAATGTGAGCTCTTGTCTAGTCGGAGACATGCATCTACCCACGCTAACAGCTCCCGAGTTACTACTGACACTACTTTTACTTTTAACTTACGTGCTGTGGATACTAAAGGTGACATTGGTATTGAGACAAGTGGTCTTAAATAATAAACATTCATTAGCGTCAAATCAACCAGTGAAAAAAAGCTTCTTCAAGTACGATTCAATTGAATTCTTAGAATAGAAGTATACAATACTACAGGTTCATTGGTTTTCATTTGTTGGTTAACCTCTGAAGAACAAAAAATGAAAAGGAAAAGGAGATGAACAACAAGATTTCTCCTTTAGTTATTTGTTTACTTAAATTTTAAGATTAAGATTAGTTATATTAATAAATTATGTCATATTAAAATTTGATGTCTTTGCTCCAGGTAAGTACATCTCCAGTTCTTCCAACCAGTTCAAAATGGTGCTGATAAGTATCTAGATACCTTACGAAACGCTATTGTGTGTCTCACAGCATCGATGTTCAACTCGATATCTAACAGTAATTGTGCCTATTCGATATTCAATAAGTACTTCTGTTGCATCATCCAATTATGATGGAGAATTCAAAATTTCTCCATCATCTCATTATATTAAGCAGACGAAAAGAGTCTTTAGAACTATACCATTAATTAAATTAAAAGTTAAGATCAGACAGCTTCCATCTTTGAAATGTATCTTTAAAGGCATAAAAAATGAGTGTTCCTTTTACAAATTTCCTGTATTTTTAAAAATAGGTACCCAAAGAAAAATACACTAGGTACGTTCTAAAATAACTAGTCTTAAATGCCTTTATAAACATTTTACGCAATAAAGCGTTCAAAATCACGTTTCTCGCCCCTGACTTTAACACCAACCCATTAAGGATGCACCGATATGGAACTTTTTTTATTAAGGAAGTGGGCAAGGAGGTTGGTCCACTACCTGCCCTATTCATGGATACTCGCACCTGCTTTCCACAAAAAATATACAAACACTGTTTCTATTTCTGGGCTACTAATACTCAGATACGTAGCCAGTGAACCGTAAATTATTACTTGGACGACGGTATATTTTTTGTCGTTGTTTTAGATTTTTTCAACTCTCTTTCTCTCATTACTGTGATGGTAATTCAGAAACTTTTTCAAATGGTTTACATCCTACTATAATACTATTGGCTCTGTGAGCTGTAGGTAGACTTCGTCGTTAGCTTATAGAGCTTGCAGATCGAAGAAATTTTTTACACCATTCAACTTCACACACAAATTTCACTGGAATCGGTTGAGAGATGCGACCTCTACTCAAGTACACACACAGACATAACAAAGCTTTTTTGGCCAAGCTGAAATTTAGACCGCGCTCGCGGTTTTGTCAGATGTTGACAAATTAACGAAATTCACTCGCATACATTACAGTAAATTAAATTATCATACGAACGAATCTCAGATCGTCTTCATTCACACCAGCCGCGGTTAGTGACATCGCCGATTAAAAAAAGAAAAAGTAAATGTGTGGCCTGATATAAAATTCTAATTTTGAATCTCTCCCGCCATTCCGCGCTACTCTATTTTATCACACGGAGTTTCACGATTCTGACACAATTTAAATTTTTATAAAATGTCTAATACATAATTCAAGTAGAATAGAATCTTCAAGAGAGATGAATGGTTGATCCATTATTAAAGGTTACCTACACTTAATTACAGGTCGACTTGAAAGCAATAAAGATTATCTATCCAGTAATCTCTCGACCCGTCCAGATCACGGCCTTGTTACCCGAGAATTCTAAGTGTACCTTACATGTTTGAACAGCTTTGTTGTTAATAGCCCCGTTGTTTTGTTAGTGTTAGAAAATGAGGTCTTTAATCTGACGTGGAATCTGTTTGGGTTGTAAGCACTAAGTTCATCGACCCTGTTGCTTTTATGCCATGGAAAAAATACAGCACAATTTTTCTATGTAACATTTCTCACCGTTACTAAAAAGGAACTGTCAACGCCATTATTTTAACGCCATTAAACGCCATTAATTTATTTGTAACCTGATGCCCCAACATCTGCCATCAACAAAGTGGCCTCACAAGACCCTTGGCGCCTCCCCGACGGGGTTAGTCGGGTAAACGTGTTGCGGTGGCATCGGGGAGGATCGATAACGCATCGTCCTGCGCAAAGACAATCACTTTTGTATGACATGGTGTAATTTTGTAACAGGGCATTTGTCTTTTTCAGAGTCATTGACAACGTTATTTACTTTAGATGCTCCAAATGTTTTATCTTCATCGTCATCAACAAAAGAGGTTTAATTTTTGGAACGTTATTGTTTTGCCTAGTTTTTTGTCTCGTTTTAAGAAAATGTTACGTGATAATTACAAATTAACACGTAACATTTTCTTTCTATCCTCTGTGTCCGTTCATAATGTAGAACATTTGTACAATTTTTTTTTTAAATTTTGTGCAATAAAGTTTTAAATAAATAAATAAATAACATTTTTCCCTAGTATTTCAATAATAAAAAAATCAAGTCATAAAAAAATCTAACCCCGAAGAATGACATCGAGGTCGAGCTCGTAAACGCGCAAGCTCAATCGATGGGAATCGAATGGCTTGATTAATTAGACATCAATCAGAGTCGAGTGCGGTGCCTTCATTATCGTGATTGTGCAAGCAAACTGTTACCAACTGCTCCTGATATGTCAATTTTCAATTTTAGAATTCGATTCGATTCGCTCTCGGTTTTTTTTTGCGTTTTCATTGTTTGTGTTGCCCGTACTATTATCTTCTGTCACTTGTACCCTATTGATACCTAATGTTCTCTATTCTACTCTAGGTACTTTAGCTTTTCCGAGAAAACTTTCTTACTGAATCATCATTTTTCTTTCGGTTTGACACAGGACCCTAAGCTCCTTTGTATCTATGAACTAAATCTAACAAATGTCAAGGGACATAACCTTTAGGTATTCTAGTCCCCTAATTTATTGCTTTTTGATACATAAGCTTCAAAGTGGGTCAGACTTAACGATCATACGATGCTGACATTTCATAAATTGACCCATTTTACCCATTTACTGTAGGTATCCATATTTATAAACTATTATATGGGAATTCGGATGTACTTATCCATTATTTTTAGTTTGTTTTATACATGTGCAGAAGTACAGATTTGCACCTACATAGATGCGAATCTGTTAAAGAAATAAACGAATTTTGAATTTTTGAATTTTGAGTGACTTGTAATTTACAATGTAACTTTGCAATTCGTAGAGCACTAGCGACATTAAAGTTGCGATAAAATTATAGCATTAACTTAACCCCAAAAGATATAACTTAACCTTAATAAGACAGTTTTGATGTCAGGGTTTCTGAGATGATAACTAGGTAGTATTTTATAAAACTTTTAAGCACACAAGTATACATTGTTCGCAAAACATCGTTTTTATGTTCCTAAAATCATTTACGTGTACTTTTGGGAGCAAAAATTGTTGGTAGTCCAGTACATTTCGGATTACTATTTAAATACATACTTATAGATATTATTTCATAAAAGCCAGTAAATTTCTTTCATAAAACTATTTTATCGGCCATTCTCATAGTTCTTTTGACTTATTTCCTTTTTATAAAGAAAAAGAAAAAACACTATATACCAGATTTCACACACTTAAAAATTTGACAGAATTTCCGAGCGAGCGGTAGTGTGTGCAACGGAATGCAGCCCAAATCCAGTCTTGAAGGATTCTCCGAACTGGGACTCGTCTGGACCTTATAGTTTCTACTTTTATTTGTCTCAGATCAGAATGTACTCAAAACACAAGGACTACTTTATCCTCCAAAGAAACGCTTCTTTGGGGGATAAAGAAATCATTTATCATCGTTATTATTTAGTTTTGATTAAGCACTCCTAATATTTAAAAAAAAAACATTATGGAACCTACTAGTTATACTACCTACATCTACATTTTGTTTTTATTTTTCAAATTGTATTTTTACATTTTACGTATATAATCTATACATATAATAAAACAGTAAAAATATTTTGTCTGTACATTTAGTATTTTTGACTAAAATGGATAGAGGGACACTTAAAAAGAACAATAGAAAGCAAAAAAAATTTTTGGAATTTCTTGTCTGTCTGTCTGTCTGTCTGTCTGTCTGTCTGTCTGTCTGTATGTATGTACGCGTTTCACGCAAAAACTACTGGACGGATTTGAATGAAACTTTTTTGTTATATAGCTATTAAGCCTGGGCAACATATAGGCTATAATTGATTTTGAAAACTGGAACACCTGATGAAGAACCATAGCAGAACAGCTAAACTATAAGAAATATGGATATGGTGCCTTAACAAAAGTCGTTCAACCTGATGAGCATTTTCTGCTGACGTATAAAAATTGAAGATCTGGAACATCTGATGAAGAACTGTAAGAGACCAGCTACACTATAACATATATGGAAATGGCGCCTTAGCAAAAATCGTTTAACCTGATGAGCATTTTCTGCTGACGTATAAAAATTGAAGATCAGGAACATCTGATGAATAACTCCAAGAGACCAGCTACACTATAACATATATGGAAATGGCGCCTTAGCAAAACTTGATTAATCTAATGAGCATTTTCTGTAGACGTATAAAAATCGAAGATCCGAAACATCTGAAACAGTTTGGAACACAAAAAGACTTTTCGTCTAAGCGAAACTCACGCGAGCGAAGCCGCGGGCGACAGCTATTGCCAACTATAATTTTATGTCTAGATAGGTAGGTATTTTTAACACATGACGTGTAATTTATATGCAAACAAACATGCGACTACTAAAATGTAAACAACGGATAACGGTGTCAACCAAATTGGTACAGTACCTACGTAGGTATACACTAATGGTCGTGGTGAAACCGCAGGTTCGAGGCCAGTGGACCGCCACCTTATATGTCACGCTATGACTGCTCAGATCAAAGCAATCTTAGGATTTTTCGAAATAAAAATCACATATCGCATTCAGATACATTTACCAATTCGAGAAATTTAAATCTATAATCTAAAGCATAAATTGTATATTATGGTAGTGATGACCTCAAAGTTTTGGTTGGCCTAGACTTTATGAATTTCTCTTTAAAAATATGATATTTATGCTGGAACAATTCTTCAATTTATCTATCATCAAAGTGTAGTACCTACAGACTTGCGTTTTGCAGCATTTGTTACTATTTTGTACAGTACTAGATTGTAGCATCTAAGTCCAAATTAGGCAGATACCCCCTTGTTTGTCTCTCTGGAATGCAGCATGAGGCCTACACAGTTAAACTACGACATTTATAAGTCCTTGCAACAATGTTTTCGCGTCTGTTACTTGATAAGCGAGAAATATGGCCATCGTATCAGGCCATATGGCGAAGCGGAGAGGTGACGCAACCCGTAACGACTCCGCCAGTATCACTGTTATTGAGATTATTCATGTCATTTTCATCTCAAAAGATTTGTGACGATTCAAAAGTGCAAAAACTAATTATATGAAAATTAAATTTACTTTGACGAAAACTTCATTCTATAACATCGCCAATACATATACATAAGTAACTATACTAACCGCGCCCCGGGGCTTCGCTCCCGTGGGAATTTCGGAATGAAAATGTACTCTATATGCTATTCCCGGTATTTCTCTACTCGTACATCAAATTCGAACGACATCCGTCTTGTAGATTTTGCGTGATTGAGTAACAAACATCCTCACAAACTCACATCCAATCTTTCGCATTCATAATTAGTAGGACATTTAAATTATCTATCACTGCAAACCAATTTGTTCATATATTACTTACAAGTCCTCCACTTCAGAATACCTATAATTATGACCTGAACTTGCTGATGAGGATGTAAACTCTCTTTCTTTTTTTTTACATTCGGAAGAAACCAAAACCATGGTCCGTAATGTTCTAAATGATCCTGCATCCGGTTCTGATGTGAATAATATGACTAAAGATATAGGTTTCAACCATCTGCCTGTGGTTTTGGAAATGTGTGTGTAACCTCTTTTTAGGACGTAGGAGATTTTGTTTCACTCGCTGCCCTTGTTTCGGCTCAGAACATAATGCCGTGATTCTTCAATCTTGATTACATTAGTATCTTTGGACTTTGGATAGCTAACTTATTTACGTGGTTTGATTTTGTTTGGCAACAGCGCAATCTATGATTTCTTCTTTCCAAATTTAAGCTTGGACATTTCGGCCCACAAGTCCAGATAGTTATAGACAAGCTTGAGAAGTTTCATGGGCTAAAAAAAATATTTCTTGGTACTTTTCAGGGTTTTTGGGAAAATAATATAATTTTCGTTGATAAAAAGGGCATTTTCGCTACCGTTACATGGGGAAAATTTATTCACTGTTTATAATAACTTTTCTTCATAAATTATTGTAGTGTAGTAATGAAACGGTCAAGCAAGCCACATAGAGTCACTAAGGTGTAGAGTTTGTGAAGTTAGGGCTTGTAGAGTTAGGGCATGTAGAGTTAAAACCTTGGCTCTACAAAAGATCTGATAACTTTTTGACAGTAGAGCCATATAGTCTCGTCTTGGCAACATTTTACATGAAAATCTTTTTCCTGGGATAGGTAGGTAAGGTACCTAATCAAGCGTCAAATACTTATACTATTACTACTACAAACGAAACTGTATAGTATATCCGTGAACACATCAGTAACACGTTAATGTGTGCCTTTTTATAGTCATAACATCCCAATACACAAAAGAACGGGGGAGAAGTGTCAGGGGTGCGGGGGCGTGCCATATTGCGGGAGAGGAAGAGAGTTTCCTTTCTGTACGTAGTAAGTACTTATATTAATTCTGTGATATTAGTATGACTTATTAATTATTTTATGATTTCCACCGGTGCAGAACCACGAGCCGATCTCTCTAGAATCTGGTGCGCATGCGCATGGGCATAATAAAAAGTGACACATTCCTCAATTGAGCGGTCGCGAGTTCTCGAATTAGCGCCAATTTATGTCTCCGGCTGACTCACCACGGGGCACTACTAGCAGCATTTTGTTAATACTTTATAGCGTTTCATGCCAACTATATTTTGCATAATTCATTGTAAGTAGTTATTTTTAATAAACATTCCTCTTCCTAAAATATTCTTTCAAAATTTTATCATAATTCACATGGTTAAAAATTTGCTGCCCAAAAAATATAAAAAATTAGCTATCATAAACCTTAATTTATAATGATAACTTCAATGCCTAAGTATACTTTTTCTTTAATAACAAATTATTTCCGAACTTTGTAATATCTTTGCAAACAGTTAAGTTTTAGTGATCAGAATTCACTATAAACCACAAAGCCTTCTACGGTTTATATCACCATAACGTAAACAGTATGAACTCTACATAAACTTTATAGTTTAATTGCCCATAAAAATGTATGAGAAAATAACTCAAGACGTAGAGCTGCCATCGACCTTGCCCGCAAATAATCGGGAGACCGGCAATTGGGCTATAAAATAATATAAATACAGAAGGTTGGGCTCATTATTTATTTTTTTATTAGATAAAATATGCAAAATAGTTGACATCAAAATCATTATGTCAAATCAAGAGTCTCTATGTACTCTCGATCGAATCGAAGGCGCCAGGATAAAGGTGGGTGACATCAACTTAACTCATTATAAAATAGTTGTATACAGTTTTAAAAACGCTATGTCATCTGCTCAACCGAAATACTTACATACATAGTAATCATGTAAATACGGTTCATATTGAAAGAAATCTGAGTACCAACGTAAAAAGTCCTAGGTTTGTGGCATCTATTCCCGCTAATTTTGTTCCCACTATCCAACTGGGTTAACCCACCATAGGCGGGAAATTAGTCACACTTTATCACAGCTCACAGTACAGTTATTGTTTTGACCTTACAAGACCTAAAGGCCACAAGAATTGTATAATTTTAGAGTTTATTTAACGCAATGAAAAACATATGAAACTCATATTCTAATAAAAATTTTAAGGCTCTTTTTGTAGTAAGTAATTTATTTTTGAAAACCATAGATTATTTTAAATGCCCAAGCACTTGCCATATTTTATATATACTTACGTAAATATACCTACCTACTTAGTTTATAAATCATAAAAGCTTACTATAATCTGTATTAATAATCCACAGTAAAAGAAAACTAAAATGAACTCTCCTGAGTTGAGGCGACGTCATTTACAGTCATACACTGTCATTTATCTCTTAAATAATACGATGAGGATTATAAAATCATAGTTCCGAATGCTACTCTCGTAATAAGATTTCATTATGATAAATTTAATCTATAATCACTTAAGAAGATTATTTATATTCCTATATTAAAAGACTTTATTACTTTTATATTCCTATATTAAAAGACTTTATTACTTTTATATTCCTATATTAAAAGACTTTATTACTTTTTTAAATATATATTTGATTTGAATTTTTAACGATTAGTCATTTTTATTTAAATTTCAAATTCAATAACATATTTCGTGACAACTTTCTTTTTATGTAATGTTTCTCTATGTTTTTGCATTTGCATCAGCAGATCTTTTAATGAGATTTATACTTATTTGCATCGTATTCTTATTTGTTCTGGCTACATCTATTTTCAAGTTTTTAAAAACGCGTTTCTCTCTTTTCAGAATGTGGTGGACCATCACTGGCAACTTCGGCAACATCCTTCCAATAGACTGGACCAAGTCCTTCTCCAGAAAAATGCATATCCCTACCTTGAACCTGAGCGACAAAAAGGTGATTATTTTTACTACCTCAACAGCCATTATAGAACAGGATATATGAACCAGACCATGTCGCCTTTCCGGTAGGTAAACGATGTTTACTTAGACCGGATATTGATTAGGGATGTTGTAGTTATTGATACACTGGTAAGCCAAACCAGGGGTTAGTTAAGTAATAAAACGATGTAATGATCGGCCATCCCGTAAATAAGGTAATTTTTTGATCACCAGTTATTTTTGGCTATCAGGCTGCCTGGGTGATATTATATGCTTGCAAATAAAATAAAAAGCAAGCTTCCTTTGCTTTGTACTAAACTGCATTGATGAGGGTAGAGACAAAACTGTGCTCTCCCTAAGAGACAGGAAGACTGAGATCTAAAGATCGGGAAATATTCATGGTTTGTTTTTTTTTTATAAGATTCAATTTCAAACGAATATAGAAGAATTTCGCTTTGTAGTTATGTTAGCGATGGAATATGAAAGTAAACAATATTACTTAGGTACAATGCTTAGGTAAGATCCGATGACTGCCTTGGTATCGTGGGAAAGTTTTAGTTTGTTTGCTTGAGTTTTTCTATTTCTTACTTTTTTTTCTACCTGTGAAGATTTGTAACTGGCTTTCTGTTTCTTATTTACTCTATCTGTTTAAGAACTGCTTTAAGAACTTCGTATGCTGCTTATGCTGTCTTCCTTAAATGTAAAAAAAAAAAAAAAAAAATAGTTTACGTAAAAAAACTGTAAACGCAATCATCTTTAATATAAGCCAATCGAGTAATTAAAATTATTCAAAACATAAATTTTAAATCTTAATTTTCTGTCTCGGACGGTCCGAGTATTGGGGTCCGAGTCGGACCCCAATACTTTGTTTACGTAGGAAAATAACTTACTTACTACTGCGGCGGCGCAGCGACACGAAGTGGGATCTTGGCCTCCATGAGGCAATATTTTGCGGTTTTTGGTAATATTTTACGTATTTTGAAGCAAATGATAGTAGGTGTAGGTATTAGTAGTTTATCCTCCTAATATTACTTTTCTATTGACCAGGGTGCCATGACACCTGACGACGAGATTCACAGTTCGGAGGACGAGGCAGTAGCGTCTGACCTGGACATGCATGCACTCATCCTCGGCGGCCTGCATCAGGACCACGAATGCCCTGTGAAAACAGCTGATGAGGTAAGCAGTTATGATTTAAATTAGTTTTTTAATTGTAAGTAATATCTGGTAAGTGCGTTGGGTGGACGACATCAAGCGACACGCAGGTCGCAACTGGATGCAAGTGGCACGGGAAAGGCAGAAATGGAAAGATATGAAGGAGGCCTATGTCCTACAAACAACCTACAAAGGATAAAGTAAAAGCTGTTATGGATGGATGGAATTCTAAAAAAAAAATTGTTCTAATTCTAATAAAAAACTTCTTTCTTTAAACATGACACAGATACACTCAGCAAGCTCTACCTATACAAGACTACATTCAAACATGGAATACTTAGGTATATGTATCACTTATTGACGTCAAAACTTACTCACAAGTAAATTTAACGCTGCTTACAAGCGCAAGTGAATACGTTTCTTGGAAATGTGGGGTAGGCAAAATCTATGAGTCCTTTCGTCTTATGTCTTACACATTCCCGTGTACAGTAGTAGTATCATGGTTAGGAATTTAATAGGCAATAATTTAAAATTGACACATTATTTCGGTACCTACTCATTCCACTGGCTCTAATTAAGTTCATACATTGTTTTACCTTGATGACTTATTAGGAACTTAATTTACATTATTTTTACTTATCGTTCACCAAATAATATTTCTGTGACCAATGTAAATGTTTACCTTTATACCAATCAACAACAATAAAATGAAACCGTTAAACCATTTCCAGGTAATCCAAGAAATAGATGACATGATGCAGGAGACGCCGTCATCGGAAGGCGACATCATCGAATATAATGAAGCCCTGGAGAAAGGGAAGGAGGTCCTCAACTCACCGCTTTATGAAGACAGTGAGTACACACCGTTACTAATTTCCGTATTTCTAGACTCTGCAGAGAGACGTAAATAAGAAAATAAATCTATTTGATTGTATTAAATTTTCACTTTAAACCAAAAGCTAATTATGTCAGGATAGCTGAACATTTTGTGACAAATATTAAGTAGTTATGGCAGCGTAAAATAACACGCCAGATTTTTTCTGGAAAAATTTAATTGGACAGTCGCTGAATCCCGATAAATATCTGCTACCCGTGAAAGCCTGCTCGAGGAATCACAATTGCAGATGGTTAGCCTGAGAACTGGTTGTCTTCGTTACGAGCTGACAACGACCAGACAATTTCCATGACTGGTTACGGAAGTGCTCTTATACAATGGCAACTGTGACATAATTGAATTCATGCCGATTTTAATGCGTGGGACTTTTTGTCACGCAATTTTGAGGAGTTCAATCGTGAGAATTGTTGATATTTATCTGCGGAAGATCCATAATTTTGATCTTCATTATGTGACAATTCTCGACTAAGTATTTTTTTAACTAATATAAAGAAACAAATTAAACTTTATCTAGAATTCTAGATACAATCATTACGTCTTGGGTATCATCGGTTCCTTTTGCACAAAATCTACTTATTAATAAAAAACTTATTGATCACTTTTGTTAATGTTATTAAAAATTGAATTTAAAGAGGCCCGCCCGACCATAGGTTAAATTGAAAATAAGGAAGCAATATCAACAACTGTGGCGTTACCAAACGAGACAACGGTTCAATTGATACGAATTACTTTAAAATTAATCTAACATGATCATATAGGTATAGAATCGTATTGCGTATATTCTGTCGGTAGTTTATCATCAAGCAGACGAATGATCGCTCCTACGCACTCGCCGAATCACTTCATTACCGCATAGTTACCAGCGTACGTAAGCTTGCAATTTATGTATTTCACTTACTGGGATACTCGAATCATCTCCGTGAATTCCATGGACGGTTATGGCTCGCGGTGTGTCATCGGACATACTTATCGTTGGTTTTATTTGTAGGTAGAGTCAACAGCTCATCAACCTAGTAAAATTAGTGAATACACGGAAACTTCTATGTATCACATATCTATAATACATTATTTGGTTTTCTTTCGCCAACATCCGTCTGTGCAGGAAACAAAACATAACACACCAAATTGTCATCGTGCTGATCACCTGATCCTTTATTCTTTGGGAAGTTATTTGTTGTCGTGTAATGAATGATGAGCAAGCTATCAGTTAGGTACCTACCTATAATTTCTTGACGTAAGCTGTCTTTATCAGAGTAGGCACCTTATTCCAGTATATATTTCCTTATGCTGCAAACTTAATACAAAACATGAGTTGTTTATCCATCCATATCGATTTAGTTTCTCGGAATGATCGCAACACGTCATTCGATACACCACACATAAGCATTCGTCTGCCACCAATTTGTCGCAAGAGCGTTCACCTCTCGAAATCGCAAATATCCACATATGGTAAATGTAGAATTGGTACCCACTAGCCACCCGTCGCGATTTCGCATGGATACCAATAACCATCTGGAAGAAATTACATATTGGACAACGAAACCTTTATTAAAATCTGTTACATAGTTTAAAATATCATTAAGATGAAGGACGGAAAGACTCAGGAAGCGAAGCGAACGTTGTTTTCTACTTGTCTACTCGGATACATACCTATAGATAAACGTCATTATAATTATTAGATAATTTTAATACTTCTATATAATTGATATAATTTTATTCTATCATGGATTTGTAAACTTATATGTTTATACTTTTATAGAATAAAGAATACTATGAAGTCTTTTAACATACCTCCCTAAATATGCGCATATTTTTCTAGAAGCTGTTTCGTATTGACGATCAGCATCTTATTAAAATACTTTTAAATTATTATCCAATGACTTATCATTCTTTATTATATTTTTATTTCAGAACTCCGCCAACTATCGCTGTCGCAACTAAACGCAATCTTCCTGGAGCTGGAGACGCTGATCCGCGAGTTCTCGGAGACGCTGATCGCGGAGCTGGCGCTGCGCGACGAGCTGGAGTACGACAAGGAGCAGAAGAACACCTTCATCTCGCTGCTGCTGGGAGTACAGAGCAAGCGCAGGCAGCACCACGTCGACCGCAAGAAGCGGTCCCCACCAGCGCCCAATGAGCCTAAGGTAGGTCTAACTGTATAGTGTTTCGGTATAAAAAGTACCAGGGTGTTCCAGTTCCAGGTTTCACTAATTATTCTACCTGTGTACCAAATTTTATTGAAATCCGTCCAGTAGATTTTGAGTAAAAAAGTAACAAACTACTCACAACTTAATACGACGATTGAGTCGCTGCGAGCCAAAACCGCTGAACCTGAACATTGATATTTGAAATTTTAACAGGTTCTAATATACCTAATATTATTGTTTTTTGTTTCAGTATTTGACAACAGTAATACCATTCCACTTGGACAACGGACCTCCGGATAATCAGACTCTACAAGTGCTTATAAAAAGTAAGTATTTCTCATGTCATAAACCATATCCTAAAGCTTCAAATTGGTTATTAAGTTTCTAAAACAATCTTGGTAAGTACCTGAGATTCAAGAAACTCATTAATGTTTTATTTATTATATTTATATACTTATGTTACGTAGTATTTATATTAATTCTGTGCTTATGTTGTACACATTGATAGAAATAATTTTCCTATGTGTTAGGTAACCATCACTGTAACAAACCTGTAAAAATAGAATAACTTGTTTGCAGAATAAAAAATAAATAAAAAAAATCTTTTCCAGTTCTGAAGGCGATAAATGAAGACAGCCCTACGGTTCCGACGCTATTAACAGACTACATTCTCAAAGTCCTGTGTCCAACGTAAATTTACTTTAGTCCTTAGCTAATTTACACTAATCGAATTAAAACATTTCAACATTGCACATTACTTCGCATCCTCACATTTTTTCGTTATTTTCATCCAAGATACGGAATTTAAAATGAGATTTAAATAGGTCAATTCATGTTTACATTTTATTAAATAGATATCTATATTTTAAGTTAAGCTGTGGCTCCATCAAACGTTTCAAATGCTAGAGGAGCACCCCCTCTTCAATGAAAAAAAAGTACCTATTCATAAAAAAAGTAGCCATTCAATGTTTATTTATATTAGCCCGTTTGTAGATAGTTATTTATATTATCACCTGTGTAAAGGGCCTATATTATAGGAGAAGACAAATGTATTGAAATAAAACGTACTTACTACCTAATAGAAAAAAATGTTAAAAAAACATTTTCATATTGTAAGTTTTTTTTTACAATACTAATACCTACGTTTCATGGAACCAGAGCTTATTAGTGTTCATCAAAAATATCTATCAATTTATAATCACGTTCTTATAATTGAAAGATTGCATGAAATTTCATAAATTTATTACAAGAAAGAAGTTATGTTGAAATGTTAAGTCGGCATTGCCATAATTTACTAAATTTTTATTTATCTACGTATTACTTTATTTGCATAAATGAACTGTGATATCATATGGTAGTTGGTTAATTAATGCTTCCTTAAGATTTATACATGTTAATTTTCTTTAATATTATTATTAATTAAAAATCCATTTACCTATTAAAACATTTTTATGGCTAATTAGTTTACACAATTTGTGTACCCTCAAAGCTACTAGATTTTTTGATAGATCTATTTAAGTGGAATATAGGTCTGATTATAAATTTCGCATCACGTAAGATTTGAGAAAAAAAGTCATAAATTTAAAAAAATATTTTTCGCTAATATTTTGAGACAGTATTAAAAGTTCTAAAATTTTTAACATGTTTTATAGTATTTTTTTTTATTTGTTTTAATTCCTCCATACATGTACTATAACCATAAAATGTATGGAGAAATTAACACAACTTTCAAAAAATGTTTTTGCGGGAAATAAAAATTGTAAAATTTAAAACTGAATTGCTTTATTTAATTGATGAGTGTAATAATATTTACAGCTATAAAACATAAAAAAAAATTAGAACTACTTATTTTAATACTGTCTCAAAATATTAACAAAATTTTATTTTTGCCACATTTTCTTTTCAAATCTTACGTGATGGAGGAAATTTATAATTAGACCTATAATTCCACACATACACATCTATCAAAAAAACCTAGTAGCTTTGAGGGTATAAAACAAAATAAAAAAAATGTAAACTAGTGTAACAAATCAATCCTTATAAAATTTTAATTTTTAGATCAATTGTTTCTGGCAGAATGTGAATGTTACACTATTGTAAATATTATTAAAAATAAACATAATTGAAAATGGAATTGTCCTTCGAAATTTATATTTAATATTAGTTTAATAACACTGGCTGCAGAGGCTTGTAAATATTTTATAATAAATCCGCTTGTAGATTTGTTGCAAATAACTAATTATTATTTTTTGTGATCTTTGGTGAATTTTTTTGAACATCGAATTTTTAATTTTATTTTTACCACTCGTATCATGGAATAAAAACATATTTTGCTTAAAAATCTTTTTACGATATGGGAGGTATAGATACAATACTTCTTCAATCATTATTTTATTATAATAAGGTTTCCTATTGTAGTCCCTTTAATTCTCTTGAAAAAACCAGCTGTATTCAATAATTTAAAAGGTAGTTCGATAAAAATCGATTCAATTCATTAGATTTTGATGTGAAGGGTAGTTTAGACTATTTCTTTTACTATATATTTTATATTTATTTTTTCTTATACTTCTGTGAACTGAAATTCATTAATGAAATCGGCAGGTTTGATATGATATATCTAATTTGGAGGTTCATTGAACTTCGTTGTTTTATTACAATTTTATTAGCTAATTTTTGTAACTCTCCAAAAGAAATCTAACGAATTGGTTCGATTGCACTAATTGTTATCAATAGGAAGGTAGTTTTAACACGACAACAAGTTAGTGTTTTGTTATGTTTCTACGGCAGAACATTTATAAAGGACTTAGGTATCTTTATAATGTCAATAGGAAGTGTCTATTTAATCACCAATTCAAGTAATACGGCGTAAATGTGTAATTTAAGTTGTGTATCTAGTCTCAACATTTCTTAGTCATAATTTGTTAACTTTATGGAGAATAATAATAAAATAAATTTTACTCACGATTAATGCGTTGTATTGTAAAGTTGGCTGTTGTTCGCGAGATTTCAATTGTGATTTTCTGTTTGCAAAATATTGTGGATGCTTCTGTCGCACATACAATTATAGAGAACACCTATTTGTGTGCTAAAATGTATAAATAAATTGGAATGACTCTGAGAGGTACCAGATATAACCCACTACATATGTGACGATTGGTCTGGCGATCTCCACAGATAAAATATTTATTTTGTGTTTATATTAGAATTATAGATTCAATTCTATTAAATGTGGATAAAAGTAACTTGATCTAATCGTAAGTGACTTTTCATAATCTATCGTGAATTCGTGGCGTATGTAGTGGGCATGGAGACGAGATGTTTGATGTTACTTTTGTGTAGATGTTGTATATATTTTGTGTAAACGATAATTATGTTGTGTGCAGCGTTCCACACTGAACCATACAATATTTATCAAATACCCACGATCTCTTTATTGTGTATGATAAATAAACTTCTTTTTTAAATTTATGGTTAGATTGTGTACAAATAAAGCACGTCACATACGTCGAAAATATATTTTATCATAATTAGCTCACCACCGAAATACTCTAATCAATGAAAGCGATACCTAGATAAATCTATGCGATAGTATAGCAAGCGATATTTTATCTGAGATAAAATATAGCATCATTGTCACGTGTGACGGGCTTAAACGATTAAGATATAATTTGTCATGATATGTCAAAATATATTAAATCCAAAACGATGTTTACATCTTTCGTGGTTCTGCTAAAAGTGTATACCTATGTATATTTGTGACGATGCCATTGCTTGCTGGGAAAGTGGTACCTGGTTGAAATAAAGGAGCTTGATAAAATCTGTATTTTTATTATTTAAGTTCCACCACCACTTTGAAAACCAACAGCATATCAAGTTACCTACTTACCACCCCTCACGGACTAAAAACGTAGATTTAGCGCTTTAACCAAACAATCATTTTCATTGTTATCTATTACATTTAATTTTAATAAAAAAAAATTCCGCGGGTTCGTAAATAAGACCGTATGAATTATGAGTGGACAATAATTTATTAACTATATGTACAGATGAAAGTATTAAAATAAGTAGTTATATTACAAATGCTGTTGAAGAAAGCTCTGGAAACTAGTGATCCTGGCGAATGCTGAAGGGAATCCAAGCTGGCAGCCGTTCGCGGCCACAAACGAACTGACGCCGACCTGAAGCAAATTAGATTACTTATAAGTATTTCAGATTTAGAAGAGAAGACATTCGATGGACTAAAGCAGTCATATTGACTGGTAGGAAATGGCGCGAAAAATAGGGAGGTATATGCCACGCAACGAGACAGCGAGATACTATTTATAACTGCTATAGCAGTCTTGTGTCCACCGAAGTGTTTCTGTTTTGTGAATACGAATTTAACGTCTTTGGGTTACAACATTATATCTAACACTTGTGGGGTAATGCAAAGCAAAAGCACGCGTACGTAAATCTAGGGATTATGGGTCTACGAGTAAATACAATGTACTGAGACCTACTTTACGAGCAAGTATGTAAAAATAGTAGATTGCTTCACTAGAGTCGGATGACATCAGTAGCGCAGCGAGGGCGGCTATATTCCGAGTATGAATTGATGTCATTCATCCGTAGTTAGCACTCTACTTTTCATTTCGAATATAAGGAAAGTAAACAAAAAACACTATAAAATAGGCTATTGACAATAAAACAGAGATTTTGGATTTCAATACAGCTTATGAAATATCTGTAGTCTTTTTAAAATTTTGAACATGGAATCACTAGATGGCCCTGAGTGGGTCATCGCCGTCGCTTCCACGTTCTAAGGTTTTTTTTAAATTCCCAATGGCTAATTAGAAAATAACAATGTCCAGTCAATGTATTTTCTTTCTTTTTAAAATCTTAGTAGAAAATACACCTTGAAACGAATATCCGGAAACTATCCGGTATCCGGCCTATCTGGCCACCATAATACTATCCGGCCGAATACCGGATAGCTACTATTAGCTATTATTATTCGGCCGGATAGACATCCGGCCGAATAAAAAAAAAATTGGATAAAAGAAACATATTTTTGAGTAATTATTTGCTTTAGTCTCTCTCAGCCGAAAGACGTCCACTGCTGGACAAAGGCCTCCCCCAAGGATTTCCATAACGACCGGTCCTGCGCTGCCCGCATCCATGCGCATCCCGCGACCTTCACCAGGTCGTCGGTCCACCGAGTGGGAGGCCTGCCAACACTACGTTTTCCGGTTCGTGGTCGCCACTCGAGAACTTTTCTGCCCCAACGGCTATCTGTTCTACGAGCTATGTGCCCCGCCCACTGCCACTTAAGTTTCGCGATTCTGCGGGCTATGTCGGTTACTTTAGTTCTCCTACGGATCTCCTCATTTCTGATTCGATCACGCAGAGAAACTCCGAGCATAGCGCGCTCCATCGCCCTTTGGGTGACCTTGAGCCTTCTTATGAGGCCCATAGTAAGCGACCACGTCTCTGTTCCGTATGTCATTACTGGCAACACACACTGGTCAAAGACCTTAGTCTTGAGACACTGCGGTATTTTGGACGAGAAGATATCGCGAAGATTCCCGAACGCTGCCCAGCCGAGTTGGATTCGACGGTTGACCTCTTTCTCGAAGTTGGACTTACCTAACTGAACTGTTTGTCCCAAGTATAGATAATTGTCAACAACTTCGAGTGTAGAGTCTCCAACCTTCAGAGGAGTGGGTGCGACACGAATATTAAACATAATTTTCGTCTTGTCCATGTTCATTTTTAGACCCACTTGTTGAGAGGCTCTACAGAGGCCATCGAGCATTGTGCCTAGGTCTTCCAAGGTCTCAGCCATGACTACGATATCGTCAGCGAATCGAAGGTGAGTGAGGTACTCGCCGTTGATATTGATGCCGAGTCCGCTCCAGTCCAGAAGCTTGAAAACATCTTCCAGGGCGGCGGTGAACAGTTTCGGAGATATCACGTCTCCCTGTCTCACCCCTCGCTGCAACTGGATAGGTTTGGAGCCTTGATCCTGGAGACGGACCGACATGGTGGCGTTTTCGTACAAACACTTCAGCGCTTCGATATATCGATAGTCAATTTGGCACCGTTGGAGAGACTGTAGCACAGCCCAGGTCTCGATCGAATCGAAGGCTTTCTCGTAGTCCACAAACGCCAAGCATAATGGCTGATTATACTCCTCAGTCTTCTGTATAATCTGCCGCAGCGTATGTATGTGGTCTACGGTACTAAAGCTTTTTCGGAAACCGGCTTGTTCGGGAGGCTGGAAGTCGTCAAACCTGCGAGCGAGACGATTCGTAATGACTCTCGAAAACAGTTTGTAGACATGGCTCAGAAGTGAGGGTTCAATAGGGTTTTGTCACCTTTTTTGAAGAAAAGTACCACCACACTTCTGTGCCATGCCGTAGGCGTTTGTCCCTCGAGTATGACGGAATCAAATAGCTTCTGAAGAGCTCTTAATACCGGCGTTCCACCTGCTTTCAGAAGCTCAGCCGTGATTCCATCATCACCCGGTGCCTTATTGTTTTTTAACTGTTTGAGAGCCATTCTAATCTCATAAAGGCTGACGTCCGGGATATCTTCGGTGTAGTGTCGGGTCAATCTGGCTCTTGGATCTTTGGCCAGATTACTGACAGGTGTGCGTACGCTGGTGTATAATTGTCCGTAGAACTTCTCAACCTCTTCCAACAGCTCTGGCTTCGACGAAATGATTCTGCCATCCTCAGTCTTCAGCTTGGTCAGTTGGCTTTGACCAACAGACAGATCCCTTGCAAACACTTTTGAGCCCTTATTTCGCTTGATCGCCTCTTCAATACGGTCTGTATTGAATTGGCGTAAATCACGAGTTAAGGACTTGGAGATCTGTCTGTTTAGACGCCGATACTGAGCAGCATCGTCAGAGGACTGCAGAACCAAGTTTCGTCTTTCTTCCATGAGTTTGTTGGTGAGGTCCGAGATCTTTTTGGTTCCTTTTGAACGGCGGGTTTTGAAAGCCTTAGACCCAGCTGTTTGGACAATTTGCACAAACCTGTCATTATAATCGTCCAGATTTTCGCAGTCTCCCAGGCATTCGAAGCGATTCTGCAATTCGAGCTGAAAGCTCTCGGGGTTTTGGAGCTGGATAGGCGCTGGTCGGAGCGTAGATTTCATCAGTCGACACCTTTCGAGTTTTATTCTAAGATTCAATGTGCCTCTTACCAATCGGTGATCGCTTCCTGTTTTTACGGCATTGATCACAGAGACATCATTGAATATGTGCCTCTTTGTCGACAAGATGAAGTCAATCTCATTTTTTGTAACGCCATTAGGATGCAACCATGTCCACTTTCGCTGTTTTGGCTTTTTGAAGAAGGAGTTCATCATAAAGAGGCCCTCCTTCTCCATAAAGCCGGCCAGCAGATGACCACGTGCATTCCTCCTTCCATATCCAAAATTCCCCACCCTCAGCTCATCATCGCTTCGTTTGCCCAGTTTCGCGTTAAAGTCCCCCATCACAACGGTATAGTGGGCCTGGGAGCTATGTATGGCTCTAGAAATATCCTCATACATAGTCTCTACCTCGTCGTCGGAGCGATATGAGGGCGGTGCGTATACTTGTATTACCTTCAACGAATACCGTTTGGTAATTCTGAGTACAAGGTACGCTACCCTCGCCGAAACACTCTCGACCTGGACCACGTTGTTGACGAGGGACCTGTGGACGATAAACCCGACACCACCCTGGGACATTTGCTTTAGTATCACTTAAATATAGGTAATTAGTTTTAGTTTTAAATTTTTAATCACATAATAGTAAATTAATGTAATACAAAAAAAATGAATGAATTAGTACACATAATGCACTAAGGGCAAATTATGGTAAATAAATACTAATTTCTCTGCATTGAGAAGTAGCAGGCGGTTGCGTTTCTCTTCATAAATAAGGCCAGCTTCAGAAAAACTCTCTCACCATACACACTGCTGCAAGGTGCAGAAAGGTAGGTTTTGGCAAACTTTGTTAAAGGGTATTGTTTGGCATTAGCACAAATAAAATTATAACCTAAAAACGATCACGCACGTGTCTGCACTGCATGCAATCGACAATAATACAATGAATGATACAATTGTTGTTAACTTTATTCATTTAGAAAAGACCCGAATCGAACAGAGTCCACCCGATCATTCGCGCGCCGCCTACGCAAACGGCTAAGTTTTGCCGGATATCCGGCGGCCGGATATTCGGCTATTCGGCCACATGGTCGGCCGAATATCCGGTATCCGGTATCCGGCCAAACTGCTATCCGTTTCATCTCTACTAATTAATTTATTACAATTACGTAGCTATCAAAATTAAGAATATTGCATATACTAATATTTATAAGTAATATTTTTATTTATAAAATTAAGAAAAATATTGATAAAAACGAAGAAAATACAGCGGTACCTATCTAAATATACCACAATTTTTCTGTTATAAAAAATGTTTTTTTTTTCAATGCTACTATTGGCAAAAACATGTGTTAGCATCCAAAGACGTAGAAAAAAATGTCTTTTCATCGAAGTTCTTTTGAGTTTTTTTTTAAACTCGAATTAATTTCTGTGTGAAAAAAAATTAATTCCGGCATAGATTATTTTTTCTAAATATATGACAGTAGCCTGATTCCTAAAGGAATTTATTGTGTTCTATTTTTAAAATTAATTCCCTCCCTAGGGTGCGAATGAATTTGTATGAAACATTCTCTCCCGCGTAAGGGGAAGAAGCATGTTCAGCCCTATACTAGGATCAAATATACACATCTTTCCGAGTATGAGATATGAAAAGTATATTACCAAGAAGGTCTGTCCGCTCCTGTTGACGACGAGTGGCCCGCCGGAGTCTCCCCTGCAGATGCCGACGCCGCCCGCGCCGTTGGTGCAGATAGTGCTTGCCTGCGCGTAGAAGCCGAAGATCGCCTGGCACTGCGCCACAGTGATCACTTGCAAGTTCACGTGGCTCACCACCGCGTTCAGGGATATGCCAGTTTCCTCTGCAATATAGGAATATAAATGAATATGCTGTCTAGTAGCCAGTTTCCTCTGCAATAGAGGAATATAAATGAATATGATGTCTAGTAAAATGTAAATTGACAAGTTATACATATTTAAAAGAAGGCATAGGATGATACTTTGAACTCCGATACTTTGAATGCGCAGAAACCAGTATAATAAAAGGTACTCTGTGGCAGAAACAGATTTTAAGGTGTGTCAATCATAGAGCTAGCAATTTTTTTTTTATTGCTTTTTTATTCTATGTCTATGGCGGTAAGAGAGTTGAATAACCACGGCAACGCAATGCAGGAAATAACGCGGAAAACTATCATTTTGGTTAGTGATTTTTTTCTCTCAGGTTCAAGCATGGAAGTAGTAAGTACGTTGTACAAAGTACTTATTACTTCCATGGGTTCAAGTTACTGCAGGGATCTTATGTGTCTAAAGACTTTTACAAAAATAATATGTAATATTACTAAATGGATCAGGACCTTTATTGTTATTAATCTTGTAAGTAGACAATCTAAATCGGATCATAATCCTTTCAGCAATGAATTTAATAGATAAACGGATACACATCAAATTTATAAATGTCCTCTTTGGGTCGGGGTTGTAATACTTTAAACAAATACTTACGGTCGCTGGTCAAACCGTAGCCGGCTGCGATGGCCCATTCTCCAGCGAACTGCTCGTTAATAAGGTTGGCAGGCGGCAGGGACACGGGCCAAATGCTTGCTGGAAAGTTAAAACGTGCGACTTTAAAACTTACTTAATAGTCTTTAAGAAATTGTCTACTATGTCTACAAATTATGGATTGTCTGATATTAATAAAAACGGTTTTATTAACATTTATCATTTGGGACTTTAAAACTTACTTTAAGAAATTGTCTACTATGTTTATAAATTATGGATTGTCTGACATGAATAAAAAGGGTTTTATTAACATAAACAACGTTACTTTCAAAGATATGAGAAAGGGGAGCAATAAAATCGACTTCGAAGCCCTGTGGCAAAACTGCCGCAGTGCCTCACGACGTTGAAGAGTCATTCTGAGTGTATTCTGAGTGTATATGTACCAATGACGGGGTGACCATTCCGTCTGGTGGGGCATCCTATTGTAACGCCACTAGTTCGGGGCATCCATAGCCCGGGGGCCCGTATGTTACGGCTGATCTCAGAATAAGTATTTTAAAAAATACAAAAAGGGTTTTCTGTATTCTGAGCACAACCACCTACCCTGTGGTCTGTGATTCTGAGCGACTGATATAGGACGGTGGCCACGCCTTTTTAAACAACCAGCTATTTACCTGAGAAGGGGACACTAGTAGGCAGGTAGATGACAGCCACATCATTGTGAAGAGTGGACGGCGTCCACTGCGGGTGCGTGATGACGGTAGTGGTGGTGATGCGAGTGCCGCCGTAGAACAGGAACTCGGAGCCGAGCACCACGGTGTAGGAATTGGCCTGGTTGACGCCGTCGAACCAGCAGTGCGCGGCTGTGACTAACCGGGACGCGGAGAGGAGCGAGGACCCGCAGGCGGACTGACCAGCGATGTTGACGAAGCTGATGAGCAGACCGGCCTGGAAATATACGTTGTGTCAATCCACGAGAAAATGTAACTTGTCTGATCGTAAATTGTACAAGTTTACTTAGCTTGTAATTAACACAATGTCGAATCGAGACAGTCATGCACTGCACATATGAATTTGTATTATTAAGTGAATTTCCTGTAAAGATGGTGTTCGTGTAGGAAGCGACAGTATTGATCATCAAAATGATGAGACGCCTGTCCCAGACAAGTCGATAGTAGGTTCGATTCTTGTGTCGTCATCCAAATCTGTTTACCTTGAACCCTGACTGATACACTATGTAGTATTTGTAGTTAACAACAACTGCACTCTCAATGTAATACTTAATTACTACAAAATTAATCCAACTTGGAAGACATTGACACGTCATCTCATTGACGTCAATCTTGTTTGGCAATGCTTTGTTTTTGAAAACGTATATTTCAATGCACAATATCTAAGTAAATAGTAACAATACACAGTCTAAAGTACCTATATATGTCCCTCATTATTGGATGGGCTATTTTCTTTCATCCGTACCTAAATGATCGACGGTGGTGATAAAGTTTCTATATTCCATGTTAATTTTGACACATACATCACATAAAAATTATCAAAAATTCTCACACAAAAACTGATTTTAAAAAATATCCTTACCAAATATGGGTAAGCATTGGTCGGTGCAATACCACCGCCTACAATCCTCCCTGCCAGAATTTCTTCCTCAGACTTTCCAGCAAAGGCTTTATCTTCAGCCGCCTTGATGCTCGACGCCAGAGGAATCCCAATCCTCTCATGGTAACCAAGTAGACCCTCAGGCTCCACTAGAGGGTTACCAGCTACCAGAGCCACGAATCCCAGCAGAATCACAGCGCGCATATTGCAACTTTTTTACGATTTATTTATCTTTACTAGACATTAGCTTTATATAACATTCGCATTATCATATAATTAAATCTGTCTTATACTTTATCAAGGTTTTATTAGATAATGTTATAAAAATAAAGAGACGCCATATTTCATAAACTAATCGTGTTTGAGAAATTTAATTCCACTTGTTCTTATCTGGACAAGCAATGTAGCTTTTCTGTCGTTTATAGAACTTTTTTACCTGACCAAAAACTTAACCCCTTAAATATAGGATCAATTTGTTGTCCGCCTATCTGTCTAGCCTCTACCTTTTTCTCAGCAACGCGTAGAGATTTCAAGGTATAAAATTATGAAATGAAATGAAAAAATATTTATTTTACCACAACAACAATACATGAATATATATTGGGAGGTGGACTGGAGCCTAAACTAGGTTGAACCTGTATTTCAGGCCTCCAGGACACCCACCCGCGGCAAGAGAAGTACAGTTTATTGTTGCATTAGAGATATGTTCTTAACTAAACTTATGTTCTATGTATATGACATGTAGAATTAGGTTTAATCAACGTTACAGTTTTGTATATAATTATACAGTTACGTACTCTTAATATTGGATCTACTTGGTCTCTTTTACCACAGATTATATAATACTATCCTAGAAGTATTGGTCTAGTTTATTCGTAATTCCCATGGGAAAGAAATCGTGGGGCTCAGCAGTTTATTAGAATAATTGGTAGGCCTAAAAGATAAGATTACAGAAAAGACGATAGATAGATAGATAGGTAATCGTTAAATTCGTTAACGTCATTTATTTATAATACAATGCCTTATCTTGTAAAAAACCAAAACTTAGTGAAATTGTGGGAAAATACTATGCTAATCCTAAATCCTACTTAATACTTTCATCGAATTTATTTGATTAATTTTTTTTAAGACGATTTCATAGGGTTATTCAACATTAACTTTTATAACAGAAAAATAAGTAGATAGGGATTAGGGTACCTGGATCCACCTACGGTGTATCCAGCTACCCTAATCCCTTCTATTCATCAACCTCACTTTCAATAACCTTACTATCATCAGCCATGGTTTTTCAACATCTGATTGTTCAGCAACCTCTATTTAATAGCTCGATTTTCAAAAGAAACTCTTTTGAACAGTTTTTATATTTTAAACTATAAGTAGAGATCAGTTCTATCAATTTCCAAGTCTTGCTAATCAAAAGTCATTGTAAGTTATTCAGTGAGTTCTACTAAATCTACTAGGTTATTTTTGATTCGAATTACTCGGGCCCACAACATCATCCCAACGTAGTATACTCTGAAACTTCTGCGTTCTCTATAAAGAGGTATTAAAATAGCATCATACTGCTCATAGTTTACTATCTGGACTATGTGAAGCCCACACAGTCTTTTTTCTGTTATCCTTACACTCACTCTATCTTCAATATTTAAAGTCATGATTATGAACCCACTGATTATGAAGGGGAGTAGGTTAGGTACCCTTCATATAGGTTAGGCAGGTACCTATGAATATGTTTTCCACATACATCAATGACTTATCACTACTATCGTTTTAAATACTATTTGGATAATAATACAACGTATTATAGTTATTAAATATTTACTTTTACTTTATCATAATTGTCTTTACACCATTTATATAAACAAAGTACATTTTTATAAGCACAGATATTGTTATGATAGATACAGGTTTGAAGTTCCGAACAATAATTTTCATACAATGTTTCTAATTTAGGACAACCAACAGTTTCTAAGTTAGAGACTTTATTAGTATCTAACATATCTTTAAGCCATACTGTTTTTTCGATACCTTTTGTAAAAATGTGTTTGTCTTTGAAAAAGTTGAGTAAACTAGACTTATAATCACGGTAAAGTATTAAACCTTCATTCCATAAAAGTCCTCTATTTCTTTCAATCCATGCTACATTTGAACGTTCCTTTTTTGTTAGATCATAAAATGGAAATGGTGGCTTTATTAATAATATCATCACATGTGATTTTGATAATATTGCTATTTCTTTGGGAATGAATTGGTTTTTCTCATTTTTTGAATCCTTGAACATCAACAATTACATAATTCATGATAACTTCCTAACTATGTTACTCAGAGGTTTGTATTCAAATAGGCGATCGTTTATAATCAAACAGTATCCTGTTGTATCTTTAGGAATGTCTTCAGAACACTCAATTTCTAAACGAACATCTACTGGTCCACTCTTTAGTGAATCATTTTGTCTAGAACAATCGATAATGAAAAGTGGCGCTTTTTCTTTGAATGACAGCAAATCAAGCAAGGGGTCTAGACTGAAGCCATAATACGACTGACGGAAATTCGTATACATTTCATATAATATACTGTACTTTCCTTGCTCAAATCTTAGATTAAGTGATTCATAGGGAAAGTATTGTGAATTTAAAAACAGTTTGACATTGGTAACATTACAATGATCAAACATAGAAGAACTATTGAGTGAAACATCCTTTCTATTACTTTGCAAACCTAATATAACAAATCTTGGTTTTTCTAACTGAGAAGCAGTTTTGATAGACCATGAATGTTTTGTTGTTTTAGGTAATAATGGATATTCATACAAATCCCAATTTCTGAATGCAACTTGTATAGGACGATCTTTTTCTAGATGTTTCAGTAATAAGAGTCGACTACGATCAGAAACTTTTATATGTGGTACTCGCCATTGTACCTTCTGTATATCTAAATGAATATTATTTCCTTTGTCAGTTATTACACAATTAAGAACAGAACTGCTTCTTTGTAATATAAGTTCATGTCTACAATTAATAATGATTTTATTATAGTCTTCAGCGAAACCCAATAGTTTGTTTAATGGAAGTACAATACAGAAGTATCCATTTGTTTGTTTTATTCCATCCAACTTCCACCCCCATACCTCAGCGGCTCTATTTTCCCCTTCATTCATTGAAATGTATGATTTTATTGTAGTGGTGATCCCAGCATTTTTAATACGATCTATTTCGATACCATTCAGTTCATATCTTATGTCTTGAAATAAAAATGATATGGCATTGTTAATAAAATTCACTTCTTTCTTACATACTTTTCCTTCTGCATTAGCTCCACTTACAGTCACACGACCCTCTATGTAAATTGAACTAGCTGATGGTAACACATACACATCTTGCTGATGAATAGGAATTCTTATTTCATCGTTATCCTTAAAGCTATTGTTATAAGGATTATAGCTATGTATTTCATAGTTTTCTATTGAATGGTCATGATGTGGCAAATCCGTAACTTGTAGCATTTTATACTTTAAATCCAAGAGCGCGAAGAAATTTTATATTTTTTTGAGTAATAGTTTTTTCACACCTAACCGTTTCTCCGGTAGTAGTCTTCTTTCTTTCGATATAGGAGGTGAAATGTTATGTGTTCGTTTACGAGTAGCTGTTTTATTAAAAACCAACATGACTAAAATGTCATATCTTATTTTATTGAATAAAAAAAATATTTATTTCTATTATTGGAATATTAGGAGACACTAGGTTAGATTCTTTCACTTCGAAATATACTCGCAAACTGAATAAAAAAACGACAAGTAAGTATTTTTATTTCACATTATGAGATGTCCAAAAAACTGAAGAAACTTAAGACATAAATGTCCACAATTATACAAATTATTGCCTTGCAGATTATCGTAGTTATACTGAATATTTGATCCAAGATAATTAATTACTTCTTTAGGAGGCCTTAAATTTCCATAACTGTCAAAGTATTCAATATAGTTGTTTATTTTTGCATATGCTACCCAATGAGTACCTGAGTTTTTTGAACTATCCAAATTAATCACACCACATTCTTTTCGGTATGGTTTCTCAGGTAGTTCGTCTCTCATGAATACACCGCGAAAAAAAGGAATTTGTTTTGAGTATTTAATTATATCAATGTTGGTTAAAGCTCTTTTGGGTAGCCATGTAATCAGTTTTTTGATTTTGTTACATAAATTCCTAAACCATCTTTATACGGCTTGAGATGTAATCCTTTTCCTACACAAATAGATTGCGTAACCGGTAAACCTCTACCAGATCTTTTTAATGATAATAGATTTTTCTTAGCAATTCTGTAATCATTTATAGCTTTTGTGATTCCTGCAACCCCACCGGCTAAACTACCGGCAGCAGACAATCCTGCAAATATAGGAATCAAAGGAAGAAAACCACCGGTTTTTGGAACTGGAATAACTCTAGGCAAAGCAATAGGAAAATCTGATGCCAATTCTTGAGCTGCGGCATATGCTAATTCCGTCAACATTTTCTTACATTTAGGTTTTAAATTACTTATATGTCGTCTTGCATGAGACACAATCTTTTGAAAAGATTTTTTGATTCCAGCTCCTGACGATTGTTTTTTTAATTTATTTGTTGTCATATTTTTTCTTTATTCTGAACTAGATGTTGTTTCTTAACCAATTTATTATTAGTCAGAACAGTCTTTACTTCAGACATATCTACACACGAATGACTTAAAATATTGGAATGGTTCATATTTATTCAAATACAGAGAGATTCACAATGCATTCGTCTTATCTATCCAGCTGTTTTCACTTACTGGTAGTCCTAACCATTTAACGTATACTCTATTACCTCGTGTCTTTAAAACTTTTTCCACAAGATATATATCAGGATGTTTAGTTCTTTTTATTTCCTGCGCATAAAAGGCTCCCAAAATTGGTCTACACCGAGCATCTTCTAGTAAATATGTTATAGGATTAGTATTTTTCACCTTTGTAATCTTAAATATTTCTGTTGACCAATTAGGAGTATATCCCTTCTCAAAACATCCTTTATGTTTACTAATTCTAACATAATCCCCAATCTTAAATGTTTTACGTGTTATTTTCTTTTTCTCCTCTAAAATTTTATATCTTTCTTTTATTATTTTTTCATTACTATGATTGATTGATACAGGTTTTTGCCTAATAGTACTATGATATGAATGATTATATTCATGCAGGTTATTAATCAACGTCCCATCAACCCATTTGTAATTTCCTTTTAAGCTGAATAGGCTTTATATGAAATTTTTAAAAACGCTTGAAAATTTTTTTGATAGTAGGAATAAGATCCCAGATTAGCCAGAAAAAATCTTAGATTTTTTGGTTCAGCCAATTAATTATAAAAAAATATTGTTTTTAATTCGGCAAATAATGGCGGTGGTACGACTGTACCGAATTATACATCCATGCCAGGAAGCATTACAAAAAAAATCTCATTTGACGTAACAGTTTGAGTGACTGTCACTGTCATACATACGTATCGGCATGTCAGGTCGGTCATTCGATTCACAATGTTCTTCTGCATCGCTCTCGATACCTACATACATACGTGTTCTTTTTATTTGATTTATTTTCTATTTACGACTGCTTATTCTTACCGGACATTTGATTACAACGCCTTCTTTGACGACCGACTACGCTTTGAACTTGGATTTGAGATTGATTGCCACTACGCTGACCCACGCATTGTGAATTGACTTGTTCTGTCTACTTCATAAACATCATGAGTTCCGATGAAGAGAGGAGACCTACCTACCTGCCTGTCAGGTCTTGTTTCATAGCATCGTGCCCCAATAACGATTTTAAAACTCCCGACAAAAAGTTCATTGGTATTAGAAAAGAATTAAAAGAAAATTGGTGTCAACTGGTCAACAGAAATTGTCCAAAACGTATGCTGTTCTGTTGTGAAGATCATATCAACGTAAGTTTACTTGAACATTTAAATTATCTTAATTTTTTAAGACTTACAAAAATATATTGTGTTACTGTGTAATTTATGCATATCTCTTTCAGATTGAGCAAGATTTGGAAAACTATGAGCAGTTCATTGCTGGCGCTAAACCAAAACTTAAATTAAGTGCTACTCTCAAAAATATACCAAAAAAAATGAGTGGAAAATCTCAAATGGTAAGTAACTACTTACCAATTTTAACCTTATAGGTAACCTATCAAAAGTGTATTACATACAACAGTTTAACTTTAAGTACACAGTTAATTAAGAAACCATGATAACTTTCATCTTTATCAGGTACACAGAGGTCAATGCGAAATGCTTTGTAGTTTGAAGAATTATATAATTTTTTTAGGAGTATATAGATTTTATACCAAACTATACCTATGTATATTGAAAAGAAACTTGCTTTTCAAGTCCCGCTCACATGGAATTTTTTTATCATACCTATCCAAGTTCTATATTAAATAAGAGTACTTTAGTACTTACTGTATCTTGAATGCATAAAAATCCAAAAAGGTGTTAAACATGCATTTAAATTGTTTCAGGTACATGCTGCAGTGCAGTATGAATCAATACTGAAAAATAAAAGTATCTTGGTTAAGCCTAAGACTGCAGATAAAAGTACAAATTTTCAGGCTCGTCAAATTAAAACCAAAATAATGCCATCCTTGACTACACATGTTCCTGACAGTGAGGAGACTCCCTGCACATCAGCTTCCTTATATGGGTCGTCAAATGTTGAATCCTCTACAGGGAAGGAAACCGAATTCGAAAAGCGTGGAAGAGAGCATTTGATGCAAAAGATAAAAAATAAGCCAAAAATGTACTTAGGTATACCTAAACACTTTTGGTGGCTCATTGATTTTATTGCCAAACAATATTCATGTCTATCACTCCATATAATCATTACTCTTTTTAAAATAAAAAATAATGACACATTTATTAGGATGAGTGATGAATTCCAAATAGCGACATCTACTATAATATCCTTTTTTGAAAAAAATATTGTTATTTTAGCTTCATATTTTCAGAATTTTATTTATTTGCCAAGCCAAATAGAAATTAAGAAAAATTTACCTCTTGTTTTTAAAATAAGATATTCAAATGTACAGTGTATTATTGACTGTTTTGAAATTCAAATTGAAAAACCTAGTGATCCTGTACGGCAAGCACAGACTTGGTCTCAATACAAGTCCTGTAACACAATAAAATATTTGATAGGATGTACCCCAGCAGGATTAGTGACATTTATATCAAAAGGTTTTGGAGGAAGAATATCAGACAAAGCGATTACAGAAAAGAGTGGCTTAATAGATATTCTTCCACCAAATGCCATTATTATGGCTGATAGGGGGTTCAAAGAAATAGAATCATTATTAAGTACAAAAAACATCAAACTCCTGAGACCACCCAGTGTTTACAAGAATAAAAGTTTAACAAAAAAGGAAGTTATTGAGACCAAAGTTATAGCGAGCCTGAGAATACATGTTGAGAGAATAATTAGAAGACTAAGAGAGTTTCAAATATTAAAACCACATTCAGTGGTACATCATAAACATATTAAATATTTAGATGAAATTGTAATTATTGCATGTGGATTAATAAACCTCCAGGATCCAATAATAAAAGAATATTAAAGAAATTAAAAATGTTTTATTTTAACAATTTATATTAGGGCACTATTTAATATTTTAGGAAATATATTTTTTTCCCAAAAAGTTTCAGCAGCATTCATCAATTTTTTTATATAATCTTCATCAAAGCTAATTTCTATTTTAATAATTTCTCCATTTTGTTCAAAATTTGGATCTGCTACACAAAACAAACATTTTTGTTTATTAGCAGCTAACATTTGTAGTTGCACTTGGCCCATACATTTTTTGAAATTTGGCCATCTTTTATATAATTTATTATTGTTTTTTCAGAAATGGGACATTTAATTTCAATTACCATATCATTGGTGACACCATCTGGTGATGCTCCAAATATTCCATTTATTAAAATGAACCCACTTTCAACAATTTCTACATTTAACTCTTGTTGCAATTTTCTAAGAACGCTTTTTTTCCAATACTTTGCCTCTTTTCATGGCTTTTGTTTCTGGAACTTTATGTCCTCCTAATATTTCTTGTACCAAACTACCATCCGGTGTTTTACAATGGGCTACTTCATAAATTTTTGAAGCTGTTATACGCCCCTGCCTAATGCAATGCCACAACTTGCAATTTGCTTGACTTTTCGTCTCGTCGCAAATTTTGTTTTTTTTAATTGCTATTAATTCTTGACAAAACTCTTTAAATTTTTCATAGGTGTGAATATGTTCTTTTGTAACAAAATCCACCATTAAATCGAATGTGCAGTAACTTAATAATGAGTTATTTTTGCTACTATTATTATCATCATAACATAGTATTATAGATCTACTGCATGATTGTTTCATAGCCTCAGCTCTGAATTTTTTTAACACATTTTGATCTCTAGGAGCTATAGATATATTGCTTTTAAATAATTCTTTAACATTTAAAACTTCTTCTTGAGCACGTTTCAAACTTGGTTTCACCCAGTAGCATTGAACACTTGTGGTTGACGGTTCTGAACTTCTTCTTTGAAGCCAATAAAGCAGCACTAGAGTATGCTTACACCCACCTGTAAAACATACACTTATAAGTAACTTAAAATGATTATAAATGCATACACTCAAAATATTACTAAATACCTGAGCACCAATACTGAGATTTATGGACAATCAGTCCTTATGCATAAGTAGTATAGGTATTTGAATATAAATAAATAAGAGACCTTTAAAGGAGAAACTTAAATAAAAAGAGACTTACCAGCTGCTGCTGCACAGCCATCACATGTAGTATCAATAATAGTATGTTCCATGTCATCTAGGTTGATAGTCACATTGTAATACTTATTGGAAAGTTTATGTTCAGGAACAACTTTGGCTTTTACATAACATAAACTTCCATTACGCTTCACCTCCACATATCCAACTGCACTTTCTACATAAGATTCTCGTGAAGACCTGCAAAATATTAATGAACATTATAAACTGCAATAGCCTAATAATACATTTCTTGATATTTGTTTATTGACGAGAAAGATGTTCTAATGAGTAAATGAAATGGGTAGGTACTTACATTAAAGCTTTCACGCCTCTTATTTCAGCGACATTATGCTTGTCACTGTTTTTCATGAATTCCATCAGCATAATAGCATCGACTTTCGGCAAATTGGAGGAATCCGCTCGAACAAAGCCAGTATTGTCCATATCGGAGGCCATCAAATCCAATTTATAATGCGTGGGTCGTCGTAGTGGCAATCAATCTCAAATCCAAGTTCAAAGCGTAGTCGGTCGTCAAAGAAGGCGTCGTAATCAAATGTCCGGTAAGAATAAGCAGTCGTAAATAGAAAATAAATCAAAATAAAAAGAACACGTAGGTATCGAGAGCGAGGCAGAAGAGCATCGAATCGAATGACCGACCTGACATGCCGGTACGTATGTATGACAGTGACAGTCACTCAAACTGTTACGTCAAATGAGATTTTTTTAAATTCTTCCTGGCATGGATGTATGATTCGGTACAGTCGTACCACCGCCATTAATTGCCGAATTAAAAACAATATTTTTTTATAATTAATTGGCTGAACCAAAAAATCTAAGATTTTTTCTGGCTAATCTGGGATCTTATTCCTACTATCAAAAAAATTTTCAAGCGTTTTTAAAAATTTCATATAAAGCCTATTCTTTATACAATTTATTTTTCAAAGTTCTTATTAATCTTTCCACTATTGAAGCTTTCTTTGTTGAATATGTAGAATAATGATTGATGTTATACTTTTTAGTAACCAGTTTGAATTTATCATTATAAAATTCAGTTCCTAAGTCTGTTTGTAAATTTTCAGGTATTCGTCCTTTTTTTAGTAGAGATTGAAATGATGTGGATACTAATTCTTTATTTTTTTGTTTAAGCGGAAAAGCCCAAGCATATTTTGAAAAACAGTCAATTATTACTAATATATATTTGTACCCATTGTTTACTGACGATATTGCTTGCATGTCTATTAAATCTGCTTGCCAAAGATCATCTATACCTTTAAGCACTACGCTTCTTCTAGGAAAGTTAACTCTAGCATTTTGATGAATTTCATTAACAATATCTGCTTTACTCATAATAGTACCTAATTTATTTTTAAATCTTTTTATTTATAATTTATTTATATGATTAACATTAAATTTACTTGCTACAATACTAACTAGCTCGGTATGCTATTGTACACTAACATGATATGTTTAAAAAAAATGTTTTTTATTCCTTTATAATGCCGGCTTCTTTTAATTCTTCAATTATTGAAATGATTTCGTTATCGTGATTACTATTACCAGCACTTTTCGATGCAACTAGAAGCTTTAATCGTTCAATCAATTCATTTGGATCGTCCCAATAAATATAATCGGTATCATTTTTATACGTTTTTTTAAGTTTTGGTAATGACCCTCCTATTTTGTTTTCTGATGTTTTTCCAGGAAACATTGGTTTTATTATTTGACAATATTTAATTCCCTTATCTCCTTTGATTTGACCGTTAGGGTTATAATCACGTTTATGTGCATTTGTTTCCTCAAGAATATCCTTGTACATGACTTTATCTGTCTCAGTCACTAATTCAAGATCAGGTTTATTACGCATTAAAAGTTCTTTTAATCCAGGAGATAATTCAATTTTTTTGTTATTTATAGTCATGACAAATTTTTTTTCGTTTTCTTTTCCCTTAACCGACAATTTTACTACAGTGTTTCCCATTAATAATTTTTTGTTCTCGCTACGGATCCCAAAGGGTACGTTTAAGTCATTATAGATATCCATCATATCTTCTTTTTTAAGAGAATTCAGTGTGTCATTATTTTGTTTTATTGAAAATTTATCATCATCATCTGTATAATATTCTGAATTATCGTTATTTGAGTTAACATTGTCTTTAAATTTATCATAATCTTCAGGTGGATCATACTCTTCAACTGTATTGTCAGAGCTCCTAATAAAATCACTTAAATTATCATTCATACTAACGTTATCAGAAGTATTGATATTACAATTATTTTTTCTTTTATAATGGTCTCTAAAGGATCAATAATAGGTTTAAATACTTTTTTATATTTTAAGCTAGCTGCATCTTCTTCATTTTTAATCATTTTAATTTTGTTTTTTATATTATTCACTGATCTTATTAGTTCTTCCTTTAAAAACATTTCAGGTAAATACGAGTGTTGCAATCAGAGGTTTAAATTAAAATGAGTTACTTAGTTCAAATGTAGAAATATATTTATATTTTCAAAATTTCACAAATGTGTCAAGCCCCTCCTATATCTTCCCTGATTTAATGGAGAGTCTTTACAAATAACAAAAAAATTATAATTATTTTGCCATATAGCTGAGCAAAGATTTTTAAATTCTGTCCAATCAATATCTGTATTTACATGCTCGTTATATATGTGTTTTAAATTAGAATTATCTTGTTTAAGAATAATGAGAAAATTAACATTGTCTCGAATCAGTTGTTTTGGTATTTTTGAATAAGTTTGAGATAGATAAAAACAGTCTATCTGTCTATGTCTTCCCATTGCAAAGTAGTTTCTTATATTTATTTGATTTTCACATACAACATCATCAAATATAATAACAGAATTCGGCAATGCATCATTTGGGTGAATAACTTCTTTATTATCATTAAAAATAAATAACTGTACATTCGGGATTCTTGCCATTACTTCATCTAAAAAGCGATACTTTGACTGAAATGCTGTTTTTGAGTACAAATAAACATTTTTAAATTTAAGCCCATTTTCATGTAGTAACAAATTTAGCATAATATTCGTTTTACCACAGTTCGAGGGACCGCATATTATACAACGGATTGTATTTGGTAGAAGGGTACTATGTTTTACAATTTGTGTATTATTCTGAAGTTTTATATGATCAATTTCCAAAGTTTGTGCTTGTCTAATGAATTTCATTTTGAAATGAAAGGTAAAAAACTTGGAAGGTACTTATATACCCTGGTTATATAAGTTATGATTACTATAATATAATAAAACAAACTCTTATATATCTATACAATTTATTCATAATTCATAGTATAAATGTAATATACATTGTATTAAAATAAATGATAACCATTCTTAGTTGATATTATCTATTTTTAAATAATATGCATGTGACATTGCACTTTTATTATATTCACTTCTATTCAAACTTTATCACAAATCTAATTTGAGTTTGTCATAATTTTCTTTACACCATGTATACAAACAATGTGCATTTTTATAAGCACACATATCTTTATGATAGATACAAGTTCGAATTTTCGAATGATAGCCATCATACAGTATTTCAAAACGAGGACAGCCAAAGTCCTCTAAATTATAGACATTAGTTGTATTCAAAATTTTTTAAGCCATATAACTTTTTCAGTGCCTTTAGTAAAAATATGTTTGTCTTTTAAAAAGTCTTTAATAGCTTTCTTATAATTATTGTATGGAACAAAACCTCCAATCCAAAAAATCTCTATTTCTTTGAATCCATTCAACAATAGTACGTTCCTTTTTCGTTAACCGATAAAACGGATATGGAGGCTTTATAAGTAGTATAATCACATTCTCTTTTGATAAAATTGCTATTTCTTTGGGTATGAAGTGATTCTTCTCAGTCTCGAAGCCTTCAACATCAACAATTACATTCATGTTATTTTCTTGAGATTTGTAATAAAAAGGTAATATTTTTTATTAAATAAACAATATCCTGTTACTGATAGATCTTAAAGAATGGCTCCAGAACTCTCAATTTTAAACACACATTTACTGGTCTGCTCGAGATTTCTTTTGTCTTGTTGAATTTTGAAATAAATACGATATTTTTTTATTTAACACTTTTGATCAAGCAATGGGTCTAAGCTGGAGTCATAATAAGACTGATGAGAGTTTACGGATACTTCATATAATATATTTTATTTACCCTAATCAAATTACAAATATATGATTACTCTAATAGAATATAAGTCTTTATTCATAATATAGATATATGATAATAATCATTAGTCAATTATAAAAAAATTTGCATTTATAGATTCCTTTCGTACAGTATTTTCATATCAGTATTCTATGAACATAGAATGACGGTGACCCCATGGTAATGTATTTATATGATCTTGCAGTACTTGAACCTTATCATCGTTTCCATCTAGAATTTGTTTGTCAACTTGTTGTGAGTATAAAACGTGCTTGACTGATTTTATCATATTCATTTTACTTCTGAGCACTTCATTCAGTAATAAAACATTATTATAGTCATTTAATTCTAAATCCTTTGTTACTGACTTTGAAACACCTTTAGCTTTTTTTATTCGGGATTTAACACTATTAATAAAATATAATTTAGCACGTAATCCAATAAATTCTGTAATTAAGTCATCACCCATTTCATGTTTCCATAAACCGGGAATTTTCGCGTTAATTTTTGGTACATGAAAGGGATTACCGATTTCAAAATTACTAGTATCATACAAGTTAATATCATCATGCATATCTTGATAAAAGTCTTCAGTGTATATTAAGTATAACAGGCTATCGGTATCAGTGTAGCATAGCTTCGCATTTTTTCCATACTTTTTCTTAATATAATCGTAATGAAATTGATATAAGTGCTGCTTGGCATATTCTAATACTGTAAATCCAATATATATGGGTCTGTCTAAAACTACATTTTCACGACTTAACTCTACCGCTACAAAATTTTCTGAAAATATTGATATACTTTTTAAGTTTGGTCTCACTATTAATTTTTCTGCGCCAAGATGTTTATTCGTTTTATTACTAGTATCATTCCAATTTGAGATCAATTTAACATTTGCTTGTTTACGTTTATTTTCAATCGTCTTTCCAAATATTGAATTGTTAAGTAATTTAAAAAAATCTTTCTCGAAAGCAGTTTTTGAATTTTGACGGAAATTGGTATTGAGTTCTATGTATTTTTTTAAGAAACTTTCCTGTCTGAAACTGAGAATGCAATGAATATTTTTTAAAATCAAACCATTTTTTAAACATTCTTTTAAATGTACGTAATGAATAACGTATTTCGTTTTGTTGTAAAGATTTGCAATCAACTTTTTTGTTTGTCCATAAGGAGGAACAATATGTTCAACAGCAAAAGGTAAATCTTTATGTTTATTGTGTAAACAATCTGGATAAATTAAATCAACTTCCAAAATATAACCGTAATCATTGTTATCTGGAATGCTCATTACATCAAATTCTTCAATTTCACTCTTCGATAAAAATTTAAATTCGGAAATAGGGAGTTTTTTCATCATTGCATATCCGTAAAGATTATTACAATCGAGATATATCAAATAACTGCTTGGTTCTGAATCATTAAAATTGTCTAAGTACTTATTATTTGCTTTAGCGTGGCGAAGTGAGCATTGTGCTAATCCACCTCGAATACCTTTTTCTAATAGCTCATACATTTCTAAGTCGCTTATCAGTTCGAGTTCAACGCCTGTATACAAAAGCATGGCATCCCAACTTAAGCTCGGTGAGGTTACATAGTACGCTGGATCTAAATTATAATAATGCAAGCTAGTATTTCTAAATTTTTCGAATATGTCGCATAGTAAAAGCACATCACATTTTAAATATAAATCTGTATATTCAGCAAGGGATTTAATATTAAAAGTTTTCCATACATCTTTAGCATGTAAATAATCGTTATCAGTTATGGGTTCCCCTCGTAAAGTATTATAAAAATCATGTTTTAAAGGTAATTGAGTTTCTTCAAATTTTGACCAAGAATTCATGTAATCGTAAGGATAAATACCTTTCTTCATTAATAAATTAAATCTCTCTTTATCGGGGAATTCTCTAGATAAACTTAAAAAATCATTTTCTGATAAATTTTTGGTCAATGTATCTAGACTGGAACTAAGAAATTGATATGAATCAATAAACTTTATTTGAACAGGGTGATTAAAATCTTCTGTTTTTATAACTTTCGTAAATGACAGGTACTTTTCTTTCGTTTTTGGTATTACTTTGATATAACCTTCATACTTCGCTAACTCTTCAATAAACAAATGTGAGTCATATCCAGACAAATTATGAAACACAACAGGTATGAATGAACAAACTCTGTACATCAAATTGCAGTGAGAGTGTGCCGCTCCTCGGTACTCAGAAGTAATATGATCATGATCTCGGATTTTATCATTTAGTAATAACTGTTTACATATATGACATAAAGTTGCGTTTTGATAATCTAATTCCTGTTCAGATGTTAATAAAGTCATTGGCTTTTTATTTTGCAAAATCTCGTGAACACGTCTAGCATCTTTTATTAAATTTTTAACAAATACTTCCACACAGTCTGCACCTCTGTATGATACATATTTATTTAATTTATCATCATGAGAACAACAAATATAATATGCAAAGCATGATGGTTGATGGAGGTTTAGTTTTTTGGTTTTTAAAGAGCTTTGTTCATCACACTTCATTAATAAGCATTCAAAGTCAGCATAAATAATAAAATTAATTCTTTGCTGTCTTTCATAATTTTTAAATTTTAACATGGTATTTTTTGCAGGTAAGACAGATGTAATCTGAGAACAGTGATGCGTCTTGTATTTTGTATCACTGCAAAAAAATTGTAGGCATTCATCACATAAATAAACTTTACCTTTGTAACGTGTGATCTGAGGTCGTACTAGACGAATCAGGTTTTTTATTAAACAATAATGACCTGTGGTTTGATTCTCTATGTATAATAAATTAAAATGATTTTTCTTTTTTAATTTTGAAACATAAAGAGGCCCAGTTACAATATTTTTTCGTAAACCGTAAACATTAATGCTTATATTAGAATTGTTTTTTTCAAACTGTCTAATATCTTTTTGTGAAGGAGGAAATGACATAGCATCAGTATTTAAAATAGTGGAATAGTGAGGATATGAACTGACTTTACACACATTATTTTTAGTAGGGTACAATCCAGCCATAATGCTCCAGAGAAAACAATAATCATCTTTATTTTTAATATTAATACAACTCTTAGAATTTTTAATTGCTGAAGGTAACTCAATGTAAGATCCACCTCTCATGGGAGAGTATTTATTTATATTAATTTCAAGATGACCTAGCGAGACAAAGGTCCATCCAGATTGACAATGTTGAAATTCGGTAAATTTTTTATTCAACGTGTCTATAACATTCATCAATAACTTTTTCAAATTTGTATTGTTATATACAACTTTGTATTTAGTATTAAAAGATTTCAACATTATTTCATCGGACTTTGATAACATGAAATAGGCAAACATTTCAAAATTCAGTTTGATGCAATTATGTTT